>VZTN01036589.1:234468-359890 GCA_013400515.1 Erpornis zantholeuca | reverse complement strand
AAAAATAGCCAAATAAAGCCATTGTAATCCTCCTCGGGGGGGGTGGGGGGGTGGGAGTTTAGAAACTTTCATACAAGAGCTCAGGAATCATCAAATGTGTAAAATGACCCAAACTTGGATTTGTCACACCTCATGATTGTTGAGCTAAAACTGATGACCAGGGACCCACTGAAGCGATTGCGGTTGGGACAACTTGTACACGAGCAGTTACCTGCTTTCCAGGCACAGTACAAGTGCAAGCGTGTGCTGCTAAACACGTCGTGGGATTTGGGTGCGATACACATGATGTAAATGCAGTCAAGGTCGTAGCTAATAGCTGTGGCAAGTTCAATTCAACTGCAGCAACCCCCTTGGGAAACAGGAAAAGGGCTTAAGTTTCATGTACTAAATCTCACTCATTTCTCTTCCGGGAGATTAGGGCTTTGGTTTTGTTTTCAGGGGTAAGATGTAGTAAAAGAAAAACTGAATTTTGAAGTGGTGATGTTTTAAGCATTTCCTTGTGATTATCTTTTCAAGTGTACTGTTTTGGCTTGAATTTCTAAGTCTTTTAAATTATTTTTTTTGTTTCTAAATGGTTGGGCTTTGTTTAGAAACACTTCAGCTGCTCTGTTCTGGTGGCTGCCTTTGGTAGAGGTGTGTTGTATTTTAATCTATGATTTATGTAAGCAAAAAGAAAACCTTGCGGGTACTAACTTGTTACTAAATACAAAGGGTTCTTTTCAAGTGTTTATAGAACAAACTTATTTGTGTATATATATTTTTTTTTTTCCATTTGAATGAACAGTCAAGTCAGGCTTGATTGTGGGCGGAATGGAGCAGCAGGGAAGAGCAGAGCAGAGCAGAGCAGAGGGAGAAGATAGCACAAGTCTTCCTGAAGGCTTTTGTCCTACTAATATTAAGTATATTTGGCCAAAAGGTGCTAAAGCAATGCATAAATTTGGCGTAGATGGCAAGATAAAAGAGTTTCACTTGAGCTAGGGCTTAATGAAGCATCTACTGCCTTGTCTGAGTTAGTAATTTGGAACATGTTACTTGGATGAACACAGTGTCAAAGTGAAAAACAAAGGCAGAGTGAAGCAACTCAGGGAAGCACAACATAGAAAAGAAGGAACAGGAATGATAAAGGATGGTTCTAGTCACAGAGGAAGGACAGCAGAAGAAGAGTGGAAGGGCAGCAGGATCAAGTAGTAGGAATGGAAGGCTAGCCCCAAGGCAGTGAATAATAGCAGAGGTGTTGATGAAACCAGGAATTTTATTTCTAATACTTATTTCCTCACAATTTTTCCTTGAACACAACTCTTCTTCATGGACTAGATATTGAGAAAGAGGCTTGAGGTAATTACTCATGACACAGGTAAGTGTACTGAAGATACCTGATACAGCTGTTGTTAAAAGCTTGGATTGTTTTCCTTTTGTGTGTCTATTTCCTGGTCACATTGCTCTTTGTACTGCTCAGTTTAGCTTTCTGCAAAACCCAAATTTAGGAGACTTGGGACCTAGATTACCATTTTCCTCAAGTTCTGATAGAATAACAGCACTGATTTTAGAGGAGTGCCACCACACCTCTTCAGAGCATTAGGTGAACAGCCTGCTAAGTGAATTATTATTTTGAGTGTTTTAATTTTAATAACTAAAGTGTGGCATAGTTCTTTCAAAAAGGAGATTAGTTAACTGACACCACCTAACCTTGCCAGTTATCTACAAGTAGATTACAGAGAATGATATTCCTTTGCACATGCATTTTGCAAATGTTCTCCTCAGTTGTACCCTTTATTTTGCAAATTGCAGACATTGAGATGAAGGGTCTATAATTTTCTAGCTTGCCTTTCTCTTGGAACACTGGTGCTGCACTGGCACACATCCACTTTGCTGTGACTTCATTTGAATACAGCAAATTCTTTATTATGATGAACAAAGGGTTGCTCTCTGGTCTGCTTTGAATCTCAGTCTGCTCGTAGAGATTAGTGGGTTTTGAGCAATGCCAAGTCACTAAATATCTCCGCTTCACTGATCTCAAAGACATTTGTGACAAGGGATTTAGTAGTCATTTTCATGCATGTTCTTGCCTTTGAATGGATAATACCTTAGTAGTTCTGCTTCCCATTGCTATTTGATTCTCCATTTCATTCAAAAGGGTTTAAAGTCAAAACTTCTTTTTACTCATGTGTTGTTGCTTTGAGATACATAAACACAATAGTTTGTGGTTTTAATCCTTGAAATACAACTGTCCTTCACCTCTTTGCTTTTATTTGCAATTTGGGGTTTATTGTCGTTTATATTACTAAGAAATACCCTGTGGCTAAACAATGTCTTACATTGATGCTTATCATATTGCTTCTGTCAATGCATTGAACAAAGCCTTGTATAAGAAAGCAGAATCCTGAAATGACAAATTTTAAATTTTCTCAAAGACTGGTGGTCAGGCTTTTTTCTTTCCTGAAAATTTCTTAAGGAGTATTATTTTATCTTGATATGCGGCACAGAAAGTGATAAACCCTTAGAAAACACTGGGTTAAATTTTCCAGAAGCGGACAGATTCCAAAAGCCTTATGTGGCTGCCAAGTCAAGCTGTAGACTTCTCTTTTAGTTGTTCCAGGAGAACAGCAATTGATCTTCAAAACTGGGTTTGGTTTCAGAAAATGGATGAGCACAGTGAATTTCTTATTAAACTAAAGAAATTTACTAAGCCAATTTCCTTAGAAGAGTAAAAGCAAAATTGTTCAGAGCTCAGTTTACAGAAAATTCGGATCCACCAACACAGACATAGGTAAGAGAAGTATTAAGAAAGGCTGAAAAAAACCCAAATAGACCTTGGTGATAATTTCTCTATGATGAAGTTGCTCCTAATTCAGGATTTGGCTGTTGTACTCCTAATCCATACACAGCCAAGGATATAATTTGGTAAAAACCTCTAATCCCTTAGTTCTAATCATGTTCCAGCCACCTTGATTCTGGTGTTCTGACCTGGCCTGAAGATGCCAGCAATGTTGGAAAGAGATGTTACTGGTTTGCTGTGTTTCGTCCCTCAAAGCATAATTATAAGCCACAAGTTTTGCATGTAGACATGTACCAACAGGTGCTAGGCCTGTAGGAATTTTTCCATTGATCAAACCTGAATTCCATTCACAGTTACAGTCAGGGAAGCAGCTTCTAATGCAGGCACAGAACCTTTGCTTGATAATGAAGAATTTTAAAACCTGTCCATGAAACTTTGTAGTACTAGGTGAAGCCAAAATGATTGCTACTGTATCTGCACAAAATTCCCACTGCTGAAAAGAGCAAGATGATTGAAAAAAAGGCAAAATTTTCCAGTTTTCTTGCCAGCAATTATGAGGAACAGGAGATAATGAGGAAGAAACATGGCATTAATTTCAGACCAGAGTGGAAAAAAAAACCAGTGCATGGTTCATCACAGGGCTAACACTCTATAATGATTGATGATTCTGTAATCAGAGCCCACGTAGTGAGAAACAGGCTCTAAATTAAATGGTGTATTTCACAAATGGTGTGGAATTGTAATGCAATGATCAAGAATTTGCAGAGAAAGACTTTATGCCCCTTTATAACAAACTGCAATGCTTCTAACAGAAATAATTAGGGTTCTGACAATGTATTTGTTTGGATGAAGGATTGAGTTTGACAATAAAAAATAGCCTGTAATCTTCATGTCACATGCAGCTTTCTACTGACACAGATCCTCATGGTCTGGTGCACCAGCATTCACAGCAAATTAGTCTCAGTTTTACTGTATTCTTTAATACAGTAAATACACCAAGTGGTACCTGGAGAAATAAACTTGTTTTATAATGTCACTGCTGGTTCGATAGCTCTTACAACTAAAAATTCATGAAATGATTCAGTGGTAGACTTAAAATAAATGTCTCACTATGGTTTAACTTTCTTTTTTAGACTTAGTAGTAAGGAAAAAGAATGAGAAGAAGGAGGAGAAATCCACTTCTCTTTTGCTTTCGAAGTCCCCAGTTGGGCAGGCCACTGGCTTCCTCAAGCAATTCACTGCAATTCCTTCCTGGAAAGCTTCCTCCTCTCTAGAAGCAAGGCACCACTCTTAGCTTTCCACAGAAGAGGAAAGGTTAGTTCTGGTTAGGAAACTGGACTAACATGAGCAAACATGCACCGCAAAGTCCATGTCAGTTTGAGCTAAACAGAACAACATATCCAGCATGTGGGCAGATCAGCCATGCAGCACACACAATGCCTCTGACACCTCTAGGAAACACAGAGTCTGTTGCAGCCTTTCAGAAAATATGAGTTATCCGTGAAGTTTTGGATGTATCTTGCCTGTGTTCCACTTAGCATATGTACATGTTCTATTTGGGAAATCCCACAGGCAGCAGCCCTGATTCTTTCTAATGTTAGGTGTCACAGTGCAGCTGAGATCTTTCTTCAGGCAGTCTAAGATGCTCTACAAGTGCCACTTCTCAGAGGTCCTGAACACATCAACATGAGGAGTTTTTCAGCATCAGAAAACTGGACAGTGTTAGTAACCATCTCTTAAGCAACTGATAAATGGAAAGGGATCTTACATTCTGTGATGGCTTGTGTGCTCAAACAGTCTATCTAAACACCATTTCTGAGTTACTTAACCATTTTTTGGGGCCAGCCTAATTGTTTTGGGTCTAGGGGAAGGTAATTCCAGCAATTACTATTTTTGGGCATTCAGAAACTGCTCACAGAGAAGTCTGAGTCTGTGCTCAGTTTGGGGCAGTCCTTACCAGTGAGGATCCATACTAGTGAGAAATTTAGAAGCTTTGTTAATACCTTCTTTTTTTCCTCTCTGTTTTAATAATGATTTGTAACAAATTTCCTAGCTCTTACATATGTGACACAGTTCTTGTCCACTTGTGGTGGTGCATTTGAGTCAGGTTTTTCACTAACACTGGGAAGGTGTTATGCAAGCATGTGGAGGAGATGAGACACTCATTCACAAGAGCTGTGTTTCTTGGCTAACTTTTACACCAGTCTGGTTATGACAAGAAATGAAAATGTGCGGTAGCTATCAGTGAGAATTTCAGTGGCTGTCCCTAGGCTTGCAGGAATCTCCCCACTGCTTCACTTTTTGCTTGTTTCTCCACAGTAGTCACATCACAGTGGATTGCTTAACCCACGACCACAAAAGTTTAGTAAGAGTCAAAAAACTATTGATTTTGTCTTATGACCATATGGTCCTCCTAGGTGTGCATCAGGTAGGGGAGGTAGACCTCGTGTGAGAGAACAGGAGGATGTAGTGGAACAAAGTGCTTCTATCCCCTCTTAGCTCCCACATGTGGCCATCCACACATGGCTGCCCCACAAAAACAGCTTCTGGCTACTGCAACCAAAAAAGTCTCCTTGCAATGCTAAAATCTGTGGTCTCAGGCATGCTGAGACCAACAACAGCTGTGACTGCAGTGAGCTCAGCAGACATGAAGTGAAATCTGGGCAGCCACCAAAGCCTACCCTAAAGACACGGAAATTAGAGAAATATTTTCTGTTCCAAATTTGCCCAAATGAAACAATCCTTTAAAATTTAATCCAAGGAGATACCTACTGTGCTTTTGACTTGTCATGAGTGTTAAATGCTCTCCTGACAGTTTTAGGGCTAGGGACAAATTTGAGGGGTGTTGAGCCAACACTTTTCACACATATTCCGTTTATTTACATTGCAGCTTGTTTTGTACATTGCCTACAAAATTATGCTTCATAGAAGAAAAGCCTGGCAACGCGAGGGAAATTGTTGTAAACAACCAGAGTGAACGCTCCAGCCTGTGTACAATAGACATGCTAGAACTCAAAATAGCACCAGAGGAAAAAAAAAAACCTCCCTTAACGAACAGTAAGAACATTGTTTGTTTTTAAGAAACACTGAGCTTTGTTTTCAGTTTCTAGATTAAGCCTAATTGCCAGAAATGCTTTTGTTACTGCCTAAACCAAACTCAACTTGGGAAGCATAGTCAATAATTATTTCAATTAAGAATGTCCTGTCAAAAACTTAAGAGTAGGAAAGCTGGAAGTGAACAGTTCAAAATCAAGAGCCTCATCTTCTCCCTATCCTTTGCCTCTTTTTTTCCCCTCAGGTATAGAAATTGCAGCTTTAATGAACAGCAATAGAAACTGAGTTTCTGAGAAACAAGTTCAAAATGGAGAGCTTTTGGCAGCAGTCTCCCTCCCCCTCTTTTTGAAATCCTTAACACATGCCAAAGTTTTCCTCTTAGCGCTTGCCAGGGCTATTGAATGCTGAAGTCACTGTTTTGAACTTAAAACCTCCCAGAACTCTGAGACATCTGTATGGAGGGTGCTTGCTGCCCTGCATGTCTGCCAGAACCCAAAACTGAAATGTTAATCATAGATTCAGCTTTGCAATCTTAGAAATGAAAATTATCCTGACTGCATTCTGTCTCCCATAGTTTTTCTTCCCCTTCTGGCTCTTCCACCCCATCAGGCACAAACAATAGAGTTTCTTGTACCCTGCAGTACCCACCTTCTTCCCATTAGGAGCAGAACACTTGGCAATCTCCCTCGATGGCCATGCTCGTCCAAAATTGTCTCTGGGACACTTGTGGTCACTGGAGTGAGGGGTACGTCCCTTGCAGAAGAAATATTACTCAGTTAAATGAGCAGGAACAGAACTTGTTCACTAGTGGCTGTTCCTACAAGTGGATGCACGTTGTATAAACAGCAAGTATGCTGAACCTGTCCAAGCCCATGGATTCTGGGGATTGCCTCTCTTCTCATCCTTTTGCTACTGAATCTGTTCATCAGGGACAGAAATGAGTTAGGGAATTAGGCAACTTAATGCCTTTTTTTTTATTTCTGCCCCAACAGGGAGTGTAATTCATTAATTAAACAGCCCTGAGAAAAGCTATGAGGGGCCCCCAAAACCTATATACAAGGATGAGAAGAGCACTGGAAGTTCTGGACCCCATGGAGACCACTGATGGATTCAGAGCCAATCATGTCAAGAGTTTGCAGCTCTCTAGGAAAAAGAGAACATTTTTTCTGTATGGTGAGGAAAGGCAAACATGCAACAGCACTTACTTGATAGGCCTTTGGTGTCAAATCCACAAGCTGGGTGCAGTAACATGGCAGATGTTGGTAAAGTCTGTCTGGTGAAAATTCCTGTAATTTTTTCATCTAACTTAAACTATTTCTCTGTCTGTGAAGAATAAGTAGCAAGGACGCCTTGTGATTCTCATTCTTTTTCCTTTGTCACAAATGTACTTTACAGAGGAACAAATGAATTAGCTTCATCATGAATTAACTACACTTCAGATGGCACTGTGTGACTGTCAACTGCTGCAACTCTCTTCTTCCTGCAGTAAGAAAATTGCATGTGCATCACTGGAGACAAGTCCCTTGATGCAGTTTCTGTTATTATTTCTGAAATACCAGAGGGAAATCTGGAGTTCAGTGTTATCCATGAGAGATGTCCTGGTCTGACCAGATCTTAATCTCAAATGTGTTCAAGCACTCCTCTAAATCAATTCTGAATGCAGCCTAAAGTGTACACAGCACTTTACATTTCCCACCATACTATAATGGTGATGACACATGCTTTAAAAGCGTTGGATTTATGCGGATTTGCCAAGAGGGCAATAGTGCACAAACAGAGATGTTTTTAACTGAAAGGACATGTGCTCCCCATACGGATGCGGTCATGGTTGCTTAGTCTCTGAATGAGTTCATATTGCACTTCTCCAGAAGAGAACATGTGCTAAGTATTTCTTCAGGCTAATTTTTTTCTTGCTACAAATAGTAGTTGTCATCTCACCCAACACACAGGTTTCAAGACACAAGCTGTCAGAAGATACTGGAATGGTTTGTGTCTGTAAAAGATGATTGCCAGAAAGTACCTGCCTATCCTACATTGGGCGTGCAAGCCCTTAATATTGCCCTCTGTGTTCCTCAGTGACTACCTCAAGCGGTTTTTTCTTAGTACACTGCCTGTTGGAGACTCCTCTGAAGTCACCTAACTCCATTAATGGTGCAGGGGACCCAAACACTCGGCTCTTACTTAGTGGTAACCATCTAGGGTTATAATAGCCTCACGAGTATCCTCCATACATGCTAAAGTGTTTCGGGGGTTTTTTTGAAAGCAAACAGAAAGTTTCTCAGATGGGGTGCAAAAAGGAATAATTTGTATTTTGAAGGGGTTTTCTTAGATTAACCTAAAATTACTTCATGTATTAAGCACATGCCTGTATAGCCACCCCAGGCACCAAAATAGCAATTTTGGTTTTAATTTTGTCACACGTGGCTGAAAGGCGCAGGCTAACCCCTAGGCCATGTGCTCTTCACGAAGGAGTTCCTCTTGCTCTAGCACCTCATGGTGATGTTGCCTCCAGCTCACACATTTCCAGTAGGGGAGTTCTCTCTTCCAAACTCTCTTGTTCTGTGAACCACACAACTGGCCATAAAGAACCTTTTAAATGCTTTCATAGAATTTCTTTTAAATGCTCTCATAGAATACAGTACAGAATCGTATGATTTTTTTCTGCATATAAACAAGTAAATATTAGCATATTACTGTACAAAAATAAAACCTGTATTTTTTATTGTTGACCTATGTTCTTACTTTTAGATAACTGCTTCATATGTTCATGTAGCATTTTTCCCCCAGAAATATTTACATAAATTGTCTTGAGTTTCTGGCCAATTTTCACTATATGCCATTGCTTGGACCATTCCAAGTGGAAAAATACATAAGAAGAGCTTTGAAAAGGGAAGTTACATGATCTCAAACCTGTCTTCTCCTCTCCCCTTAACACCCATGCATACACATAGTTAAAGAAATACACCCACTTATTTCTGTGAGGGGTAGTTACCTAGGTTGTGGCCAAACCACAGAACTGGTGCAGAGACACATGAGTTCCATCTGCATGCGTTTCCTTGGTTCTGTGCAGGCTCATTAGCTGAGGCTTGGAGCTGGACCTGCAGGACCAGGGCTGGAGCTGTGCTGAGGCAGCTTAGGGGATGTTACCCCACATGCCAGAGCAGACTGTATATTCTGGTAACATGAGCTGCAGAAGCAGGCCAGGAGGCTAGGAGTGAGGAGTCTTGCTAGACACCACGTGTATTGGAGAGCACTGTAGATGAAGCCAAGAGGACCTAGTGGGAATGTGGGAGCCATGGAAAAAGTAATTTCACTTTAGAGTATCATGAAAAACCTATTACAATGAACAACAGAGAATGGACTTTATTCCCACTCATCTCTTTGCATTCGTCTGCCCAATGAGTATTTTAGCTGCAAATTATAAAGGACAGGATTCTTGTCATCTTATCTTTCCACTTATCAGTCTTTATAGTGTCACCTACAGATGTGTCACAGACAAGTGGCAATCAACATCTTTCAATCATGTACCAACCTTCAAGTGTTATCTAAGCTGCAAAATCTGGAGGGAAAGAAACCTCAGATTTACAAATACTTTAACTTACTTCAAACAGTTTTGTGCTATTATTTATGCTTACAACTACTGAGACAGCTTCTGTGGGCAAAAAAACCCCACACCTGATCAAGTAATTAAAGTCATTGCAAATAAGGTCACAATACTACTTTTCCACAAAAATCTTACTTGGTGAATGAGGTGGCTGGATGGGATCTGCTTGAAAGAGTCAAAAGGGATAAGGCTTTGGAGGGATCCAAGAAAGTTGATTGATACTCAAGCTTCACCTCTTCCAAGGTCAACAGGGGAGGAGGTGAAGCTGGAGTAGCAGGCAAAAATGCCAGGAGACTTGCATGGATGAATAAGGAGCTCCTGGCAAAATTAAAACACAAAAATGAAGCATATAGAAAGCAGGGACAGGAGAGTTGTGGAGGACACAGAGACACTATCCAAACATGCAATACACAGGAAAGCCAAAGACCAACCAGAATTAAATCTGGTGAGGGGTGTCAAAGGCAACAAGAAGAATTTCTGTAATTGTATTAGTCACAAAAGGAGGGTTAGGGAAAATTGAGCTTGCTGCTGCTGAAGGTGGCAGGGGCCCTGGTGACACAGGACATAGAAAAGCCATTCAGTAATGGCTTCTTCACCTCAGTCTCTACCAGGAAAACCTGCCTTCAACAATCCAAGGACCTGGAGAGAGAAGGAAAGTTTGAAGCAGGGAACACTTATCTGTGGTGGAAGAGGATCAGAATACTGATACTGAATAAGTTTAGTGATATGCAAACTGGACATGGACCCCAGTGGGATGCACCCATAAAAGCTGAGGGAGCTGGCTCATGTCATTGCATTTTTATTATCTTTGAATGACCATGATGCCTTGGAGAGGTGCATGAAAACTGGAGGAAAGCAAATGTCACTTCTATCTTCCAAAATAACTTGAAGGAGTACACAAGGATCTATGTGTTTTAAAGACAAGATACTCATAACTCTCTCATCCAGCCTGTGACAGCCTCAGCCCTCTAACCCAGAAACAGCACAATGCTGGTTCTGCTGCTGGCTTGCAAGATTCATTATATTACTTGAAGGAGCAGCTGTTTGCTTCCTTCAGAACCTGTCCAGACTTCACTTTCCCCAGATCCTTTTTTTCCTTTGTACTTTGCTGCTGAAAATAAGCTGCAGGTGATAAAGTAGAAAGACCTCTGAATGCCAGTTTGAGTGCCAACCTTCAAGTATCTACTGGACAAGGCTTGGCTCTCTGCTGGTTGACATGCAAAATAACTTCAGCCTTAGAAAGTTCAGGTTCATTTGTTTGTTTTTACAGGCTCCCAAAATTTTCCAGAAAAATTAAGGAAAGGAAAAAACAGTGACTTTTAGGATAATCTGTCTTTTGTAGCTCAGCCAATCCCTTAACAGAATTTGCAACATAAAGGACAAACAGAATTCTAGCCTTAGAGTTTTGTCCTTGCCAGATTTTATGGATTAGCTACATAAATGTGGAGCATGTATGTAGTTTTCAAAATAGGTGACACAAACATTTTGCACAATGGAAATAATTCATCAGTCCAAATTAGAGACTGCCAGCAGATCTTATTTTTATTTCATCTTGTGGCAAACTGAAATCCTTAATAATAATGATCCTCATTACTGTTATCTTACATTATCCTGATAATCCTTAAGTACATTAATTGATGATGGCATTTACATGCCATTTCAGTCACATCTGTAAATATGCAGATCTTGACTGCTTTGGTCAATAAGCTCTTTAGCAGGAGCTGTTTCAGAAGAATCTATTGTAGCTGTAATATGCTTTCTAGCACCACGACACACACAGGATCCCTGTTTTCTGCCTGAACTGTCAGTTCTCTGTTCTTGCCTATAAGTCCTTCCACAAAGGCTGCACAGAAGTTCCAGTTGTGTGAGTTATACGAAAGGTCAATCTCATTTATGTAATAGCCAACTGAGAAGAAGTAGTGCTAAAGAATCTTGCCAGCTACAGTGCTAGGAAGATCATGTCACTGCAATTTTGGGCTTTTGAAACAAATCTGTCAGACACATTTTCTACGAAGCAATGTCAAGCCACTCTTTAGCTCCAATGCTTTCTAGTTCAATATAATGCTATGCTCCATGAACACAGGATGAACTGTGGGTCTCTGAGCGAATATGTACCCAATTAAAAGTCAATTGTCAGCCACACTTCACAGGGACTAATTCTGTTTTAAACACCAGGTGTCACTGCAGTATACTCCTGATTCCACACCGAGCTCCCATTAGGTTAAAGCTTTACTTTTAAGTGATGTCAAAGCTCATGAAGAACAAAGATGCTCGTACCTTGTTCCCAAGTGTGTGCATGCAGCTAAACCATTAGCTAGAATCTGGGCACATTGTTCAATATTTCAACCAGCCACATTTATAGTTCTGTGTGATTGGCCTCATACCTGAAACTAACAATAGTAATAGAGCTATTTTATGGCTGATAGCAACTGTTCAGAACGAAGAATCAAAAAAAAAAATAAAAAATTGTGAAACAGTTCTCTTGATAAAAGGGCAACATGCATTTTTTTTCAAAAGAACAGCCCATACTGGGTAGTATTCAGCAGTTACTTAATAAAAAATTTATATCAAATTGCATATTTTGCAGCTTCTGGGCCCATGAACAAATGTTCAATAAAAAGCAATCTTCTTTTACACTTATCAGCCCCTGAGTGATTTTGCACATGAAATATTCCTTATCTTTACAAAATCTCTATTTGTCCTATAACCTTGTATCTTTTGAGTATTAGAATATACTTACCCAGATTAAACATTAAAGAGCCATCACTATGACACTGAACAGATACTACTTGTCTGTCTCTAATTTCTTCGGCCTCCCACCTTGGCATAACTAATCCCTCTCTGCACTGTGAATTTCCCAGGAACATGTCCATCCCTAACTACTTAGTATTAAATGGGTAAAGCTGCTCTTTTCCTATCTGTAATTAAAGATAATGAGGAGGAAGGTACAAGTCATGGAGAATGCAAGCCCCAAAAGGTTAGGTACTATTTTAGCCTCATGCTCTAGTGTATGAAGAAGCCTTGTTCCAGTGACACGCTTAAAGGATGACATTTCTTTGTGTTAGACTTACGTGCAGAATCTGTGTTACATATTCAGCAGTGGTCCTAAGTCATCTGCCTTCTGAAAGGCTTCAGGATGCTCTTGAAGTATTTCTACACAAATGAGAGTCTTGCTATTGACAGAGCAGTGCAGCAAATGGATGGGGAACATTACCTAGAGAGCATCCTTAACAAAGGAAAAGGAATCAAATGCCCTGGCAATTTCAGAGGATAATCCATAGGGCTGGTAATTGCAACTTTAGAAATGCTGAAAGCTGCACAACTTTCAAAGGCTCACACCCAGTGTTCTTACCTGCATTAAAGAACATAGTGCCACATTCATGGGAGTCCCTGCTTTAGTCAGATACAACTTAAAATTGGTGCTGTTGAGTGCGTGCTTGAATCTTGACAGGATTGTGGCTTTGGGAGGAGTAAGGTGCTACATATCACAGGGAAGTCTTAGTAGTCCTTGTCAGATAATGAAATCAGCAAAAAATGCCCAGAACAAACAAAATTCTATAAAATGATGCATCTTTTAAGATCTGCAGGATGAAGTGACTGCAAGGACTGAATAATATGTATTTGTTAAGAAAACAACAAAAGAGGCACAGGTAAAAATCAGCCAACCAACCAACCAAACACTAAAACAAAAGACAAAGCTTATTTATTGTGGTTTATTCTGTCTGGCTATTGTATTTATATATAGACTTCAATCCAATGAATTTTGCCAGGATTTTTGAATTAAATTAATTTCATTGCAATGTAACATGTTTCCCATTTGACATCATTTACATGGATTTCCAATAAATTCAAGAATTATTTGCAAACATAATAACCAGAGAAACTGGCAGAGCCTCTTTTAAATGCTCTCATAGAATACAGTACAGAATCTTATGGTTTTTTCTGCATATAAACAAGTAAATATTAGCATACTACTGTACATAAATAAAACCTGTATTTTTTATTGTTGACCTATGTTCTTACTTTTAGATAACTGCTTCATATGTTCATGTAGCATTTTTTCCCCAGAAATATTTACATAAACTTGTCTACATTTACAGTAAATAACTATAATTGCCTACTGTGCTTTCAGCAGCCAAAAGCTGAATTGGCTATGGAAACATCTGATGAAGATTCTTGGAACAAAGGTATGACTAAATCACATCAACTTGAGTATACTATTTCAAAATGCTGAGAGGAATTTAATGGCATTTGTTAATTTACAAAATGCAATTTAGTGTTGGATCTGAACTGCTCTAACTAGGATAAGCCCTGCAATTACAGTCAAACTACAATTTATGGAACATACATTCTGCAAAACTACAGTATTTCAGTGTTTGCAGTGGTGTTGATAAAAGTATATTGATTTCCAACAGGCAGCAAGCCAAATAACCCTTCATGTAGCAAACAAGCCTTAGCTAATTCCATCTCAGAAGTCTGCATGCATTGACTCCAGGTGTACATGGCAGTCATTGAATCACTGAGCTGCTTTGGCTGCCTACAGATCTGAACTTCAAAGTGTATTTAACTGTATCCCCTCTAAGACAGCCAGGACAGTTCTAAGCCTCTCTTTTCACAAGCTCATACTAGTTTGAGGATGTTTTGCAGTTCTGTGTCAGTGATCAGAGACTCAAACAGTTGTCCAGAAAACACTTTTTGTTACTAGAACACTATGTAAGAGAACTTTGCTTGGAGATATTCCAGTAACACATTTTTTTTCCATTACAAAACAATGGATAAAATAAACAAAAGTGTCTATATTTACAAATTATTATCCACGATATTCTTAGTATCCAATGTTCCATATGTAAAGCAATTTTATGCTGAAACTCATATAATGCCCAATTTTAACTGACTCTTACCGAGGCATGGTTTTAATAATTAGCTATTAGACATAATTATCCATATAACTGACTATTTTTGTTTTTCTTATGGAAGTCATATCAATTCACTAATATAAAAGAAAGAAAATACATTTCACTGAAAATACAAACAGATGTACCTATGACTAAACCAAACTTCTAAACTCTTAGGGCCCAATTCTCCAGCCTTGATTAATGCAAAGAATTCTATTTAAATAAAATAATCCAGTTAAGAGTTGGGTTTTTTTTGTTTGTTTGGGTTTTGGTTTTTGCTAAAAACCCCCTATCATGCAAGTCCAGATCTACACATGCTACTTGCTTTAGTGCATTTACATTTGTCCATGTTGGGTTTATAATTGGACAAAAACATGTATTTAGAATTTATTTATTCATTTCAGTTCTGTTGATAGAGAGGCTTGATAAAAGATAATCCAACTGCATCATGGTTGGGTGGAGATGACTTGCCCTCGCCTCTCTGTGTATAGGGAATACTGAGAAGAATAAACAATGGTATCCATCTCCTGTGAGGAGGCTCTCAGCAACTTGTTGGTATACTGTAACCTTTTGTACTTTAAAAATCTTTTGTAACAGGTTGTCTGTGAGATGGGGGAAGTGCACATGAAACTTAGCTATTGTTCCTTTATCTCTTTCTTCCTAGCTGCTGCAATAGGCTTTTCCTGTCTTGCCCTGACAGTGAATGCTCTTTTCTGGGTCTGAAGATGGGCTCTTAGCACACTTTTATCTAGAAAGACCAGTCAGACTGAGGAGAAGCAGTTCACATCCCCTTCCTTAAGTTAAAGGGGTTGGGACTGTGAAGGAAAGGGCCATTCCTAAGTAGTCATTGATGATGAGATGAGATGAGATGAGATGAGATGAGATGAGATGAGATGAGATGAGATGAGATGAGATGAGATGAGATGAGATGAGATGAGAGGCCCTGCTGGAAATCATGAAGGTAGTCACATGCAGAAACTCAGGAGCCACCATGGTGGCTCATTCAAAAACCTGTCTGCTGGATGTTCTGAGGGGACTGGTTATGCGACCTTTCTCAGTCTCAAATATAAAGAGCAAATTCCAGTATCCTCAGACATGTGTCAAAGAAGGTTCTTGTGCTCTTAGATGTTTCTTTAACAATGCATTTAAATATTGTGACAATTCACATCTTATATGTGTCTTTGAATGTCATGTGAGTGCTTGCAAGCATTTCTTGCCTTGAAAGAAAATGAAGACCTCCACAGATGTCCTCCAGACAGGATGCGATTACTCCAAAACATCTGACTGAAGTCCAGGCTCCTAAATCTCACAGGCACATTTAAAAGGTCCCACTCAGAAGTGTTATGTGATGCAGTTTCTGTGCCCTCTGTACAATTGTTATATTTCACTAAGGACAAGACATACTCAGATGGTGACAGCTGAACATAGTAGGGAAGAGCAGTTCCATAAATAAGAGAGTAGTCCAAATCCAACCTATGCTGAAAGTTAAAATATGAGTTACAATTGTTCTCTTTGTAGACATTAGGAACGGAAAACATCAACACTGTCTCTCTTTTTTTTTTTTTTTAGTAATAAGATTTGTAAGGTTTAATATAACAAGATTACCAAGACAAGAGTTGGTTATGTTGTCTTGTAGTGAACAGGAGGCATTCTGAAATCTCAAATGAATTTTGAAGTCAAGTAATACTTACATACTTTATAAATAATCTAAGATGATTGTTGCATTATCATAAACTATAACAAATAACATAGCTGCTTTCTAAATGAAACAAAATTTCATTTTGTATTTTCTGTACAAACACATGCTAGTTAAAATTAGCCAATGGATTTGTAGAGACAAAACCCTTGTCAGACTGTGCTCTTATAACAATAAATGAACATCACAAATGAAAGCCAATATTTAGGAATGTGTATGGCAAGAGAGTACCACATACAGTAGTCAAGTGGCTGTGCAATAACAGTGAGCATGTTACAGAAACATCTGTATTTTTAGGCACTTTGCTATCATGTTTGTAGTGACTGTCCTTCTGGCCAGTTTAAAGCTGAAGACCTCCAGAAACAAAACCTTGCAACTTGAAAAAACAGAACTGTAATATTTACATTATCCATGGACTGGGCACAGACCAATGGGCATGTAATGCATGGATGACCTGTGCATTTGCTATGGAAATTGGGGTGCTGGAGCTAAAATATATCTACATCGTGTAGACACTCTTGCTGACCTTTGGATTATATGTAAATTAAGTTTTATCAATTAATCAATGGGAACCTTGTATAACAAGTAAGTGCTCATCTTTCTGCTGTTCAAAGAAAAGAACAGTGTCTACTGTATGTGATATCCTAATGCACTCCTGGAAAATCACGACATAAGCAATTAATTTGTTTAATACTTCTTGTAAGCCTGGGATATTTCATGCTGACCCCAAGGGAGTTCTCTCTCCTTGAAGAAAGGGAACCCTGTATTTTTAGCTCTGTGATGTTCCATTCGCAGCATTTATCTTTAGCATAATCCTCAACATGTTGCTTGCTAGAAAGGGATATATATTTATATATATTTTCTTTTCTGAGCCTGAGATCTGCTTTGGCAATGTCTTCAGCCGCCACCATCCCAAAAGAGATGCTACAAATCAACTTCAGCACCAGGGTATGAAATTGTATTAACAGTAATTATGTTCACTGCTCCCAGGAAGAGACCTGCCCTTGAAAGTCTTCAGCATGCCACCCAAGGAGCATCTGTCAGGCTAAGCATATTTCTGCATTCTTCTGTTTTGCAGCACAGTATCACACCAAACTGCTTGTGAGGCATGTAAAAGCCTTATTTATTAAGGCATACTCCAAACGCAATAAATAAAACTCACCTGAAATAACTGGTTATTCACCTAAAAGCAAAAGTCCCTCATTGGAGTGTGGTCCAAATTAAAATGTTTGTTGCAGAAACAGATTTCTTACAGTCACATGGCAAACAAATGTATATATACAACAGGAGACAGAAAAAAAAGTCTTTGAGCTGGGCTATGATGTTTCCAGTCCCACAGTGCAGAGATGAGAGTCATGTCTCTAGCTGCTTCTAAGCCAAGTCACCTGGCCTGAATGGCTGCTTTTAAACCCCCGTGTCCCAGCCTAGGCAGGCCTGTCACACGTGGTGACTCCACTCTGGCTGCGGTGACATGAACAAGAGACAGGGCAGCACTGTCAGCTTTTGTAGTCAAGAGCAGCACAGTTAATGCTAAGTTCTGGGAAGCAGACAACACCAGAGAGAACACTCTGTGTCACAGCTTTACACATCAGCTTTCAGAAAGCACATGCAAACCATTTATCCAGCATCTTATAAAAGCACCATTGAAAGGTTGAACAGAGAGCACCGCGTATAAGGAATTGTGTTCAAAACAGCAGACAGGCGCCGTTCAGGGAGCCATGGAGAAGCATGCAGCCCAGAAGCATCCCTGCAGGATGGATTCCTTGAAGGCACAATAGATGAAGGCTTGGAGAACAAGGCAGCTGGTCATCAGCCAGTTGAAACCATGGGGATGGCCCATTTGGGTTACTCATGAATATGAATCCCCACACCTACTCATCCCTCACTCCATGGATCCTGCTACATGTAAGCAAGCCTGCAATTTATATTAATAGAAAGACTGAAGCAACTAATTGTTCACAGTTGACATGAACACCACCTCCCTGAATGCTCCCTATTGTAAAACCTAGGTTCTTCAAAAGAAGACTGGTAATTCTTATTGCAAAGCTTAGTCATCATAGCTACATTATTGGGCTTTTTAGTGGATGTTTGTGAGTGACTATTGCTATTGTAGGGCTAACTGAGGTCCAGTACATTAAATGTGTCTCTATAAAGATGTTTCCAACTTGGGACAAGTAAATGTTGGGGTTATTCCTTTGTACTTTTGAGCTGAACACATACAGTATGGAAAAGAGTATGGAAGTACTAGCTACTTTGTAGAAAAGGCACTATAACTGATCTAACTGTGGTAATTAGGTACATGCCTGTGCTACAGGTATCTGCAAAGAATTTATTTCTCTCTGTGACTGAGAAAGTTATTCTACACTCATGGTAGAAAAGGATGACTGGTTTACATATTGGATTAGCAGTGGTTTAGGTATGTGGTAAGAGCAACTCTCACGGGAGACACAAATTCATGGAAGAGATGTCTGAACTGCATTTCCTATTTCCTACCAGTTCCCAGAGGGAAATCAAAAAGACCTTTTCACTAGTGCAGTTAAATACATGTTACAGCTTTTCTTGGCTTTACTATGGCAATTTGATGTGAGATCTTATTACACAGTTGTGCCAAAAAAAGGAGGTAAAGAAATAGACTGTAAAGCTTCCCCAGAAAGCATCAGCAGGTAGCAAATACTTCATTTTGGATGTTGTAATTTTATTTAGGGATATGGTGAAAAAGTTAAAAAAAGAGCAGTAAAGAGACAAGTAGAAGAGACTCCCTTTTCTTTACAGTCAGATTAATGTCTTCAGGGATTACTGCTGGAAATATCTTTCTATCGAATATATTAATGAAAAGGAAGCATTGACAACAGCCATAAAGGAACAGATCTTACTTCTGGGAAGAGAGAACTAAACAATCAGAAGCTTGATTCTTTGTCAGGAAATGTAAATATTCACTTAACAACCTCGGACTGAATTCTAAAACATTTTCCTTTAGCATTAGACTACATAATGGAGATTGCAGGGAAGTTATGGACTCCCCCATACTTCCTTGATCAGGAGGGTAATTCTTTTTTGCAGCTCTTAAGTCCAGTGTGTGTGTGGGTCTGAAGGCTGAGGGCAGGTACACATCCCAAAAGCAGAAATCCAGAATGTGAACTGCTTCTCCATCAGACTGAGGTCTGATGGACTATTAAAAGGTTGTGACCAGCCTGAGAGACATTTAAACAGGAAGGAATGTGCCAGTGCCACAGGACTGCACACATGGCACCAGCTCCCAGTGCAAGGCCATATGAGACAGGTTAAAAACAGAAACCAAAGAAAGAAGAGAGGGGGAGGAAAATTTTTCTTTCACTGCGGAAAAATGGGAGTCTGAGTGGTGTCAGGAGCAGTTGTCAGAACAGAAGAAAGGAAGGACGGAAGGACTTGTGTCCCTTTCTACGAACCAACGTTCTTGATCTGGCTGTGAACAACAAAAGAATGACTGGACAGTCCTCCACCATCCTTTGACCTGCTGGTCTCAATGGAGGCACTTCTAGAGTGATGTTTGCTTTTCTTCTTTTGCACCTTAGAATTTTACAATCAGGAGTTCAGTGATGTTCTTTGTTATCAACTGACATTATCTCTATCTTTAAATTGGTCTTGAAATTGAATCTAGTGAACATGGCAAACCTCATGTTCCTGCTGTTTCTCCAAAAGCAGTCATCCATGTAAAGGGATAACTAAATCTTGAGATACATATTTGGGAATTTCAGGAGTTGAGGTATGCCTGCCACTAAGCTGCAGGAGTCAGAGTGAAGACTACATATATAAACTGGTAGCCCTGAGCAAGGAACAGAGAGCAAACACATAGTTAAAGACTAAAGAAATTCTCCAGACTTAGCACCAACAGGTCTTCTGAAACATGGTGCATCTTATCTTTGGCCTTAAACAGAGTGAAGTAGAAGGAGAGAACAGTCAAAGGTGAACTTCATGAAATCACATTCAAGGACACAGAAACAAAAACTTGTATAGGGGGAAAAAGAAAGCAAAACCAAAGTCATCCTTAAAAAGCACTGAAGCGAAGTGGAAGCAAAGGCTTTGCTGCAGCTGTCAAAACATGGCAGCATGGTCAAGATGTAGACTGGTCTGAACTGCTTCCCCTCCAAGGAAGAGAGTCATAGACCAAGTGTGCTGCACTGTCACACAAGGTCAGCATCCATGAAGTTTGAACCACCCTGTGGGCAGAGGCTGCCTGCACATTTGCAATGCTCCTCAGAGCTCTACTGCTTACAGGGGAAGCCTGTACCTCAGCACACTTCTTTCAGTTATGAAGCTCTTTCTAATAAATGTGTGTAACCAGATCTATGTTTGCTCTTTATAGTACCAAGTCATGTTCAGCACTGACCAAGGATCCAAGAAGGGCTCAACCTGGTATATCAAAACCCAGCACCAACTGAGCTTGAAAGTAAACCTGTTTTGTTTACTACAGAATAAACCAAGCTCAGTTTATGTACAGTTTATTATGAATTAAAAATAAACTGCTCTTCAAGCACATGCCAGATATTGTGAATGTTGCCAAGCTTGGACTATAACTTGTACTTGTGTCCAAATTACAAGTGTATGCTTATATACATGGGGATATGTACACATGCATGTCACACAATGCCAGTTCTCTAGTGTTGGACTATTCTTGTACCATTGTACTATTTATTGTACTACTCTTGAAGAAAAAAACGTACCAATCCAGCACCTGCTTATTTCATCCAAGCACTGTACTTTGTTTTTCACAGTAACAGAATAACTTGGCATTTTTGAAAAGCCAATGGCTTTCAAACTGCTTGTCAGAGACCCAAGAAGGTCTTGGTTTCTTGGTTGCCCTCCTGCTCCTTTTAGCAGAAGAACAAGGACGACCACTGACTAAATCCCACTGTCTCCTTTTCCTCTTTTTTGCCCTTTGGCAGTGTTCTTTTACATAGACTCCATGATTTTATCTTAAAAACAGCAAGGCATGTTCCATATCCCTGTTCAAGGAGACAGAAAAAGCCAACAAAACAACCCCAAAGCAATTTTCATTTATGCACTTTTGAAATAGGAAAAAAATTTTAAAAAGAAACCAAATTAAGCCCAAATAAAGAATGAGATTCCTCCTGTAACAAACCCCAGTGAGTTAATCTACAAAAACTTTGAAGATGAAAAATATGTTGTAAAAAATAAAAATACTATCCACTCAACACAGTACATAATTTTTCCTATATATGAAACTAGACAAACATATTAAAATATTTAAGTCTTTAAAAAGGGCAAAATTCTGCAGAAAAATTACTCAACACTACTAAGGCTAGACTACATATTATGCCAATGCATTCATTTGCACAACTTTTTGCAACATGACAATGGTCTGGGGTGTGCATGTGTAGATGTTTATGTCCATTTGAGGGAAACAGTGCAAGAACGCTAAGGGTGACTGTTGCCATTTTAAAGGGATATTTCACAAATAATCAAACAAAACCCCTATAAATACCAGTACACATCTCAAATACTGCAAGTCACATTCTACAGCCCTTGACATTAAAAAAAAAAGAAAGGAAAAAAGAAAAAGCCAGCAGAATTAATTCAAGTACATTTAGAGTCGGTCCCTTGTGAACTACTCTTGTTTGCACTTCAGTTTCAGTGAATGTAGACAGAGCTCCCCAAAAGACACAGGAGTGCACCTTCCCCAGCCCTGCAAAGTAAGTCTGAGGTACAATTATCGGTGGTTTGCCCAACACTGAGGATGCCAAAACTTGAATGAAAAATTATGCTTGAAAAATACTTTGAAGAAAATGACATAAAATAATCTCATAAAATGAGAAGCTAGTTTTGTGTGAAGGCAGTCTTTTTGGTACATAATCCCATCAGGATGACAAGCCTGGCACTCCTTCTTAAATTACGTTTGCCTTGGAGCTAGTAAGAATAAAGAAACCTTTACATTGTCCTGGTCATCCTTCTGACCTGACGTACCCTTTCCCGTGAGCCTTGATCCACCTCCCAGAAAAACCAGCAGGTATCACACCCTGGCTAAAATGTACAGTGCTTCTTCACAACTTGTGTTCTATACTCAGCTTTGTTCCTCAAAAGGAAAAGCGCTTCCCTCTCCATATTTCACTTGTCCTTTGAAAACAACAGTGGGGAAATCTGCTGCCAGAGTAGTTAAAGTCTGGTGAATTCCCTGTGGTGCTGCAAGTCCCCTATGCTCTCATAATCGCTCTCTCCTGAAAGAGCAGCGTGGTTTGTGTTAGGCACGGACAAGGTCCTGTCCTCCTCTTGGCTCACTGACTGGATAGCTTCGTAGTCCGGCTCCAGCTCCCCGTTTGGTCTGTCCGCTGACTGAGGCACAGTGGTAGAATTTAGGGTGTTTTCAAAGTCCTTCACACTTGCATAGAGGCCACTGCAAATAGACGGGGACCTCTGGGATGCGATTTCTTGAATACAGGTGTAAGGAGAATCCAGTGCCTTGATGGCTTGTCCTGGCTTACTCACCGATGAGTACATGGCTGAGATCTAGGAAAAGGAGACACCTGCTGAGTATCCAAGCATGGCATAAAGCTTGTGCACCAGTCTGTACCCTTGTACTACAAGGATGTTGGCTACTTAAGAAAAGACAGGATCTTCTGACAAAAACATAACTCTTCTAAAAGGATATATTTTTTTCTTGAAAAAATATAAAAATTATTTCTTACAAATCCTTCCTTTTCTGGCATGCGTTTATAAATTGTTTTTCTTTAAAAAAAATAATGCTTTATAAAGTAAGTTCATATATGTAAAACTTCCTTGAATATAAATCCCTGGCGAGAAAATTAGACCTGGGTGAAAGAGAATGGCTTTCTGAGCAGGAGCTCTTGCAACTTTTGCTATGGTCCTGGAATCAATTTGGACTCAGTAGAGGGAAAGGCATCAAAGGGAGGATAAGGTTGAACTGCTGTAATGTAGGAGAAGGATGCTGTCTGATCCTTAGGGCTTTTAAAATGATTATTGTTACTATTTTTAATGGTAGTGGCTACTTTTCTGCTTTTAGAGACACTGCAGTAGAAGAATAGTTAACTGTTTTTATAGGCAGGACTAAACAGGCACCAACACATGTGAAGATAACATTAAAAGTCTGTAGATAAATTACTCACACCAGATAACAGCGAACAGTGCCAATACTGATATGCAAGGTTTTCTCTGTTGACTACACTCTGCCTACAAAGAAGAGCTGCTTCTTGGGCACTGAATATCTGAACTTTAGCCTGGATACCAAAACCTCTCAGCTGTAAACACCAGAAAGGGAGTCACCGTTTCATTCCTAACTCTAAAATCCCCTCTGGTGAGGTGGTACACTTCAACAAGTGCATGAAAGTGGTCCTGAATGAAAAGGTGGTGACAAGCCCACATCCACTCTGCTCAGGGCTTACCTGGGCTAGTGCCAAGCACAGTTATCAGTCTTGATTGCCTCTCACAGGCCAAACGGATACTAACCCTTGCACAGGACAGATGGCTGAAATTCCCTGCACTGCTTCTCTGGTACCCACAATCACAATGCAACACAGCATTTCTACTGCATTTAAAGTCTTTCCCAAGCATGCAAGGCCACTCTGGGTTTGTATCAATCCAATTAAAAGAGTAGATTGGCATGAAAATGTCCACTACCATTAGGCAACACAGACTNTTTTTGGGTTTTTTTTGTTTGTTTTTGGTTTGGTTTGGGGATTTTGGAGCTGGTTGTTTTTCATTTATCTGTTTGTTTTAGAAGGACATTGAAATGGCAATACTTCTTGCTTTTTACTGATTTCAGCCAACCAAATAAAAAACAGCTTTTCTGCTCATCTATACTTCAACTCTTCTCAGATTACATTAACCCAGTTCAAGATCAGTTTATTCATTAATGTCTGGGAATGCTTGTCCCAGCAGAAGGCATTAGCTCACTTAGCTCATTGCCAAGTTTGTGTTTACTTTTATGTCCAGAGAACATATTTATAAATAACATGGGTGTACTGGAGATGATCACAGTCATATTTATGTTTAACTTTTCTCTTTGTTTAACTCTCCTCCATTTATCTGACCAACAGACATTTTAAAGAATAGTTTATGTTCCAGTGCTTTTATTGTGCTTCAGTTTACTTCCCAGAGCCGCAAACACTTTGCATGGGGAAGGTGGAGCATATGTTTTGAAAGCCTGCTGGTTATTCTTCTTGAGAAGGTCTTGTCATCCAAATCAAGAAATTATCCTAACAATCAACTGATTGTGGCATCATATTATTTTCTGATACCATTTTTAACCTATGGGCCTGATACAGCCATATGTTAGAGTACTTCTGATTTTAGAAATGTGGCAATAGAAACTCTGTGCAGAGAACATTGGGCTTTCATTTTCCCTTCACACAAGTTTCACCTTTCTTAGATTCTGCTAAATCACACAGAGCTTATGCTAATTTCTGCTTAAATATTGGTCTCTAGTTAGTTACTGAATTTCATGCAAGAAACCTACCTCATCTTCTGTAAGAGATGGATCTTCCTCTCGAGACTTGTAAGACACTGAACTAAGCCTCTGTAAAAAAAGGAAGAAACAAAGAAAATGAAAGGCTCATTACCCATCAACAGTCTGAAATCTATTAAAAAAACCCTCCCATTCCAATCAATGCGTTATATTTTATGGTCATTTGCTCTCAAGTTCCATTATACATAGCTAATATCCCCACTATTCAGAGTACTTTGAAGATAACAGCCCTGAGGTTAGTAAAGCTTTTTAATGTATCTGCTCTTGTCCTGACCTGGAAAGGGTAAAAGTAATGTAATGGTTAAAACAAACTCTGCACCACTGTATCCCTGCCTTTATGCTTAGGAAGTGTCTGCAGAGCTTCTGAAAAAGCTGTTGGGATTCACCAGGGGCCCTTTCATGGGATTTTCAGATACGCTTTTAGATGACAGAAGAACAATACTCAGCTGACACCTTCCTGATGACAGTCACCCTTCATTCTGTAGATCCTGGAAGTGCTGCCCAGGAGAGCTGTGTCCTCCCCACCCCTGGAATGCAGCCCCTGTGCAGAGGTGCTCAGCAGCTCGGCCTCACAACCACTCAGACCTGCTGCAGCCCACCCCGAGCTGGAGCCAGGTCGCACAGCAGAGTCACTGAAGGATGGAGGGCTGGGTTTGGTATCAAGTCTAATTTCAAGCCTCTAAAGTGCTCTGTGTAAAACAGGTCATGAAACATCAGGGGAAAAGCTTTTTTCTCTTATGAAAAATGCCTTTGGACCTTTACAACAACAAAGACCCTGCAGCTACACAGCAGTCATGGGATACCTCCTCCCTGGGGCAAGAAGGCTTTCCTGGACTCCTGCTCCACAGAGATTCAGAGGGAGCCTTCCAGCACCATAAAAGGCTGTATTTTGGACTTTAACACAGCTTCTCCAACTAAAATACTGCATACCACCCACATTGCAAGCCAACACTAGAGCTATTTTTAGCACAGTCAATAAAATACTACTTCCAGGCACGGCTCATTATGATAGATTCTTTCCTCCTTCCGTTTTCTTGTTTTTACTTCTGGTAAATACCAAACCTCAGGTTCCTGGGTTCTCCTGACAGACCCTGGCTCAGAGCACACTGAAGTTCTGCCTGCTGCTCCCAAAGAGCTTCCCTCACACTGACAAACTCCTTCACTTCTTTCTGACTGGAGAACAGTGCTCTTTACCCTGTGGTTTGTTTGCTCTTAAAAGAAAAATAGAAACGGAAACATTCAAATATATTTTGGCCTTGTATTAGATCTGCTTCACTACAGCAACTTAGTTTAGTCTTTCCTATCTGCAGCATTAATTTTTGTGCTGAGGAGTAAGCTACTAACTTCATCCTCACACATTAAAACAAGCATGTGCTCATAAAAATCTTCAGTGGTTTTTCTGTCATCAGTGTGTCTATAACCACCATGTGTCAGGACCCCTTCTACAGTTTCCCACTCAAGTACTGATAAATACCCCATGGTGTTTGCCATCCTGTGTTGTTCCCCTGGATATAGCATTCTTTCTTCTAAATGTGAAGCTTGTGACACATCAATTTTGGAGGATATTGCTATCTTGGAAACTTAAAAAAAAATCCCACTTGCTCCTAAACATTTTGTACCTAGCGACATTATAAACTATTTTGCAACCTTAACAGCAGCAACACAATGTGTCCTTATTTGCCTTCCACTTTCCTTTCGTTCCTCAACAGCACTTGATTTTTTGCTCTTTGCATCAGCTGCTGCTCCTGACTTGGGCACCAGAACAAGAAAAACATTCTCCTCTGGTACATTTGTAAGAGATGCTTTGCCCATCCTCAGGCTGTGCAAGGCTGAAATCAGATGGCAGCAGCCAGACTGACACACAGAGAGCATTTCTACCAGTGCTCACTCTGGAAAGACCTGGGTGAAAAAGGGAACCATAGTTCCTTTTTAAATAAAAGAAAGAATGAAAAAAAAATCTGTTCTGTTTTTCCAGTATTATTAGAAGAACTATGCTCAAGTTTTTGCAGGTGATAGAGGCCTGTAAGAGGCCTCATGCTATTAAAGGTGTCTTTCTTCACCAAGTGCTTCCAAAGGATTTGCCGAGTCACAGCCAATAACCAGTTTAGGCAAATTTTCACCCATTTATTGCACACTTGGCTCTTAAAAGGATGCTTTGTCCTTTTCATGCTATTATGTATGGGCTTCATGTCTCTGGCTTGGTCCACCTAGTTCTCTCCCAGATTTGTGTGCTTCAGGAACTGGCATGCACTGGGGATCACCCTGGCTGCACTCTTTTAGAGGGTGAGACTGAAACAGCTTGGACACAGTCTACTCTCTCGGTTGGTACAAGCATTGGTTACACAGGTGGCCTCCCTGCCTGTCCCTTCTTTGTGCCCTCACTGTAGTGAGGGAGTCTTGCACGACTTCCACACAACCTCTGTCTTCATCAGGGTCCGGGCAGAAGGTTGAAGAGTTTGGGATACAGATGTCATGCTAAACAAAGCAGCTAAGTAGACTCACAGGAGAGGAAGCAAAACCAGAAACACCTATGGGGTATAAATAAAAGAGCTATCAATACAACATACATTTCCATAAACATCTTGGTGTTGGTTGCCACATTGAAAAAACCAGGCACTGCTCTGCATTGCTTGAAGCAGCAAAATAAAGGCAAAAATTATCATCACAATAGAAAAACAATCCCTCAACCACCTCCCCACACGATGCCAACAATAATGACATTTATATATTCCATCAATTACCATCTCCAACTCTGCTGCAGCTGTAGCTCTCAAGGACAGGACAGGCGCACGCCTCGATGCATAATGCATGTACCCGGCAGCCAGCACGGCAATGATCTGATGCTGCCCAAGATTTAACTCGGGGTGGCTTCAGCTCTGAATAAATTTTAATTAGACAAACACCTTTTTTCTGGCACTTAGGGGACTGCACGTGTCATCTCTTGATTAATCCTTCAAAACCTGAACCATTTTAATCAATTCCCACTCCTCGCAGTTACTGACACTGCATACACATTGTGCTGGGGAGCTACAGAGCAGCACAGGCTTCTCCTTTGTATCGGTACCTGGGAAATACAATTACTTCCTGCAGGGCTTTTCACACCTGGTAGGAAAAATGTCACTGTTACACAAAGATGTTTATCTAAAAGTTTAATTAGAAATTACTCATGGCCTGAATGTGGGAGGGGAGAGTGTTGCTGGATTACCGTTGACAATCACATCTTAATTTTTTTACTTAATGAGCTCATTATTTGTAAAAATGTGCACTGAAGAGTCCAGCTAAACAATTTTTATATTGTGAGTAGTCTTCATTTTATTCACTTGGACTCTTTTGTGCTTTACAAGTTACATGGTTAGTTATTTATTTAACAAGAGATTCTTCTGCCTTCTTCCTGGATTACTGAAATACTTCAAATAAGAGAACAACCAGAAACAAGTAACAATACCTCAGCTTTGCTGTGATTTTTCAGGTAAATGTTTACATTAAAAAGTCACATTGCATCTTGAGAATTTTTCTGAAATTTTCATCAATACCTACCAAATCTTATTTGATGACTTGGACACCAAAAATCTGCTAAACCTACAGTTCTTTCACTCACTTAATAAAAAGAAATCTAAGCATTCTGGAAAATGCAAACGCAACAGTTTATGAAAAGCCTCTGCTATGATCTTAAAGCATCCTTAAAATGACTTTTGATAAAAAATGACAAATGGGAAATTAAACTGTTGAAAATGTCATAATCCTGTTTTTCAAGGAATTCACCACAACTCGTTCCTAGGGAGGAAACATAAGCTGCTTAGAAAACTTAACTTTTGGCTATGATTCCAGCACTTAGAAATTCCTTACTGTATGTGATGCACAAAATTTGACAAATACAAAAGTTTACAGCTGCAATCTTTCTCTTTTTCTATCCCTCACTCCTACAGGAAATGACAAGGCACTTTGAGCAGGTGCCTAAGACTTGCATGGCTAAGTAAAGGTGGCCCAACAAAGGAGGCACCTCTAAAGTCAGGGTATCCACCAAGGATGCTCCCCTCTCCTTTTTGTAAGTTTCACTAGAAAAAAAACCTAAGAGAGGGCTTCTGAATGAGATATAGATGCTGACAGAGATACTGGATACCCCCTGTAATAGCTTTCACAAGTATAATACCATCAAACAAAGAAGCAGAGGTCTCCTGTGCAATTCCTGGATAATATTTGGGAAAAGCCTTGGGCAGTGCATAACTGCAAAAATAAAAAATACAGGCTGCAACAGAATGAGCATATGTCCCTAATGCAAAGACTATACTGTACATTATCATATTTCCATTTACAGTCTTGCTTCATCTTAAGTGGGGTTTTTTTCTTGTTACCTTTTGTTACTGAAAAATAAAATCATCTCCCACCCATATGTTCTCTATCATTATTTGGCTGTTTGATGAAGACAAATATTTGGAGTATTTACCTTTTCTGGTTTACTTGCTCCTTCTGTCACTTCTTCTTCCACTTTTTTTTCTTGCACGTTCTCATTTTCATCAAGAAGTTTCATGGGTACTGGAGGGGGAAGCTCATCCTCTACATCTGGTATGTTGTCAAGAGGACTGTCTGAATTTGCACTTTGGCGACTCTTCTTATTTCGGTCAACAGATGCATATTCTGCTGACTCAATTCTGCACTCAGGAATCTGATTCTGACCTTCAGAAACTGTCAATGAAGCCTTTGATTTGCTGCTAGAGTTCCCTTCCATGCTGACCACTGCTCCAACATCTTTAATTTCCTTCACAGTTTCATATAAGCAGTCTTCAACTATGTTCTCCTGAGAGGAGCTGTCTTTCAAGACTTCGTAAGGCCCTTCCATTCCAAGCCCTTGATCATTTTCTGCATTTCTAGAGGAGATGATAGTTTCCATGGGGTTGTTAGGGGGAATACTGGGTAGTTCCCGGCTCTGGTGACACTTTATAGACTTTCCAAGACTATCCTGTTGATCTAGTAGATCAGATGTCTGTACTTCTTCATAAGGCTGGATACAGGCAGCTGTACTGTCCTCGGAAAGAACTAAAGAAAATTACAGAGAAGTATTACAAACAAATGCATAACTAAAAGGTCTGGTTTGGTACTCTTTACATCACTTTGTTTTTGTGACATGCTGGAAAGGATAAATGATACTAATACCTGGAAATACCTAGTGATCAGCATGCTTTTTGCTTATCAAAAGGTTTCAGTTACAGACATTTCTGCACTCTACTCTTAAAATATCCTTCTCGCAACATCTGAAATAGTCTGTACACCCCCAACTCATATCATACAGCAACAGCATTCACTATCAGAACAGGGGATAGGAGGGTAGCTGTGCATGGATATTCAGTTTGCCTTGTTTCACTGAATAATTACAGAGTGCTCAGTAGTCTCAGATGGGAAAGAGGTGGGAGGCCTCAAAACAAACACCTAAAAAAACTCCTTGCTAGATTTTCCTCTTTGCATTGCCCCATTCTTTGGAAGCAAAAGGAAAACATTCCTACTTCCTCCTTACCATCCCTCAGTTTGTTTAACATGCTGGCCAAATTCTCATTGGAATTGCACTTCACTCAGCCCTCCCTGCACGCTACACCAGAAGCTCCTCACCGAAGGCTGTGCCATACTTCTCTTAGTCTCACAGCACATAATGTAGGTTGACAACCTACTAACGAGCTGGCCATATGCACAAGAGAGAAGACTAGACTTCAGAAGGTAGTGTTAGGCAGAACATGTTGTTTTAGGTCCCAGAAGCAGGCCACATGTCACTGTCACTAGAGAGTATTAGGGACTGAAATCTACGGAGCTTCTCATCTTACACCACACGTGTGGTATTTGCATGCATTCATGGGGATATACAAGCATGTTTCAGGTAGTGCATGGTATGTAACTTTACCTCACACTATTTCTTTAAAAAATCACTTCTGAACAGCTTTACTTTTCTTAGTACAATTCCTATGGCACTATCTCAACAAAAACAATAAATTCTTCTATGTCCTTCAGTGTGTTTGACATGGTGACAAAAGTGTTGCCAAAGCAATCAATGCCCTTGATTTGGTGGTTGTCATGGACATTGCTTTCTCTTGTGTTCAGGGCATGCAGACACAGTCAGCACCTGCAGGGAGCCATACCCTGTCTGTAAAACTCAGGACAGAACTGGAGATGTAAGATGGTAATCACTGCCTCAATAGGAGATGGGAGTTTTCCCTTTCTGGTCTTTGATTCTAGGGATTTATGTGCTATGCTGAGCACCTTTGCAGAACCCAGAGGGCACACACCCCATTCTGCCTGGAGGGGATAATAAAAGGAAGGAGAGCTCAAGCTTCTGTGCTTCTGTGGTTATGGGTAGTAGCACAGAAGGGGTTGGTGTAGCTGAAGGGTTGGCATAGGTAAGACAATGCTGGCAGGTTGGGTAAAGGAAAAAACATAGCATTTGATGGTTCTGCTTCCACAGCCCTGCCCCTGCTCAAAAAGCTAGAAGAAACAGTAATAAAAAGAATTATTAACAAAAAGTGTGTAAAGTATAAGTAAGAAATTAAAGCACAGAGGTTCCTATTATTCAGAAGGGCTGTTATGCAGAGTGTAAGCTGAAAACTGTCTGCTGGTAGACAGCATACCTTTTAGCAGCAGCTCTGACAGCTGCACACGTGGTGACTCATGGCAGAGAGAAATACTTCCATTCTGCAGGGCTTGGCTCTGCACATCAAGTCCCTCAGGGAACCACACACCTACATACACAGCAAGCCAATGGATGGGAGCAGCAATTAGCTGCAAAAACTAAGTTTAAAAGTTACTTTGGATACTTGTCTCTAAGGGGTAAAGTCTGAATAGCTTAGCCTCTGGTTGTGGGAGACGAGAGAGCTGTAAGTTGGAGTGCAGCCTCTGGTGTTGGTGTTAGTGTGAAGACAACAGTTGGCTCCCAGTGGCTCTGAGCTGAGAGTGAGTTTATTTTTAGGTACAGCTGAGCAAAATATTTTCCAGAGATACTTCAGGGTGAATAATTTTGAGTGTTCAGCAAAGCAAAGACTAAGGAAAAAAAAGGAAGCCTATTTATGTTGCCTGTTTTCTAAAATATAAAAATATAAGTGACAGCACAGGACTGTGATCCAAAGCTGTAAACCCTGGAAGAGGACCTGCAATATTTCCACAGCCTCCTGGAGCACTTCTGGAGCTCTAAGGTGCAACTTTATCTTCTGGTTTTATCTCAGTTCCATAGCTTACCAAGATTAGGGAACGTACCATTCTGTGCCTGTTGGCCAACCCGCAGGTATGGCTTGGTAGCCCAGACCTGGTGGCCCAGAGAGGACCTCAGAACATCCCAGTGCTGGCTGGCATGGAGGACTGGGAGCATGGGGGTAGGGCTGAGAGCACACCCAGTAGTGAAGTGGAGATGCAGCATAAACCACCCGAATCTCCATGAGATGATCACCTTCACTGACTTCCCAGTGAGGCAAACGACTTCCTGGCATTTTTTAACTTGGTTGTAAGTTCTGTATGATCTGGTGTCTGTGTGCTGGGAAAGCTGACACCTAGAAACCTGAAACCCAAGGGACTACCAGGTGCAGCTAAGGTGGGAGCTGTGAGCACTGGGGCAGTGCTGCTGGCTGTGCTGCTGCCCCACCCGCAGGGGCTGCCACTACTCACCCTCACCGTTGCTGAGGGCTCCATTCTGTTCGCTGTTTGGGGGAGGCTCCGTGGCTGAACTCGTGATGGAATGGCTGAAAACCTCCTTGTCAGAAGGCTGCAACACAGATCAGTGACCTCTGGATCAGAATCAATGCTCACATGAATACACATGCAACACATTCTCATCTCCAGAGCTCTGACTCACAGCTTTTATTGGCAGGAGAGCCAAACCATGCCAACTAGATTCAAAGATTTAAGTGCCTGTGTTTACAGATGTTAAAAAAAAATAAATGCAAAGATGTCCAGAGTGATGTCCTTGCCAAGCTTTATGGTAACAGACATTACTATGGCTTTAACCCGTGAGAAGACAGCAGCTGACAAAGGGTACACTGCCCTTGGGCTGCAAACGGAGTGAAGGACAGGCAGGAGAGCTGGAGTACAGCGGTGTCAGAAAGGCCACTGAGAAAGTGCACATCATCAGGATCTACACAAGTTTTCATCCTCTTCCAGTTCTGCAATTTTTAAAGTTTCCCATGCTCGACCATCTTGAAATTCCTGCGCTATTTTCTAATCTGTGGTATTTTGCAAGGAGCTTGGTACAAACCAACCACAACACAGATACAAGCTGCCAGAAATAAATACTTACCACATTCATCAGATTTTCATGATCTCCATTCTGATTTTTGGCCTTCTTTTCCCTTAATGAAAAAGGCAAATGAATTTTTACTACGAATTATGATAATATACAAATGCCAATCATTAACAGACCTTACACTCCTGCAGGGAACAGAACTATGTTTCACAGTAATATTGAAAATGGAATAACTGAAAATTATTACAGGAATTGGTATAACCTCTGTGTAAGGACACCATTGAGGCAGAATGGTGGTAAACATAGCTGAAGAGGTATAACAAACACACACAACCCTTCTTCTCACTCAGTGTAAGACCACAGGGAGGGATCACTGATGATAATTACAATATAATGTAAATAATTACATAGAGACAGGACAAGGGGGAATGGCTTCAAATTGAAAGGGAATAGGTTTAGATTAGATATTAGGAAAAAATTCTGTACAGTGAGGGTGGTGAGACATTGGAAGAAGTTCCTCAGAGAAGCAACTACCTGTGGATGCCCCATCCCTGGTAGTGTTCAAGGCCAGGCTGGGTGGGGCTCTAAACACCTGGTCTAGTGGAAGGTGTCCCTGCTCACAACAGGGAACTAGATGATCTTTAAAGTCCCTTCCAACCCAGGCCATTCTATAATTCTACGATAATAAAAATACTATTATCTTCAATTTAATCATATCTGAAATTGTCAGATACACATTCTGGTGACAGACCACTTGAGAAGTCCCTTACACTTTAGAATTAGAAAAGGACAACAAAATCCAGGCAACTTCCACCAAAAATACCAGTCAAATTGATAATAAGCATGAGCAGTTCAAAAAGGCACACAAATGTCATAGCAGCAGAGGCCTACATTTTTAAAGGAATCCTGCTTCCCTAGGTCCTTCACAGGAGCCTAAGTTTGGATCACATTTCCAGTTTTTACCATTTGGGAAATACGGCTCTTATTCAGAAATGCTGCAATAAAGTATGAGCTTAAAATAATGTTCGTCCTTCCCCTAGATGAAAAGTCAAGTAAAAAGGTGAGAAAATATTGACAATGTGAAATTTTTGCTTCTTCTAAAGTCTGCAGGGAACTGTATACATTAGCACACTGTTAAAATTCTACCTAATTGGGAAATAACAAACAGCAAATGAGCCAGCACCAATGCAGAGCAGAGAAAGTTAAAAGCTGCATTTCCTCTCTGGAAGTTTTTCTGACTCTGGTATTTTAGAAAGAGCAAATTTTATTCAGTTTTCTATGTCCTCATCCATTTTTGAAGAGTAAGCCAGGAAGAAATTCTGCATAATTGCATTTATGCATAAACAACCTGCCCTACAGAATGACCTGAAACAAAAGATACTATATCCAAACTAGCAACACGTGAATTTATTAAAAAAAATCACCAGAATGTTTCAGGCAATGTATCTCTGTAACTGCAAAGACTGCTCAGTGGTTTGACTAATCTTTCTAGAGATGTTTCAAGGATTGGTGTGTTACAAAACAAAACACAGAATTATAGAATCATTTGGGTTGGAAAAGGCCTTAAAGATGATACACAGTACCTATATACAGTGTTTGTGGTTCAAAGAAGATTTAAAATAGGCTTTCTACTTTAAAGCAAATTTTAAAAATATATATTTCTACTATTTTTACACAGATGTAAAGGAAACTGTGACAATAAGAAGATACTGAAGTGTCAACTTACAGTTTACAAAAGTGTTTCTCCTGAATCACATGAAATGACAAGTTCCAACCCAGGCTTTTTAGGGTTTCAACCTCTGGGGCCTGTTTTTGCCCACAACTGCTTTTTGCAAGGTGGGCATTAGATAAATCCTGCTGAAAGACAGGGCCTTCCACTGCAGACACATCTTGTGCCAATACAGTGCATTTTACAGCTGCACAGTTTCCTCAATGCTCTCAAAGCTGAAGGGGTGAAAGCACATGCTCCTTATAGGCCTATGCATCCAAACTGCAGATTTTGCTGCTGTACTGGATTTTTTTTTCCCCATATACTTGGCTGATTCAGCTATGCTTCCAAAATACAGCAATATGGACCACAGCAGTCCCAGTCCTCACAGGGAAGGGTCTGACTGGTGTGGCCTGTGGAAGGGCACCACGGCCAGACTGCAGGGTGCCCAGCTTCCCTGGGCACTCAGCAGGGCTCAGCTTACATGGCGTGAAGGAGCCTTGAAACGTGCGTGAACAAAGTCAGTAGAAGTGCCTGTATTGGTGAAATTGAATCCTCTCACGGAGAAAAAAATAAGGATAAGGTATAAGGCATTAATTAGTATCACTATTTGATCCTTACTCATTTTTGCTTGAAAGACAGGATCAATTCTCTATACTTCGGGAATGGCCAAAGCAAAGGTGAGGGATATAATTACTTCCCTTTCATTTTTTACCTATACTTCTTTTTTGTCCTGCTCAGCCCACCTAATGTTCTCAGTTTCAGCTTAGGGGTGTGATTCTGCTAACACTCAGTGTCCACCTGTGCTCCAAGCTTCTGCTCAGGGGAAACCACCAAACGAGCACAATGGTGTACTTCCTTCACAGCAAAAGAAAAAATTAATTCAATTTTGGAGTGAATAGACCTGTTCAAACTCAGGTTTGCTCTGAAAACTGTTACCTTTTTTTTTAATTTCTATACCTAAGTCCTCAGTATTTCCTGCTAACTACTTACACATAAAGCTAGGTACAAAGTGAATCAAGAACCATTAAGCCCTGGAGCCTTACCCATTGCAGCTGGAGCAAAGGAAGATGAGGAAGGTAAGGAACAGGAGTGTTGTCATGGCTGCTAAACTTCCCCACAGGATCACATGGATCTGTCCACTGCCTAAGAAACCACCCTCTGGCCCCATGGTACTAGCAGGAGCTGGTATCACTTGGGGTTGAAGAGGTTACTCCTTGAAGAAGACTGGCATCTGTGCTGCGTGCACCTTCTGTTTCTGCAGAAAGAAAAACACCATCAGAGGTTAAGAGAAATTTTGAAGATAATGAATCTGACAGCTACAAGCCTGGCAGCAGAGATTTTCAAATCCAGATCTTACAAAAACCAGTTTCAAGTACAAGCCAGCCAGCCAAAGAGATTTTCAGCTACATTTCTGACAGCAACATAGAAGAGATTTGTCAAATATTAACGCAAGCTGTTACCTATCTACAATCTCAACATGAATAAAAGGTAGTACAGCATCTCTGTACTTGTATTTTCAGGAAAAGATTTATAAATCCACTTTGAGGCGCAGAGTAATCTATTTTGTGGTTATATTTGTAAATTTCATTGAAAAGTGAGCTTTCGAAACCAGCTTCAACTTCTGCAAAGTTAACAAGCCAAAGAGAGAGCAGCAGCAGGTGTTCACCTCCTTGCCTCTCAGTCTCTCCTGCCTGCACGTCATTCGAGGCTTAAACTGCAGTGACAAATAACCTAGATAAGTCTCTGAAAGGAATACCCCAAAAACCTTTCTCACAGCAGGTAAGATCTAGTCTTATTCCTGTGTGACATGCTTATTTTCTTAATAGTATGTCTGGACAGTAACAATACTGAACTTTTTTTTTTAGCTTCACCACACCTGAGTCTGAGAATAAAATCAGAGCAAAGTAAACAGGGTGTTTTTTAAGAACTTGAATAAACACAACTTTTGCTATAGCACAGCAGCCCATGGGGAAACAAACTGGGTAAATCCTCTTTAAGATATAAGTTTTGGTATACAATATATCCTAAAATTCTGTACATATTTTTAATGCAATACATTGGTGACATGACAAACTTAAAAATAAGTTATTAATTCTTCACTGCTGAAGGTATCAATTTCTCCATAGTTTCAGAACAGGTTATGCAAAGCCTATTTACAGGCTTTCAGCCTGACTTCAAGATTGATAAAAACTGAAATAGAATACAATGGCTAAGAAATGAGCTGATATATTTTGGGAGTGGAAAAGTAGCACAAATATAAGATTGAACAATGTCTAAAGCCACTAATGACTTGCTTTAATACATGTATTTTCAAAAATATATTTTTTTGTATAGGAAATATGTATGTACATATATTTATTTCTTTGCATTAGAAGCATTCTTTGTAAAAAGAAATTCAATTAGGTACTAATATTGTACTTGTATATCAAAATACATCACCATTTTGTTATTAAAATCTCATGTGAAAAAGAGATTTATTTCCAGAAAAAGGTCTTCAGATCAAAGGAAATCTAGTGAATCAGAGAAGATACTTAATAACTAAATTATGTGACTGGGTAGCTCTCACAAGTAACATTTCTATCCCTCCATAAAATGGGCTCATTGATTTCAACCATGCAGGATCAGACTTCTAAACACCTTCCAAGAAGAACCTTACTAACTTATCCACAGTGAATAAAAGCTTTTTTTTTTTTTGAAAAAAAAAAAAAAAAATTCTTTTAGATAATAATGGCATGGATATAACTTGAAACGGGAAGAAACAAACCCGAGATGGAAAAAGTTGCTGACCCTGAAAAGACCAACTTCAAGGTGTAGTTAAATATTTTTAGTTTGGGCAAGTAACCAGAAAGCCAGACAATGTGTAAGTTCTCCAAACCCCTACATACACAGGGAGAGTAGGTGCCACATGCCTTGGCAGAGCACACACATCTTACTGTTAGTCTTGACCACTGACACCCCAGAGCCACCGCTCTCCAGGGGTGATCACTGCCAAGCAATGTGCCTCTCTGGTGACCTTGGCAGAGCCTGGAAAATAGAACACTTAAAAGCAGTGGCAGATTGCTCTAAAAGTTATGTATACAGCAGATGATACAGCCCTGCCTCATCCCTGTTTTAAAGCAAAGTTGGGTTACTTCTACCCTGAGTCATAGTCATATCACTGACTGTGAAATGGAGAAACTTTAAGGGAAGTTGAATTTTCTTTTTTCCTTGGAAAAAATGATGAAATGAAAATGGAATGTAAAAACAAAGGAAACTGAACCAAATACTTTTTCAGCATTTTTGTTGTCTTTTCTTCCATGAAAAACAAGAAATAAAAGAATGCAAATGAAAAAAAACCCCTCTTTTTTCCCCCCAAATATTGAGCAAAGAAAAATATAAGAAAAAGAATGGGGATTTAAAAATCTTTTTCTTAAAATAGAAACACATTTTTATTTGCTTTTAGAGCAGACAGAGAGGTGTCCTGAAAGATATTTAAATTATTTCTACTACTAAGTTCGTAGTTTTGTACCTACTCTGAAGGACGATACTATACTCCTCTCAGAAGACTAAGTAATGTAACTTAACCTAATACCATAAAAAAAGCTTTTAAAATTTTTTTTCTAAAGGTACATTCTTAAGGCTCCAAGACTTTAAATAAAGATAATATTTGATCTAAGGAAAGCTAAGGGTACATGGGGAGCAGCCCCATGGAAAAGCTGCGTCTTTGAAGGCTTCGGTACAGAGTTAGGAAGTGTTGGGATGAGCTGGAGCAGATGGAGTTCAGATTGAACTTCAAAAGCAGTGAGATCAGAAACAGCCAGTCAAGGAAGACCTGCGTGTGATGTCAGGGGTGAAGCACAAAACTGACGTCTCACATGAGGCATCCCACCAGGAAGAAGTCAAAATAGCAAAGGGAATGACCAAGGCCAGAAGATGTAGTTAATTTACAGGAAAAGAGCACAAAATGCTTTGACTCTATGTTGAGAGAAAGGTCAGAAAAGGACAGAAAAGCACAGTGGCACTTGAATCAGGGGAGGCAATTGCTGGAGACACCTGTGCAGGCAGAACAGAGTAATAACCATTCAGTGACAGGTGAAGCCCTAAATGAAGGAAGCTGAGCAGGCAAAATGTGGCCAGTGACTCCTCTCAGCTCCTTGAACGATGGGAGTTTGGCATAAATGCTATAGGACCTAGAAGCTGCTCAGCACACAGGACAACCAGAATTAAATACAATTATAACACAAAAACATCCCAGCCTTCCAGTACCTAAAGGGGACCTAGAAGGAAACTGGTGAGGGACTTTTTTAAAGGGCATGTAGTGAACAAGGGGGAGTGGTTTTAAACCGAGAGTAGGTTTAGATTAGAAGTCAGAAAGAATTTTTTTGCAGTGAGGGTGGTGAGGCACTGGAACAGGTTTCCCAGAGAAGTTGTGGATGCCCTATCCCTGGAAGTGTTTCAGGTCCAGGTGGATGGGACTTTGAGCAACCTTGTCTATTGACAAGTGTCCCAGCCCTGGCAGGTGGGTTGGAACTGGAACTGGATGATCTTTCATGTCCCTTCCAACCCATGCCATTCTGTGATGCTATGGTTCTAGATTTACCCTCTGTGAACCCTTATCATCTAGTAACATCAGAGGGCTTGCTCCTTCTGTTTAATGCCTCCCAAAAGACAAGGCTGAAATAATATTCACCCAGGCTAGCGCCTTTAACATGGGAGAGTTTCTGAAATTACCAAGGCTGGACCAGCACCCATCAGCCCTGGACAGAAATCTGGCAAAGACATACACTGAAAACACAATTGCCTGAACACCCTCTGCTTGCACTAGGTGAATGCCTGGACACTAAAACATCAATACCTAATACTTTGGATTTAGGAGCTGCTCCAGAGACTAGCTTTAAAGAGATACTTATTTGAAATTGTAATGATGGAACAACAAGCAGCTAATTTCTGAGAGGTCTCTGACAAATGAAATGTTTAACTCCTGCTTTTACAATGGAAAGTGATATTGTGCTGCCCTCTGGTGAATCTCTCTGTTTGGGGACTGGGATTTGTGACTCTTACGCAAACTCTGCTGTTACAGATGGGAGTTCACATGGGGCCCTTCATCTGTCAGGCTCAAAACAGTCCTACCTCCACCCTTGGAAGGCTGTCAGAGTAGTTCAACCTTGCAGAGACATTGCTGAGACAGAATAATGGTCAATGGAACTGTTTGGGGTTTTTGAAATTATTTTCCTGTGCGACAATCCTTTAAAGATGAAGATTTCTTTCACTGTACCTGTTCCACACAACTCTCCACATGAGTTGTTTGGGATGCTGAACTGTAAAAGAGAATAACAGGGACAGGCCTGGAACACCTGGGTAAGAAACCTGGTTATTTCATCTATGGCAAAATTTAAACAATAGTCTGCATTCCCATTTCAAAGTCACTACCAATTCTGAAAACTAATCTTTACACTATATTGGATAAAATTTATTTTTCTTGTGGGAACTTCTTGCTTTTTAGACATCAATATTTGCCATTATTGGAATTGTGGCCTGTAGCCATTCCTCAAAATTGCACTTAAATGCCCAATTATATTTGTGGTTTCAGAATGACAGATACTTTGTTGCATAACCCACACTTTTTTGGTGAATAATGTGTTATTTTTGCTTGTGGCTGTTGCAAGGATAAAACAGAGCTGAGGCAGTCCAGCCTGACTTGATGAGGAGAATGCAGCTTTGGTTCCAAAAAACCTGTATCTGTAGTGAAGCAGATATACAGGCTGCAAACCTGGGGAGCACATAAAGTGCAAATTTTAACTGGTGGGGAAGCTGCTGCAAAAGTTTGGCGAGAGACACCTTTGAAGACTAGCATCCACAAGAGCCAGTGCACTTCAGGTGCAGGATTTTCTGAGCAAAGCCCTGATTTTTCTGAGCAAAGTCCTGAGTTTATGGTGGTGCACGTCCAGGATGTGCTTGTGAGAGGCAGACGCCTTGCTCCGGTGTCCTGGCAGGAGATGACAGCGTGTCCCTCTCCCACCACCTTACCCTTGGCTTGTGGGTTTAGAGCAGTTTTACTCATGTCCTGCTGCAAACAACACTCAGCCCACGCCTTCCAGAGGGAAAAGAGTGGGAAATGTCAGCAGCTTCATGTCTCCAATTCTCTTAATGAATTATAGATGGAGCGTAGGCAAGAGACTAAATTGTTCTGACAACTGAGCGCCTTTGAATGTGAGAAGCCAAACACGCCAGGACAGGAGAGACTTGTGGAGGCTGTGGGGATTGTGGCTCCCTATCCTGGGCTGTCAGGCTGTGTTCAGCTAACAGGGGCACTGCCCAGGTGCTCACCCCCGAGCTTTGTTAGGGGGCTCCTTGTGAACTGCTCAGCCTCCTACTGCTCTCTTCCCCTTGCCACCCCTCCGGCTAACAGTGCGGTCAGTTATCCACTGCTAAACAGAGCAAGGGGGTGACATGGTTTGGAAGATCCCCTCCACTCCACAGCACAGGAGAGTGGGAAAGAAGGTTAGAATTTTTATATCATGATTTTATTACTCTGGTAGCAATCTCCCAGAGAGCTGCATTAAACCAGAAAATGGGGAAGTACAAGATATGTGGACCCACAAACTGAAACGGGCTGAGAAGTATGAAGCTAATGTCCTCTTGTTGACATCCAGCTGCAAATGCTGTCATTCAACCACAAAACCAGACCAGAAACCTGGGCTACAACAAACAGGCAACAGCGGAAATTGTCCTGCACGTGTAACTAATACCTCTCAATATAAGAACATTTCCTCTTCTGTTCCTCCAAATCCTGAAAACACACTTTCTCTATGAAGACAGCATCCTACGGGAGACCTGAGGATTTACCTTACTCCCACTCAAGAAAATTCTTTCTGCAACTTTAGACCCAGTTCAGGCACCAGCAGGCACAGTATATCTCCAAGTGCCCAAAGACTGAGCACATCTCTTGTATGAGACACTCTCAAGGCCACCCTAAAGAAAACATCTGAAGGCAGGCAACCCACAACTCCTGCACCCACAGAAGCTCACACCAAACTACACACCTCATTTAGAGAAGGGGCAGGACATGGCAGATGCACTTTGCTCAGTCCAGAACCATTTCCATGTCAGGACTGTTCTCTGCATGCAAATACCATGGCGCTGGCAGGAAAAGCCATTTATGCTCCTGAAGTGTAGCACTATGCTGAACTCTGTTAAGATGAAATTAAAACACCTTTCCAACCTTCCTTTAAACCTCTTGATTTTAAATTGAATGTGTTTTCCGACCTTTTCCGCCATGTGGCCTAACCAAGCTTTAACAGCAGAGCAGCTGGAGGCAGCTCTTCAGTGTCTCCTTTCTGTAACTTGCCACAGTTGGGGGATTCCTGACAGCATAACCTGATTTGGCACTACACACATATTTTATGACATCTACAGGGCTGCATTTGTTCTCGTGTGGGCAAAATATTTGGGCTAAGTACTTGGGTTTTCATAGGTATCTCCTACTGCAAGTCTTGGTTTGGAGCCTATCTGCAGAAACTGGTGGGAGCTGTACTTTGGACATTAAGGTTGGGTTATACTTTCTTATTCTCCACAGACCAGAAACCACAACCAGGTGGTTGTATTATCTTCCAGGAGTGATCCCTGACCACAGCTAACTCCTGAGTGGTGCATGGGATTGGTATGGGGAAAGAGTCTTTTGACTGCAGCCAAAATTATGCTTCAGGCTGTTCTAACTTTCTAAAACCATTTATTTTGTGTTTCAGACTGGGCATCTGATAACAGTGGGTCCTTTGGACCTTAATCTTCCTGTGCTGGAGATCCTTCTCTTGTCTCAGTACTTTTCCACCACAGGACATATCCAGCTTTCTAACTATTCCAGCTTCGCTTTCTCTCTCAGTTCCAGGCTTGCTGCCTGAGGCAACCACCTCTGCTATAAGTGACAAAGACTACATTAAGATATCAAAATAGGAATAAGTGTGCATGAGAACAAATAAAATATATACAAAGATGTCAAAATTGTATCAAAAAGAGACATTTCAGATAATTCTCAGGCATTGTCACATTAAAACAGATGACACTATGGAACAGCCTGAATACACAAACACAATCTTGGCTTTACATTGGTATTAAGTGAATAAGAGCAATTAAATGCTTCTGGAGACAGCAGGCGACAGGGTTGCTCTTTGAACAGAGGTGCTGCCTGGCAGAACCCCTTCTAACACCACAGAGTCACTGGAGTCAAGATCGTGAAGTTCTTTCACATGAACTATAAAAAAGTACTAAAACATATTTGTAATTGGTCAAATTGCTGTTTCTGCATATGCAATGCCTTCTTTTGGTCTCTAGCTGTTTAAATGTAGATCCAGTACTCAACTACACAAACCTTAGGAAGAAGATTGCGTTTCTCACACAGTACCTAGAGTGTTTTGCTTTTGGGGTTCCTATGCACTAAATCAGGACAAATCCTTTCCTGCATTAAATCAGGACAAATCCTTTCCCTTACAATAGGTTAAAGCTCTTCTGGTGCAGTTGTGTTTTGAGCTGCTTGGCTTGGCAGCACCCTTTTAACAAGAACAGCTCAAGACAGACACATCTTATTCCAAGCAGTGAAGACCAGATGTGCACATAATTAAGGCCTGGTCCTGAAAGCCTGATGCTGGAAGGAATTACTGACATGGAGTGAGCTGCTCTTGCAGGCTGTCAGATGAGCCTTGCAGAGACTGCACGCCACAAGCCTTCAAAATAGTTCATGTTTCTGCTTTGTGAAGCAGCAGAATAATGAGGTTCTGATCTAATTCCCCACTGTACCTACTTCTTCGGAAATCATGGCTGGTTTATCTAAGGATGTGTGTGCTCTATAATGTAAAACAAAACTGAACAGTCCCAAACCACTGGTCACTTTTAACCCCTTCTAAGCTTTAACATCTTCTAGAGAGAAACCAAGTCCCTCTCTGAACCCATCTGTCTGTGGCACTGCAGAAAAATTAAAAAGCTTATTGCAGCAGCATCATCAAACCATGACAAGCAGAAAAAGCTGATCTATGCCACCATCTGCATTCATACTGAATACTCCAAGCAACTCATTCATGCCTTGTCAGACCATATCACCTCAAGGTTAATGTTTTCAAAGTTGACCTGACTTCTGTCACTCTTTACACTCTATTCCTACTAGAATTTTAGCAAGTCCACGCAAGCCAGCTAGTGCAGGCAGCTTCTCCTCAGAAAGAAATAAATTTGAGAAAGTGAAAAACTCAGCAAAGTCATATGAACAATTAGGCATGTGAATTCAAGAGCTCGCTTCGAGACAGTGGAGTAGTTTTCTTAAAATAGTGGAGAATTTCAGAAAATAAGAGATGTCACCAGCAAGGTTTCCTAGCAGGCTGTAAAACTAGATTTTCAAAGGAAGGTGAACATAATTGCATGTGAATGTGATTATGTCTCCATGAAACACAGTCTGCACCCTGGGCTTAATACACATGCATAATTATGCACCTAACTTGTCACAGAGCTATCACAATTATTTCCCACATTCACAGGGTCTTTCTGTGCATAAACCATACACTCACCAATCTCTGCCAAATAAATCAGGCCCTGGGCAAACAGGTTTTTAACCAATAACTTAAATTCATTCCAGGGTGGTTCCCCCCATTCCTCCACCAGCAGCACAAACCTCCCCAAGCACCAGCAGGGAGAAGGGGAGCACTGAGGCCACAGCTCTCAAATGCAGAGCACCGGCTGGGCTTCGCCAGCTGCTGAGGAAGAAACCCATAATGAAGCCTCTGTGCAACAGCTCCTAGGAACAGCATCACATATTTTCCCCAGGCTTTAGCAGCCAAATAATGACTGTCTCAAATGTGACAGCAGAAAAGCTTTATCTGCTGAGTGACCATGCCAAAGATTACAGCTTAATTGTAGCATTATTATGTTCTTTCCCACACCCCCACAATATCCCATATTGCTTTCTGGCTGCACTGAGGTAATTAGACCACGATTACTGCATACTTTAGAGCATATAGAAATGAAAGCTGTCTTTGTGTTTTCCAGCTCTGACACAACTACTCCTGATAGTTTTGCTTTTCCTGGAAGGAAACGCTCTTTCATATTAACAAGGACTGTTTATAATTGCACATTGCTATTTATGCAATTCTACCAGGCCAAGTCCCCTTTCAATTTTTGCAGTGCAACCTCATTTTGAGCAACCCTTTTGCAAACTCAGGTAACAATAATGGAAACTGAGAAATTTCCCCTAGCCTGGGAAGTAGGCACACACAGAGTTTGCCTCAGTCATCTGACCTAAAAGACCTCGAAAATCCATGGCAATCATTCTTGTTCTCAAACTGGGGTTTGAATCAGGCCCATGAAATGCAACAAATAGATGGCACTTTTCCAGAGGCTACTTCCAATTTCCAAAGGACCACGACCATATAAAATCACAAAAGATTGCAAAATATGCAGTAGCAAAACACAATGCTTTGATTGTCCTCAATGAAATATTGCCTTTTTTTTNTTTTCTAAAAAAAAAAAAAAAAAAAAAAAAAAGACTCAGAATAAGATTCCACTTCTGTATGTCTACATTTCTAAACCCAAGCTTTTGTTCACTTGGATGCTATGTACAGGGTCCCACCTGAGAGATCTCACCTCTGTTCCCATCACAGGAGAACACCAAATGACTTTCACTAATAAAGAACTTTTATATTGCTCAAATTTTATTCCTCATAGTGAGAATAACTCTACCTAAAATGAGAAATTAAAAAAATATCTTCTATCCAACTAGTCATGACACTACAGGCTTTTAATGTGCCTTGAGTGAGGTGCCTCTCCAAAATGAAGCATACGGAGATCATCCCAATTTAAAAAAAAATTAATCAAAATAATTTTAAATCTAAAGAGTCCAGATAACTGAGTGCCAATTATCATAAAATCTATGGGTACAATTGTCTGGAAGACAGGAGTGTTGCAGGGAAGTTAAGTGATGGTCCTTGGAGGTAGAATACAAATTAAATTGGAAGGGCCTGTTACATTTAAGTAATCTTGAAGCAAAAGCTCACAGGCAAGAGAGGCAGCAGTGATTGAACTTCGTGACAGATCGATTTGAAGAAAACAGCGTTCACCTTACAGTATGCTTTGTAAAGGTGAAGAGCTACTTCAAGCCCAAACTTCATTTTCACTTTAATTGATTCCATAAAATAATTTTTAACTTTTTAGCATTTGTATGTCATTAGGAATGTCAGCTTTTCTTAAGTATTTGGTGCATATAGGCAGAGCCTTCTTCATTGCTGGAGATGGTCCCTGTCTTGAAGAGTTTACTTTTTGTCAAGGTAAGACCAAGACAGCACACAAGAGAATCCCTGTCTAAACAACTTCGTTTTCATGAAAAAATGTCTAAGATAAATAAGGATTTGGTGGTTTTTGAAGAGTTCTTGCAACTTATCCAGTGTCCCCACTGGACATCTCTCTGTGAGAGTATCATCTCTCTGTGAGCTTCATTTTCTCCGAGTTGGAAACGCATGTTTCCAACAAGCCATGTGTCCCTCAGGGAAGGTGCCACCTTAACTTCAATCATGTAAAAATAATCTAAACTGGCTGCCTGTATGCTCTGCATGGTCAGTAAAGACTCACTTCTTCCTGTGGAGAGAGGGGTACCTTCAATCTGGGGAGGTCACACCTCATCTCCTCTGACAGGCCAGTGAACTTTCAGACACCTAGAATTAGGAGAGGAGATACCAATAAATCATGGACAAAACTGGGGGTGAATGTGTGCTGACCCACTGGGAAGGCCTCAGATGCACTCCTTGGAGCTGACCTCCTTGGCTGACCCATCAGACCAGACAGTGTGGGTAACTCAGCTTTGGGCAGCAGGAGCAGCACTGACACATCACACCTTTTCACAGCCTCACGCTGTGGCACCGTTTCATGGCAAGTCACCCCGAGACCAGCACAATGACATCACTCTGCCCTTTCAGTTGGAAGCAGAGCTGGGATAAATGAAAAAATGCCACTTACTTTTGACAGCCCAGAATATCCTGTGGATTCACCTCCCCACTGAGCCACAGGCAGTGTTCTGCTTGGCACCTGCAGCAGCATGGAGCAGGGAGGCAAAATAAACCCAACTCTGTCCTGCCCCCCACACCAACATTGCGACATGTGGTGCATTTTATCTACCTTCTCTCTGCTCTGGAGAGGGAAATATAAAACCCTGGGCTTGATCCCAACAAACCAGTGTAGCAGTAACTAATCATGAGTCATGCAGGAGTGATCTACGAGCTGGGTACCACCCCCCTCAACACACCCAAACCCCTTACTCCCTCATCCTGACACACAGCAAATACAATTATAAGATCTAATCAGCTGCAACTAATGTAATTCTGAAAGTCTTCACAGCTAATGAAAACCAGGTCTTCCCCTTCTCAATCTAATTGAGATGTTTGGTTCATACACGGTGGAAAAGAAACCCTCCATAAAGCTATGTATGAATATTGCATTTACATATCCAGCCTGTCACCGTACTGGGCTTTTTCCTAACTGTTGGATATCGTGTGGTAGGAAACTATCTGTGAAGGGAAACAGACTACAGAAAATAAATACTTTCTCATGTTGTTTCAAGGGAAATCTCCAGTCTGAATGTCATCTACTAACTACCATTTTGTAGTCTGAACTTGGCATAAAAAAACCATTTCCTTAACATGAATAAATCATGATCCGTAGTAAAAACACCCTCCTCTTTTGCATTAAAGAATTTGGCCTATAGGTTGTAAACTCCAATTAAATAACAAATGTCTAAAAGAAAACCCCCTTTTCCCCCTTCCTCCAGTGTGTTCTTCTTGCTGCCTGTTGGCATCGGTTTTTCTGCAGTTTAAGCATCACAAATGCTTCAAGACTTCCCCTGCCTCTGTGCTTTCCCGTGTTACTATCATTAGCGTTGTTTTTTCAGGAAGCTCTACAATATGGGCAGCACTACAGAGAGAAAGATAAATACATCATGCCTCCTGCAAAAAGTTTTGCTACTACTTTGAGTTACGAGCTGCCAAAGCACAATGACAGAGAAGCAATGGCTGGTAGGCAGGAAAAGCAGAGCATCGTATCACTTCATGCAGTCAATAACCAGCTGGGCTTTGCTTCTTCCAGGTTTCTCTGCTGTGCTGACCCAAATCATTACTTTTCCCCCACAGAATGTAGTCTTGGTAAGGTTTTGAAAGAGAAGAGTAAGACTGAGATTTAATGAAAGCCTGTCAGGATACAGGATGTCTCTCTCCAGGAGAGACAGTCGAGACAGACCAGGTAAGAACAGTCTTTCACTAGTGATGTGTGAGGGAAGAGCAGACAGCAAGCTCAAAACCTCTGTACGACTGATGAGCAGTAAGCACATGTCATTCCCACAGCAGCTGAGAAGAATCTTCCAGCAGGGTAGATGTGACCACAGCAGAGACATGCACATGCACATGCACTGGAGGCCTAGATCCACCTGCACGCTCACCACAAAAGGAATCCTGCCTCTGCTCCTGCATGGCCTGATGTACCCATCAAACACCCACACAAGCTCCTTATAAACTACCAGTACTGATAACAACATATATTGATTACTTTGGTTGTGGCCTCTTAGTATCACGATGCCCAAGAGGTGAAAAAATGATAGGGCATGTCAGAAATACAAGAGCAGATGCTGAGAAACATACGGAAACATTCTCTCAGAGAAAGAATGAAATGATAGGAGTTAGGCAATAGAAGTGCTCACCTAAAATGTGCTAAATAACCTTAAACACTCTACCAGACACAAACAAGTGCTCACCTGATATGTGCTAAATGACCTTAAACACTATACCAGACACAAACATACATGATAATGAAAAGTCAGCTGAAGAACATACAGAGCTACAACACACCACATCCCACCCAGTAATTTCAAAAGCTACTTATTTTTTACAATTTACCATTACACCACTGTTATAGCACCCTGTTCAGGTCCAACTTTCCTGAACCAAGTGGTCTGGATTTCATCTGCTTTATTCTTTGAGAAATGTGCCATGCTCAGGCCTTTTGTAATACCTCCTGAATATGGCTCATTTTAAAGGATAACCTAATGGTATATGGCGAAAAAACCTTTTTTATACTTTTTCGTCACTTAGGGGGACAGTTTTATTGCAAAGCAATCAGATTTTGCAGAAGGAAACAGTTTTCAAAGAAACCATTTATAAGTCAAGAGAATGACCATCAGTTATCAAAAGCTGAAACATTTACAGGTTGATTTGATGGCAGTTATAGTAAATTAATTTTTCCTTTTGTTGAAAATTTTTCTTGACTACAATGAACACCTGGCAAACTGCCTGAAGAACAAAAGATCATCCAGCTCTGCATCTACTTAGATTCAATATCAAATTTATGTGCTACTTTCAGAAAAACAACCATGTCATCCTTTTAGAGAGTCCTTTTTGAATTTTCAGCTGACTTGAGACATAGGATTGCAGACCTTAGTTTGGGGCCACTGTTAAACTACTTGCTTTGCCATGTATTTCCTTGAGTTATTCAAACAACAGGAGAATTGCAAGACTTAGCTCATCTGGAAGAAAGCAAAAACAAGAGAAAGATTCATCACGCTACCCGTTTCACAGGTATAAAAATAGCAGAAGGTGCTAACAGATATTATGTGGGTAAGAATGAGAACTAGATTGGCACTGGAGAATTTATTCTTAGAAAATCCCTCCTTTTGGAATTGTTACAGACATGCACTGACCCAAATAGATCATGGCTCCTATCATTCCCTAGTGCATGCAAACAGATAAAATGCTGACATGCACCAAAAAGGTTTGGGGCAAAAAAAAGCAAGCACAATCTGCACGGAAACTGCCAAAAAAAGAAAAAGCACAGCAGCTGGCACACAACTGCTAATAGGCAAAGACAGCACTGCTGGCAAACACAGGTGAAGCAAAGGAAAGGAAAAGGCAAAATGATGCTGGGAAATGATGTCAGCCCAAAGAAATGGAGAAAACAAGCCAGTTACCATAGGGTACCTACTGCTCTCTCAGAAGGACAGTCATATGAGCCATTTCAGGATACACAATTTATTCTACTGTGCTGGTGCTGCCCAGTGATCAAGCCTCAGGGCTACTGACGTCCCTCTGGTCCAGTTTCTGGCTTGGCTTGATTGCCCAGTGGCTGTTTTGTGGCTATGCAGGTAAGGCAGGAGGGCTGGGAGACCACAGATCAAATCCACAGCGTGTCTCACCAGCCGAGTTACAGAGCACAGCACAGCAGCAACATGTGCAGACCTACAGTATTCTCTCGTTCCTTCCTCAGCCCTTCCATAGTTGTTTCATTTTCTCCCAACCAAGTCCCAGGCAGCTCTGCAGGCTCAGGGAGGTGTCACGCTTGTGACAGGATGTGTGGGAGTCAGCCACCCACCATGAGGTGTGTGAGATGCCCAAGCATGTCTGTGTCTGAGTGACGTGTCTGAGCCTCCTGTGCTTCCAGGGGTGCCATGCAGTAGAGCCTCATCAAGGATGCACATAACCAACCCAGGGGGATGCCATTTAGTTGCCTAAACACTGGCACCTAGAACCACCTGAGCTGCCTAAAGGCATCCAAGATGTCTGGATGTTCATGCAGATATGTCCACGGAGATGAACAACTTGACACATGAACTGCAGGAGATTTGTGCCCTTCTGGAGTGGCAGATGGAGGCCAAAGGGCACAGTTTATGGCATTTCAGACACCACTCAGTGCCATCTCTTAAGGCAGATGAAACCTGCACCTGGCTGGGGTCAGCAGACATGGCACGGGACCAACTCTCACACTTCTCAAATAGCTATTAAGAAACCATGAAAAATGTACCAGGGCACCTCAAATGGCATCAGCTGCTTCTGCATGGGCAACTGAAGGGGGCTCTGATTGCTGCTGACTATAATGGGGCCTGAAGGTGCCTTGCAGACACTTGCCTACATCTAGGAGCTTTCACTTGCACTTGAATCTCACACCAGTAATGCCATGCTTTACTATTACACAGGTACAAACATCTTCCTCTAAAATAATTTCCTACAAAAGGATGAATGCTCTTAGCATTCCATCCTTCTCAGAAAGCCATAAGGATTTATGCAGGGATGAAAAGTTTTGGTCTAATACCAGAAAAATGCTTTTCTCCAAGTAAAACAATGGCAGAGCATCACATTCCTTCCAGCTGGCAGGACACAAAATTCATGTCCAGGCTTTCAGAAATGTTCACTATCACAGACCTTGTAATGTTTAATTATCTCATGGTGCTTAGGACTTTGGGTAGAAAAGAAAAGAAGCAAATAAAACAACACAAATCTAGTCATCATATGAATATTTAAGACCCCTCTGCTGGAGCATCAATGTGTGGGCTCATATCAACATTGTGTTTAATGTCCCTATGCAGCTACTAAACACATGTGTAAGCATAAAATTATCAAACAACTATCAAAAGACTTCTATTCAGGAAAAAAAAAAAGTTCCTTCTCCCTTTATGAACATTTTTAAACAAAGTGTTCTTTTTGCCTGTAATTTTTCCCCATTAAAATTTTATGTTACTGCAAAGAGATAGCAGACAGGGAACTTTTGGCCCAAATTTGTTCCCAATTGCTTTTGCATAGTAACTGGAGGCAGAATTTTCTTCTCTCTGTAGAATTACATACAACTGTAGATTTCCTTTTATTTAATGAAACATTAACATACAGATATACAGACTCAAATATTAAAACTAAATTACTGGCAACACTTTTCCAGTTAGCTCATATAAAAGTAGAATAAATAATAAAGCATCTTACTATCCAGTTAAAGAGACCAGCAACATTTCTAAAGCTACAAGAAAATGCAGAGATGTTAAGAAAAATAAAAAAATATTTCTGCTGCAACAGAAAATTACCAGGAATCTCAAAATTTTGAAGTCATGGACTTCTTTTGTAGGCTATACTTGCTAGGCAGTATTCTTTAATACTGGTGTGCTGTTATTAAAAAAATAGCTAAGTGTCTCTGCAGTAGCTGAGGATTAGCTACTATTTTCTGAAAGTAAGTTGCAACTGAAAATGTCAGCCTTCAAAGAGAATCTGCCGAGATCGAGTCTCCTCCCAGAGTAAATCTATTACACGCCAGTAAATAGATGAGATATAAATAAAGTAGGAGCTCTGTGGAGTGTAAAACACCATACTAACAGGCCACCATACTAACAGGCTTATGGCAATGTTACTTAGCAGTATTTGTTTTAAAGTCTCAGCAGGCTTGTCCTGCTGAATGTTTTGTGTAAAACCATCTGCTGAACAGACAGAATCGATCTCTGAGTGTGTCCTGCTTGGTCTGTAAATTTACCTACTGTGACTAAGTACATAACTCATTATTAAAAACAGTCAGACCTGGTCTTTCCTGAGGGTAAACTAATGTTTCTCATCATCCTTAAAAAAACAACACTCAACATGAGATAAGGAATAAGTAAGGCATTTAAATAAGAGCCGTTATTTGAAAGACTCACTCCCGTGGCCTGAATCAACATGCAAATGTGGACTCCCAATCATCTTCAGAAGACAATTATAATTAATAATTGGCACTCTAAGGCGTTTTCTTGGAGCTGTGCAAATATTGACAAATCAGCCACACCAGAATCCTGTGGGGTAAGCAAGAAGGTACACTCACCCCCTTTTTACCTGAGCAAATTTCTGGGGAATAAGACCCCAACCGTCACCTGCTGCAGGGGATGAGAAGGTTGGGAGGTTTCCAGCCCCATTTCCCTTGCCCAGCCCACACTGCTCCCACCACTGACATTTTATCTCATCTAGAGAGGGGATGAGATGAGCTCTATACTAGCAGAGCTCTGGAAATAGTGGACGAACCTCAGTTCACTAGCTAAAGGCCTGTCAAGCAAAAGGTCCAGATATTCAAATGTCAAAATAAAGCCTGAGGATTTGATACAAGCACATGCAGTATTTACATGAGGATGGGAGCCTCTTCTGCCAAGGAACACTTAAACAATGATGTACTGCACAATTATGGCTTATTCCTGGAAACAAAATATTACACTGGTACTTGTAACTACATAGTAGGAAAAGAGCTCTGTATGTATGGAGCAAGACACTCCTTTACTTAAAATTCAGAGAAATCTTATTATTCACTGTGTGCCCAGGATTAGGGGGAAGAAAGCATGGTGCCCTGTTAGAGCCTCCAAGAGGCTCTACCTTCACCATGCAATAAAATGCACCAGGTAAACAAAATCTTCAAGATGGGCCTAAAAATGGACTGAAGATCCTTGGAGGCCACAGCAGCTAGAAATGAATAGTGAATACATCCTCCATTAAATCCATTTAATTAAATTGCCTGTAGGAAAACAACGATTAGTCATTAGTGTCTCAGGTTTTCTGGTTTAAACCCGCAAATGCTAATGATGGCTTTATTCTAGAGCTTTGTTACGAATCACCACATTCAGGAGCACAAAGAGGTCTTTTTCAAATAACTGTATTATTACAAGCTTACAACTTACACAAGATATGCAACAGGAACCATTTTTATTTGGTGTAATCCTGCTTTGTCTATTGAAATAATTGGTTATATGTTGTGTGTAATTTCAGCTACAATCTCTCTGTAGATTGTGTCCCCGTGGTTTTGTAAAGCCTCATTCACAGTTATAATGGTGTATAAATTAAATAAATAACGAGAAATTATGAACTGTGGGAATTTATTCTGCATTTATCAGGAATTCACAAGTGAGGATTTACATATTTTTAAAATGGATTTTTTAAAAGATCTTTCAGAGATCTGGTTCTCTCCTCTGTTTTAGAAATTAGGAGATGCCTTTCAACTGCAGCTACTATTTAGGTAAAAATAATAGCAGGAAAAATCTGGTTGGTGTGAATAATAAATCCAGAGTTATTCCACTCTGGAGCTCATTCTTCTGGATGGTTCATGTATAACTGCTTCTGAGACAAGCAGGTTTTCATCTATGGTAAAGAGCATTAAGATGACAGTATTTTAACTACTGCATTAATTATCTACTCTGAGCAAGGCTAGACAAAACAAATAGTAGGACTAGAACAGAACTCAATGCCTTGGTGAGCAAAATTCATTTAAAAATGCCCATACCAGAAGAGTACAGATTAGGTGGCTTGGGCTGAAATATGATTAAAAAGGCTTCTGTGCTTAGAAGGTTTGGAGAATCATTAAACAGTTCAACAAAAAATTAGTATTTTATGCATTTGGCACTCCTAGCCACTCATCCCACATGAGTTGTGGATGTGTGCCCTAAATGTTGGAGGAAGGGCTGGGGGATCATGGCCACAGCAAGAAGCACACTGTCGGCAGTAATAAACCAGTCTTAAGCCAAAGCAAGTCTATGCTAAAGCTCTGTATGCTATACTATCTTTTGTGTGTGTGTGTGCACTCATTGTTTTCCTTTTTGGGAGGAAGAAAAGGGTGGGAGAAGTGAGAATTTTTACTTCAATAAAGAAGTATGTCCATGCAAACAAGCATTCAGTGTGCTCTGAATTCAGCTGCTCAGTGAGCAGCTCAAAGGACCTCAGGAGCCTGCTGGGCTCCCACACCTGGACCTGCCAAGTTAGTGAGAGCACAAGGTGACTTGGGTCTGTAAGAGTAGAAGACAAACACTAAAGTGAGTGCCCCTTTCCAGGTACCCCAGTGTACACCCACAGTTGATGCCAGGATGATTTTTTGTCTTTTTTTTTATACCCCTCTTATATACCCTTTTATGTAGTTTTATGTATTCTTAGTGCTTTTAGCCTACATACTTGTAATTTTTCAAGTCTGATAACTCAGCTGAGACCCACTGTACCATTAAACCAGAAGACCAAACATCCTGGAAGCCCCAGACACCAAGGTCCTCTCCAGAACACATTTTTGTAAACTAAGATAGGCCCATCCAGGGGGAAGGTTCCTTGGAGCGAGGGGTTCACTCCAGCTTCTCACTGGGGAATCTTTGATAGATATGCTAATTTGCAAGGCCTATAACTGTGTGTGTTTTGGTGTGTGGGGGGTGCTGTGTGTTCATTTTGGGGCCTTCCACCTGGACGAAGTGCTGCACCCAAGCATCCTTAAATAAATACCGAGGTAAAACTCCTTTTCCCCATAAACCGTGTTTTGGTTTTCATTTTAAGACCAGGGAAAGGCAACACAGTAGGTAAAACACAGCAGTGAAGCAAAATAAGTCAGCTGTGTTATTAGAAATGTTAATTATCTTGGCTGGCCTTCTGCCCTTAAAGACCTGCAACTTCACAAGCCTGTAAGGTGAGAGGTCTGGTCCCCACAGCCTAAGCATGTAATTACAGGTGGACATTCCCCATCCTTCAAGATACCAACCCAAACTCATCAAATGCATAATTTTTCTTTTTTTTTTTTGGTTAACTGAACTAAAACCTGCAAAGGGAACAGCATGTGAAGTCAACTCTGTACACGAAGATGGAAAATGCTCTGATTTGCACAGAGTTAATAACATGCCCTAAAATGGCCATTCACCCTCAAAAGACATTAGCATGTAATAGCAGCTCCTTATCCTCTGAGTGCAGACGAATATTGGAAAGAGGTGCTGAGAGGCTTTGTCCTAGAATTACATGTCACTGGTTTAAACATGATGTGTGGAAATTATTTTAATTGCCCATATTAGTCCAGGGCTGAAATGGTCTGGTATTGTTAGGAGTGATGCAAATGTCTTTCTCTGGTCAGAGTGTTGTTTGAGAAGAACACATACATACCTGAATATTTAGAAAGCTTCACCACAAAATAAAACTAAAAACCAAAAAATCACCCCAAAATATAGCTTTGAAAAATATCAATGTTAAAATTAATGACAGTTTTTGACTGTCACATAAAGATCCAATTTATTGCAAGTATGAGCACTGAAAGAGCAAGAACTGTTATTTTTGAGATAAATGTTACAGTTCAAACGTCACAGACTATATTACAGACATTACAAGTGGCTCCAAGATTAAGGAAAAAAAAAGGCTTACATGGCTGTAAGAAGGTTGGCAATGATCACAGTGCTAATGACCATGACAGAAATACGAGATTTTTTTTTTAAAGCATCATTATCTAGTGGCCTTGAGTGCTAATCAAAACAAGGACTATAATGCCTGCTTTAATGGGATTTGTCTCAGTAGTGCTCCTAAATGGAATAAACTACATTAAATCCAGACAAGCTACAAAGAGAGACAAATGGCAAAACAATACACTGAAAACGTAAAGATTCTTTTAATCTATTATTAACTGAGTTACCATCCATGACAGTCACAGTTAACTGTGGTTTTGTAATCCATTTGCTGAATTGTACAACTAAAATAGAAATGTTGCTGTCCTTCTGTTTAAAACAACAGGCTAAATAAGGCCCAAATTAACCCACAAAATGGCCTGGCAAAGACTGGACTAGAACAGGCTGCACATCCATTTTCTTCTTTAAAATTCAGGAAAGCAGCTCCTCTGGAGCTTTTTCTCAAAGTAGAGGGAATCTGACTCCACTGAGGCAGAGGCAGTCCTGCACATAAGCTGAGCTTCCGTTCACCGCAAGAAGGATGCCCTGGGAAGATAAAGGACCCCACACTCTCCCTCCCTGACCCAGTGCTGCAGGGACAGCCTCTAACTGATACCCACAGGCTTTGGGTCATCCTCCTAATGCTTGCAGGAAGAGGCACTGAATGCCAGGAAGATGAATTCGTTGTTGTCCTCTCCTCCTCCTCCTCGTTCCATTGGCCTTGCTCATTCCTCCTCTACATAGGCTGACCCACTGTATAGACATGCTGAATTTCTTCAGCTTGATACCTCAGAGGATTAGCTACATTTGAATTCCTCAAAAGCAAGTAAATAGGTTTTCTGATGCATCTACTTTGCTGTATGTCTCACACTGTGATGGGAGGATCCACAACAGCTGAGGGGCAATGCAGACTATAGCCTTTTGGGCAGGTCCTTCAGGAAGAAGTGACTAAATTAATTGTAAATTTAGTGATAAAATGACAGTTAAGGTATAGAGGCAGTGACACTTTTATGTTCATTTAGATGCAAGAGTGAAATATTTCCCGGGGTCCAGTCTTAAAAGGATGAATATGGTAAACACAAAATGTAGGATCGTGCATCTTATCTTAAAGAAATTTTCAATAAAGGTCTTTACAAACTGAAGCTGTAGCTTAGGGGACATAAAATTCATTCTGTAATTAATGAGTTCCCCCCAGTATTACAGAGAAAAAAATCCTATAGTTTTATTGCTTTTGTAAAACACTTGTTCTCGGCTCTGAAGGGACTGTGAAAGGTCAGAGGTGTTGAATATACATGATTTATAAAGTACTCTGGGATGAGATGTGCTGTATAAATATAAAATATTATTAGAGCATACTCTCTTTAATTCACATAGACTGAAATGGAATTGGCTGTGCCACAAGAGCAGAACTAAGAACCCAAGTCAGTCTGATGACAGCAGATTGTCCAAGGCCACTGACAGTCCAAACAGCACAAGTATAAGTTCATTTCACAGACCTTTACCTAACGCTGAAAGTTATTGCTGTGCATCTGGAACTGGTGATATGTAGATATTTATGTGAAGACTGTGTCACATAGAAATGACTGAACAGGCACGGAGAGAGGACTTCTCTGTACCACAATGACAAAGTGGCTTCTGACAACGCCACCAGCACAGGAGCAGCCCATGTAGCCCATCCACTTTCTGCAGAAACTATGCCTTACACAAGTCTGTTCTCAAGTGTATGCCAGAGATGCTTGGGATGCCATGGTCCTCACGTGCTTTGTAAACGTGAGGACCTCACACTCAGGTGGCACTTTCAGCCTCAAAACAGACATCCCATTAACCCCTGGCTTTGATGGAGGCTTCCAAGCTTCCCTTGCAGATTTGAACCTTGAGATTTGTTCACTTCCAGCTATATCTATCCCAAGAGGCTTCCTATAAATCAGCCTCTCAGAGAACTGGGTTGGAATGAGCTGAACTGGATTAACAGTTCCATTCCCTCTCAGGGAAGCATAAATTAAGCTTTCAACCCACTTTTTGGGATTGATTCCAATTTCTCTTTTTCTTCTGTCCACAATAGTCTATATTTTAACACAGCAATAAATAATCAGTTTGGAGTAGATTTCAAAATATTTTAACAGCTGGAGCAATGACATTCTTACTCGACTTTAAATGGAAAAATTCCCATCCCCCCGTCAAAGACAGAGATTGCAGATCATATTCTCAATTCTTTTCAAAACCTTGGCCAAAAGATATCACCAGCACAGTCTGTTTCTCTTCACATTATTATTCCCACTCTCATAGATTCTTTTATCTAACTCCCTTCTGCCCTGAAGTTTACAATCTCCTCCCAAAAATTTTTCAACAGCACTTCCCTTCTCTTAAATTCCCTCCCTCTCATCAGCTTTCAAATAATGTGACTTTATTTTAGAAAAATGATGCTGTGAATTCAGCACTACAGAGCAATCTGTTCCTACCTTTTTCCCTGTGCTAAAACATAGAATCTAATTTTAGATCCTTTTTTTTTTTTAAAGGGCACAATACAGCCCTTTAGCAAAAGTATATGAGCTTCCTGCTCATAAAGGAAAAAAAACAACTTACTTTTGGCTGTATTTCTGCTTTCCCATGAAAATTGATACATCTGTCTGGGAAATAAAGGAGATTTGGATTATCTGTATTCAAGAGAATAATTACAAGAAGTTATTGCACAAAAGGATTAGATTTTCTAGCAACACAAGTTTGATTCTGTGATAACGTTATTCTCATCGATGCAAAACACTTCTCATCCACACAAGAGGGGCTCTTAATTTCCTCTGTACTGAAAAAAATGCCACTGCATTTTCTCTTCACTGATGACATTTAATATTTGGTTTCTTCTACTTTCTTTAGATAATTTAATAGATTTGCTCATTTGGCTATAGCTAAATTGCTTTAGTAGTGGCAGACAATGACACTTTTAAGACTACACTATACATGATTAATCTTTGCTCCAACTGAGAGCATTTATCATCTGAGGGCTATCCTTCCCGTTTGTCTTTTCCTTGTGTTTTCAGTTCTCCTTTCCTATCAGGACAACAACAAAAATCATTACAGGTTTTTAACCTAGGGGAAGACATTTTTAGCTCTGAGGCCTATGTGTAATTGTAAATTTCCAGCTGTTAGAAGAAAGAAATAGCAAATGTGAGGCAGATGTTAATATATTATCCATTGTTGGTAATACAAGCAAAAATCAACTTTGAAAAATCCCCCAGCTATTCCCATAATGAAACCTTATTTGCTTGGGCATTTACATGTACCTGTGCCTTCAGAAATAAGATCTAACTAGTTTCTTGCAATCCACAGAGTCTAGACAAATCCTCTATGTAGTTTCTTCCTTTTCTGACATTAACAATTCATAGGCTAGAACATACAGCCAAAGAAATAATCTCCAGATGTTTCTTCTGCTTAGCAATCTGATGATCACCCAAGAAGACCATTAACTACACAGTGAAGTCAAGGGGAATCTGGGAGGATTCTGCATCCTATGCTGTTTTTCAGGACCACATTTAGTACCAAAAGTTAAACCACGCGTTTGGTTTCTATCAAGCACCACTTGAACATAAGTCTTCACACACTTACAAAGCCAGTCTAGGCAGAGCTAATGAGCAACCCTGAGCCCTCTGAGCTCCCTAAGAACTCTGCTTTCATTTGGATTCACCAGCTGAAAAAACCACAGCACATCTGTGAATGCATTAAGGTGCTTCTTGCTGTATCTAGTATATTTGTTGCTTCTACCATCTTCTAACCCTTGAAAACTTCTGAATTGACTGTCCTGGCATGGTGAACACAACTCACAGTCAGCGACATGAAGGAGCATGGATATTCAAAGCATATTTACAAGTTTATATTTCCCTCCAGAGAGTCTCCAGCCTTTGTTTAGCCCTCACCATAGCACATCTCTCATCATCTTATCTCTCTCATTTCCCATCATCCTCCCCATAGACCTCGGATGCCCATGAATCCTGAAAAGTCCTTCGTTCTAACATTAATACAGCAGCAACTTCCGAATGCCTTGTGTCAGGCACATTTGTGTTTGTAATTCCTTTCACACTAGGCAATTCATTAAGGGCTCTGTTTTGATTACCAAAATGTGTGAACACAATTTTGTATCTCATCTATACAGGGTCACTCTTATGTCAGCTTGTTTCTGACTGTGACAGTCTTTTCCCATCCTAAAGGCAAAACAGTGTTTACATTTGGTTAGTTCAAATATTTACATTACACATTCAAATGATGCATTTTCCCAGTGACAGGGCTCTCCCTGGTATTTCCTCCTCTACCTACTATGCAGCGGAAATGATTAAGATGAATATTCTGGGTGTCTCTAAACAAGCAGATTAAGGAAACATGCAGCACAGCCATCCTACACTAACACTGCTGGACTTCACAATATGCAAGCAGGCTGTGAACCAACTAGCACTGCATGAAAGCCTGTGTTTTAGAACCCCAAATCAGAAGAGTTCCACATTTTCTTATCAATACATTTCAAATAGATTCTTCATTTACTGACACTTTATTTGGTCACCATTTGTGCATGAGGTAGAGTAAAACACACACCCCTGCGAGCGGAGGTAAGAATGGTGCTGTTTGTTGATCATCAGTCTGCCTGCAGATAAAAGCCTCGAGGGCACTGTATCTGCAGGGGAACGAGATGATGGGGCTGCTATCAGACAGAGAAGAGTGGAGAAGGAAAGGTGACACTGAAGCTGACAGGGAAAGGCCACAAAGTGACGGAATTTCTGGGAATCAGAAAATACACTGCAAGCTCCTGTTTTAATGTAACGCTACCAAGTTGAATAAAACTGCGAGTGATGCTGCACAAAGAGGTCCTCCAGCCACACAGCATGAGCCTTTCCCCAAAGGGACAGTTTGAGACTCATAGGAGAAAAACTGAAATTAAACATAATTTAAGACATACCATCATCTACACAGTAAATGGTTAGTCTTGTTCATTTATTTGTTACTACCAAACAACACAGAACCACACACAAGTCTCTCTGAGAAGAAATTAGATACAGCGTGTAGCAACTTCTCACACAGAAACTCTGTACCAACTTCTCACATAGAAACTCTGTACCAATGCAAAATTAGGAACTGAACACACTTAAAGCGTATCCCTTACCTTATAACATCATCCACACAGGTCATCCACACAGGTCTTCATACAGGCTCTCCCAGTGAGGAAGCAAAAGCCTCTGGGCTGAAAAAATGATGAAGCACTGGTCAAGACATTATCTCAAAACCCCTGCCTGTGCTTGTATCCATCCCAAACTCTGCTGCATCTTTTTGTTTACAGAAACGTATACAATAGACTGAAGTCAACTTTGCAAGTAAAAGCTATTTATTTTAAATTGACCCTGCCCCCTTAGTGTCATATACTCTGGAGGAAATGGGTTATAAAAGTCTCTGTATAAGTGAGGCACTCAACATCTAGAAAAGAAAACATTATGCGGGATTAGTTTGTGTGGGAGATGTATTTATTCCACTTTTTTAAACTAACAGCAAATGAAACTTTGTTTGTCAGTTAAAACCCATCAGTAAAAGAAAAGTAAAAGGGTCTACACCAGTATAAGGCAGGGTATTCAAAATAATAAACAACCAATTTTGATTTAACCTAAACCACATTTATGCACATATATTTTTATTTCCTAATATTTGCCTTTAGTAAAGCATCCACTGAAAAACTGTTGGAAATTGCAACCCACTTAATTATTCTTGTTTCATGTTTTTGCTGGTGCAGACAAGCTCTGATTTGGGATTTCCATACTTGCTTGTTGCTGACAAGCTCAAGAAAATCATTGAAAGACAGAGGATCTAATATAGGATCTCACTTGTTTCTCTCATGGCGGTAATGACCATAAATGTCTCATTCAGTAGGTTAAAAACCTATTAGGCATGTCTAAATACGCTTACTATTACTTTCAAACAACCTTCTTTACTGTAGCAGGTGTTGTCTGTAACCTGTCTCCCTGATGCAAAGGGTATCATTAAAATGCTGATGCCCAAATAGCAGGATGTGGGCATCATCCAGGGCTGCTGCTTAACCAAGGAAGCTGAGGACTGGGGACACTGGGAACCCTCAGCTTCCCTCTCCCTCTGTGAGGAGAGGCAGAGAAAGCATGCATGGAGGGAGTGAGCAGGCTCATTACCTGCCCACCTGGTGCCCAACCCAGCCCCACCACCAGGCAGCCTGAGGGGTGCAAAGGGATTCGTGGACACTCCTGCAGAAAGTGGATGTCCCAAATCCCTGGGATGAGGGGGCCAGGATAAACACAGATTCTGCATTTTGAGTCAGCAGCTAGGAGCATCACAGTTTTAATTCAGCACTTCGAAATGTGATTTCCTTTGGCCATCTTAGGGAATACAGAGCTTGCAGCTCCCAGCCTTTGGCTGGCCAGCTCACAAAGCTCTGCCGTTTTTGGCAGAGGAACATCCAGGATGATGGGCAGCGGCTGCCGCTGTCACTAGCAGGATGTTTTCTGGAGTTTCTCCTACAAGGCAATGTGTTTATTCTTTGAAACAGTTGCTCCCTAAAGATTAAAACTGAACAGGAGCACAAAAGCAGCATGTGTCCTCTGGGGCTGCTACGTGCCATCGGGCAAACAGGAGGTACAAGCTGTGTTCTCCCAAATCACACAGAAGAAATGATGCAGCACTGGCAGAACTGAGTAAAGTTCTTCAGTACACAAACTGCTCTCTCCTCATTTTAACCTCTTCTTAGAAAAAAACCTTTCAAACACCACTTGTGTCATTAAGAGCTCCAGATCTAGAGTTGTGTGCAGGGTCTTCAATGCAGCTGAGCCCATTCACCCCAAAAGTGTGTCAACCTGGGCACACAAAGCAACAGCCACAAGGCTTGTGCTTTTAAGACCATGTTCATTATCATCCCCAAACAACTGTACACACTCTCAAAAACAGACTCAACAACCACAAATAACAGACAGCCATATGAATAGCAAACACTCAGACAAAATATATCTTTGCTTAGAAACGAAAAAAAATTGTCATTTAAAACCCATTAAAAATAGGATTGAAGTACTAACAGCACATGAGAAATACCAGCACAACAATGTAAAATCTGTTTGGCACAGTCTGTGTAATCAGTTATTGCAAAGTGGCTGGAAAAACAAATGCAACAATGATTTTTCTTTCTGCTGAGATATATGGAACAAATGTTAATTTTTTTTACCACTGTACAGGATGCTTTGTACTCCAGGGAGTACCTTGAGGGGTGAGGAACTGTCTCTGGTAATAGGAAGAAATATTTACCTTGCCTAATGGCTATATGTCAATGTATTTCTATTAGAAGAACTAATTTAATATTGCATATAAATAGTAACTTTTGACTTACAAAGTAAGATGGAGAAGGAAACTAAAAAGTCTTCTTCCTCTGATGGGAACACATAGAGATTTTCCTATTACTAGTAATGCAAACTAAGCCTACATAAAGGGGAACAGACAAACTTCAATAACCCTCAGCACGATGCCGCCATGAAGCTTTATTCTCCCAAGGAGTACAGGGGACTTTGTAACTTTCCTCCCTGTTGTATCACTCTTATTTTAATAAACAACCAAACAGCAGCGATTGCCACTATCTCATGCCACTCTAAAGATAAAAATATTACCTTCGATTAACAAGGACTTCTCATCCTAGACCCTCTTTGCACCGTGCAGAAGAGACCGGGAGAAGCTGTTTTAGCAGTGCTCTAGGACTCGCTGGGGTGTTCTGCAGCTCTGGGAGCCCCTGGCCCCGGCCGCTCACCGATTCCGTATGCAGGGCGCAGATCCCACCTTCGCCGGCTGCCAAGCCGGGCACAGCCCGCGAACAATGCCGCCTCTGTCAGCCCGCCGCACGAGAGCGGCACAAAGACACGCTCACCCACAGCCCCGCACTTCTCCTTCTCTGCTCTTCTTCTTCTTGGGGGACAGGGCGATGAGAACGAACGGGAGAAGAATGTTTACGATTAGCAAAGCTCCGCCGTGTCCGGGGGTGAGACAGTGTCAGCGCACGACGGGCTCCCGGGCGCCTAGAGAGGAGATGGAATCTGCACTGGCAAGAGCACTCCCTGCCTCGCTTCACACATTTTTGTTTCGGATCCGTGGGTGGTTGCATGAGCAAGCAGCCAGAATAGGGGAGGAGTTAGACAAAATGCAGTTTAGGACTTGGAAGCCTTGCCTGCCTTTTCGAGAGCAGGACGAAGAGGCGAGACTGCAGCGCGCTGACAGAGCAACGTGCCCTTCCCACCCCGCCTGCTGCCACCTGCCTCTCCAAACTTCCCAGGAAAGCGCCTCTGCCTGCCCGGGCGTGATTCCCGGGACAGAGCACGACACAGCAGCTGCTCTCGACCCCCCGGCACCCGCACTCGAGAGCCTCTGAGCACGCTGGCTGTTCGCTCCTGCCCCTCAGCACTACCAGCTCAATTTTCAACGAGGCATCGATGTTTCCCGATCTTCATGAGCAACTAGAGGATGAGACAATAAACTACGTCCTCAGCAGATGTGTACAGCTGTCACTAGGCAGACAAGAAGACAACAGCAGATTAAATCTCAGTTTTCTGCAAAGCCTTCCTTGGAAATCAGAGAGGCAAAAGCCGAAACCCCTTTTAAAAACAGATGTCCATAGGTTTCTTGTTTTGAAAGGACTGTCATGTGCATCTATTTCATGCACCTTCAGCTTTGTTTTCTTTCCTATGAGAAAATGAGACAGTGATGATCCCTGTTGCAATCAATTAGAATATTACAGTTTAACTCATATATTGCCAAGCCAAGCTCTTCGATAGATGTGAGAGGTTTCATGTTCCTCCATATTAATTATAGTTCAGATCTCAAAACATTCCAAGTAAATGGAGCAGCACGCAACAATGTGTTCTCTTCTTGAAGCAAATACCAAGGGGGACACAGCCCTTGGGTGCAGCACAGCTATGAACTTATTCCAGTCCCTGATGAACCATTGCAGCCTTACAGTATTTTCCCATGCAATTAGTATTAATTGGTGACTTGCTGGCAATCTCCCAGGGGCCCTATCTCACCCTTTCAGCCAGTCCTACCGGATCAGCCTTGAGATGATCATCAGGGCTAGGCAGCCATCCTGCTGCCCCACCTCTCAGGGCTCTTTCTTGCTCTTAAATTTTTGGGGACTTTGGCAAGGGTTATCTTGAGTAATGAACAATCAGAGATACAGCTCTTCCAAATCAGCATATTTTGTAACATGAGAGAGCAAAGTAAGAGAGTGACTTCTAGAGGGAATTCATAAGCATTTTTTTGAAAATAGGTTGTTTCAAAGCATTTCACTGAAGCTAAACCCCAAAATAATTTTCAGGAGAACTGAGCAGTAGTGCTCAGTTCAGTGTCTGGATAGTAACAGACCAGTAAAACTTTTTATCTTGTTCTCAAAATTAAGCTGATCTAGGAAAGCTATAGATGAGGAATTGCCTCTTCTAATTTTATTATTTAAAAACAATTCTTAAGGATACTATTTCCTTTTATCTACTTACGAGATAAAATTTGTCTTAAGCATCTTGTCAAATAGACTTAAGAAGGATTAAGAGTGCTTTATATCAGCAGAGCCCCACAACTCCATGGAAATAAATAAAATCAGATGTTCTTTGACTGAACATCGTAAACATCTAGAACATATTTCAGAATAGCTTCCAGGGTCAGTATCACAGTATGAATCTCTCTTTGCAAAATTACTTATGTAATCTCAAAACTCCATAAACCACTGTTCTTTAAAAACCAGTGCTGAGGAGGTTATTCAGAGTCAAAAGGATACCTGAAAAGAGAACTGTGCAGGGGTCACCCAACATACACCATTCAAGACCAATAAAGGATGCAACACCTAAGGGAAAATACATTAGGAAATGCTTGTGGCCAGAGGCAAGCAGAACTACTTCAACTAAAACAGATCAAGTATAATCAAGAGCAATGTCCAACAGGCCAGCTTTATTCCTCCTCCCTTTTCTGCTTTGCCTAAGTTTCCAGTCCACATAAACCCCTGGCGTTACTCTTCTCATATCACTTTTGTCTTTTACTGTACAACATTTAGAAACCAACACATAACATCAATAGGTGCCAAAAAAATGGTGTATTTTAGCTTGGAGGTAGTTAGGAACACTAAAAGATGGTTATTTCTCTTGGAAATCTTGAGTCTGGAGTGGAGGGGCCTGCCTGTGCCATCTCACTTCACCTCCGGCAAGTTGTACCATTAGATTTTACTTAAGGGATCATGTACTTTGTGTACACAAACTCAAATGTGAAAGCCAAAACTCATACTCTGTACACTGGTCAACAGATATAGAGAGATTTATCACTTATATATAAGTGGTTTATATGGCAGGGTTTATTGATTTTTTCTTTGGAGAGCCTTCTCTTTCTGAATCTTTGAGATCCTACTTTATTTCCATTTTTTAAAGGCCTTACTGTCTTTTTTTTTCCCCCACACCTATGGCAAGTAAAGATCCAGGCATTACTTGTCAGGGCCACATGAAAAATGAATACTTTCGGACTACGCTCACAAATATTTTAGAAGTACAGAAGAAAACCTCAGTTTCACTGGTGTAATTTCACAGCAATTCCATTAACTTGCAGTATCTTTGGATGTACACCATCTATCTGAGATAGCCTTTACCTCTATCTCACCCATCCTCAGCTCTCAAAGTGTATAAAACCTCAAGTATATTACTCAGGGCAGTCTGGGTGGCAGAACAATTTTGTCATTCAGTGGATGGATGGATTGAGGAACCACAGAATCAAAGTTTCAGAGAAGATCTTTTCCATAAAATCAGGCGAGAGGAAGGAGCACAGCACACATGCTCTGGCAAGGACAGGATGATGCCATATGTGTCTTAGGAGGTGTAGAAAAACTATTAGATTTCTTAGTATGATGCTATTCTGAAAAATGTGGTTTGCTTACAGGATTTTAAAACACGCACATGTTCAGACTCCCACTTTATATCTACAACTAAGAGAAAGAGGGACACAACATTCAGTTTTCTGAAAACACAAGGCCAAGAGATTCTTTCTCCAAAGAAGCATGCCAAAACTTAGTCACTGCCATGTTAATACAAATTTGATCTTTACAAAGCAAACATCTTTAAGCAAATTATGAACATCTCTGGCCATACAGATAAGACTTACACTTGTAAATTACTTCTCTAAATAGGTGTTATATCAAATCTCCAACGAGGATAGATGTGTTCAGCCTGCAGTAGGTGATAATGAAGCCTGAACCCGAGAGATCTCAGTTCAATTTTGATTAGCTGTTGATGAAAACCAATTTGATGACACTGCTTATTCTAGACCTCCCTCAATTACGGTTTTTCCAGTCAAACTTTTCACTGCTATTCCTTCTTTACGAGAGCATTACTTTCAGTGACAGTCTCTTTTGTAGTGTTACGTGGCATTGCTACATGCACCTCATCAGGTCCTTCTACTTGCCTGAGACAAATGCTGGATCAAACCAGGTCCTCTCCATCTATGGGAGACTAAACACAAAATTACACTTAATCCAGCATCACCTCTTGCTCTGGCTGGGATCTTGTCAGAGCTGGGAAGTGCATATTTCCTACACATGCCGAAGACAAACAGACACTCAACTGCCCCCACTGCTAAGAGGTCTGTATTTCACTTTGAGCTATTGATCAAACTGAAGTATTTAACCTGGACACAGATCATTTGGGTCTATGCTCTGTTCTCTGCTAAAAGCTCTTTAACTCTTGACTGACTCACATCATGTGGATTTTAACCTGGGATACCTTGCATGTGTCCAAAGGCCCTTCTCAGAGCAGTCAACTCAAAGCCTTACAAAGATCTGAAGTGTACCAATACAATCTAAGTCTAATATTCTGTACTACAAGAATGCAAATAATTTTCTTAAATGATTCTTCTTATGGAAGTTGGTTTGCAACATTACAGTAATTATGGACTACTACATACCCAGCTGATGCCTTAAATGGCTCTCTAGAAACAGACACTAGACAGGAATAAAGGAGGTATTATTTGAAAGGCCTTAAGAGGTACACTCTGGGCTCCAGAGGGTCCTGCCTCAGTGGATCCCAAAATGGACAGTAACAGGTCAAGAGTTCTTCACACTTTTATATCACCAGAAATTCACCAACCAGAATCCAGCCAATGATGGGATTTCCCCCAAGCTTTCCACTCCTCCCAAAGATGAAGGGAGTTCTTGGTCTGGGTGTCCTTGGAGAGCAAGCTGGAGAGGCTTTGTTATGTCTGTCTTAGCATGAGAGAACAGCACTTAACAAACTACAGGAAACTTCAGAGTTACACTAGCAGTACAGGGTTTGAAAAATATAAAAGTTAAAACCTAAGGCATCACAGCAAAGCATTTAAGAATAACTGATGTCATCTGCAAATTTATTCCTCATCTGTCTGATAAGCACCAATAGTGGAACCGAAACTTTCACCTCATCTGAGGTGAAAACATTTGAGCATGGCTCTTTGGTTTCCATTTGTAGCAACCACACTTTCCAACTGTTTTTTCACCCACGTACTTGATGGATTTGGGCTTGTTTCGTCCAGACAAGACCAAATGTATTCAATCCATTACAGTCAAGACTAAATACTTACATATGGTTTCCTAATGTTACTCATTAGGACATAGATGGCTACAAATGTGCTTCCTCTGACTTCAGCTGTCTTTTATTCTTCCCTGCAGCTTGCTCATTTTCGTTAAAAATTAAGAATAAAATCAAATTACTAAGTTTTCATTTTCTACTCTTCCTTATTTTCAAATCTATGTCATTTATAAGGCCCAACTATTCTTTGACATGAGCTTTTTACACCATTTAACAGGACCAAAATCTTGAATGAACAGGGATTTTCTTTTTTGTTTAATCCTCTCCTGCATCCACCCACTTTTCCTAATTTCCACTCTTAATTAAATTTCAGGTCAAAGATCTTTCTGACTCAAGATATCCAAATGTTTTCAGACTTGGTTAAAAAATTGTGCAATCTATTATTCCATTTTGTCATATCTAACCAGGAGAAGCTCTCCTGAATTATTTGAATATATGGACAAGATCTGATTATCTAAATCAAATTGCTAAACACTAATGCACAAGGGAATATAATTTTTTTTAAAAAGTTAAATATGATTAGAGTATGCTCAAAATAATTGATCAGACTATGAGATACCAGTGGGCAGAGGTTCTGGAAATGGAAGTGACACCACTCTAATCGGGAAAACAGCCACCAGAAGATATAAATCTATTTGCAAGGGTTTAATGTTGAGATTAGAAGTGCAAGAGACAAAAAATGACATCCTCCTGTCATTTGTTGACAAGCTGTGACAGAGAGAAGCTTTGTCACTACTTCATCACCATCCCCGACTGCTCTGCATCTCGCCTCCAACAGCTGACTTGCATTTCTGAGTTCTGATCCTGTCAGACCTGTGAACTATCCCAGTTTTTCTGCCATGAGTGGTGGCATCCTACTCAGCAAAAGCATACCAGATAAAACTGTTTGTGCTCAGGAAATTGCATTATATGAAAAGTAATTATTAAGATGTGATTTTCTCTGTACAAGCATTTGCACAAACTATACAAATCCTCTTACCACAGCCACTGCCATGTAGAAACTGCGGAAGCACATTTAAGTACTGCATCAGTGATAAAGGTCTCCACAGCATTTATTTATTCATAAAACAAGGAACATTATAAAAAAAAAAAAAAAAAAAAAGGAAAAAACCCCACTCTTAGAAACCTTTGTTTAACCACAGGGAATTGAGATAGTGTTAATACTCAAAGTTTAATTTCAGGAAAAACAGGATGGGATGTAGACTGTCAGCTAACAGTTCTTGGCCTCTTTGATTATCACTGTATCTTTCACAGTGAAAACTGGTTTAAAGATCAGGAAAAACAAGATGGACAAACCTAGACCCATTCCAAACAAGAAGCTGGTTAATTACATCAAACATTTCTTAATGCAACTAAAGCTCTTTGTGCTGCCCTCCTAAGTACCCACAGGACAGAACAGTGAGCTGCCCCTGCACCCGTTTCGTGTGACACTAGACTGAAATCTATCAGTATTGCCCAAAGTTTGAACTATGTTTCTAGTATAAAAGAAAAAAAATCCAACAGGATCTGCTGGGCCCTCAGATTCATACAGCTTTTGAAGCAGGTGAACAACAGATCAGCAAGAGATGGTGTTTCCACCTTCTTTCTGCTATTGTTGCTGTGGGATTTTATGCTTTTTGCCTGGACTCCACACTACCTGTGGGAGATCACACCTATTTTTTAATCTAATACTGTTCTTCAACAGATAGATACTTTTTTTCCCTTGGAGATACCTGTCATGGATAGATTGGCACATATCTGAAAGCCTCACCCAAGCTTGGTTCACAAGGCTGAACTGAAAGAATTCAGAGACTAATTAAAAAGGAACTTAAAAGAGCAAATCTTTCAAGTGTCTGATAATGCCAGTCTTATGCAAGGGTGCTGTGAAACTGGGCCCTGCCCTGACTTTAAAGTATACTTTGAACAATCACTTCTGAGAGTGAAGTGGCCCAATAAGCCAGAGGTGTCTGTCCACCAGGGGAGTTCTGTAAAAGCTCTCAAAGTATTTGCTAATAAAGGCTTTGCCCTGGTCACACAGCGAGGCTGTAACAGAAGCTGGTTGGATTAGGTTTTTTAAAATTACTAACATCAACATAATGAAAGCTATCTTGAGCATCAGGAATGAATTCCAGCTAGCAAGCATACCCCTACTCCACCAGCCTTTGGTACATGAAGGCCAGCTAGCAAGGGAGACTTGACTCTGTAACATCAAGATTCTACAAGAGGATGGCTCAATAGAGCAGGCACTGCCAAATGAGAGGTGCTGAGGCAGACCACCACTGGCCAGCCTTCCCCTCCATTTCAGAGGGTGAATTTTGCAGGTAGTTGTCTTCTGGCCTCCACCACCTACCACCTTCCTCCTGTGAACAGGAGGTGACACATGGAGTGGAATGACGGACGGACAGGGAAGAGCATCACTGCTCTGACCAGTGTCACAACAAGGAGAATACTCCCCAGAACTCTGTATGTCTATCTCTTTTGAAAATGACTTTTTAAATCACTCTGCCAGTGAAAACTGAATATGATGTTTAAAGGAAACCTGCAGTAACTTGCAGATGATAAAGGGTTTTTTTTTTAAATCTCTTTGAATGTGACTTCTTCATTTACATGAGTGGCTGAGACAGCCAGAGTATTAGTGTGCATATTCACCACCTCCAGACTCCATGATGGACAAAATGCACTGGAAAAGACAGTAAACAGAATTTCCTATGCCAATTCATTGAGCTGGGATAGATATTAGCATAAAACCCTAAATCCCAGAAATGGGATTTGCTTAATCAAGCAAGCTTTGCCAGAAGATGTAATCACACACCACAGAAGATTACATTAGCCTTTTAGGAAAAAACCCACACTTAACCAACTCCTGAAATTATGCTTTGGTATTTGCATTAAATCCATGCAAATTGTATGGGCTTCAGCATGTGTTTTCTCCCACACCAAAGCAGCCAGATGGACAGCCAGGGATGTGAGAAAAATATTTTCTGCGAAGCCTGAGGGGAGATGAACAAGAAAAGAAGCCCCCCATGTGCTCCTCCCCCAAGTCCAGTGCATAGATCCCACCCCTACCTCCCATACTGTGAGCCTGGTTTTCACAGAGCTCCCTTCCTCTGACTGTGGAGAAAGCAGTGGCCTGGCAGCCAGTGGGCAGTACTCCTGCCAGCACCTCACCCACAGCCAGAAGGGCACCTGTGGTGCTCTGTGTTGTGTCAGAGCAGGAAAAAGTCTGGGGGTCCTCACCTTCACTGCCCTGCCATCCAGCAAAGCCCTGGGAAGGGGGGGTTACCCTGCGACATAGCCATCAGTTACTACAACACAGAAGGTGGCTTTGTATAAATAGCTTTTGTTCCACTACAATTCATCTACACGAGCTTGCTTCCTTCCTAACAGTTGTTAATGGATTTTAATGGATTTCATTACAGTTTTTCTCCTTTTTCATGTACATTCCTCCCTCCACGAAGAAGGCATTGGAGCAGCTGCAGCCAGCTGTGGCTCCCCCACTGGGACCCTGTCTGCTGCCTCTGAGACACCAGTGACAGTCCTGTGATGATGGAGAGCATCTTAACTGCAGACAAGATTGCTTGCTGCTGCCGTGGGAATCCAGGCAGCAAAGTGCTGCTCGCATTCCAGCCAGGGACAAGACGAGTGTGCCTTACATGCTGCAAGAAGGAGAAGGACTTCATTCTAATTCAGTGGGGCAGAAGAAACAAATTCATCATGTAGAATATTTAGGAAGGCTTCACCCCCTCTAAAGTGTTTCAGGAATCATGTTCAACAAATGGTAATTGTACCTTCCTCAGTTAGTAAAAGCAAAGGGAAAGACAAAACATTCATTTTTTCCATCAGTTTTAAAATCCAATTTTTGAGTGGCTGCATTAGACACCAGAATTCACCATGAGTCAAAGCCTGAATATCTTTGCTTGGACAAACCTCCTAGAAACATCAGCCTGGAAAGCATGCCCTGAGAAACAAATCAGTACTTCCTGACACAGGAAGCATCTCAGCCAATAATCCCAATCAGGCCAACCAGCGTGGATCTCTTCGTTGTTTTACTTTCCTAATTTTATAGAACGCAAAGAAAGTACACTCAAATAAGGGAATTCCACATGTGCATGTCTGGTATTTCAGAAGTGCAGCAACTTCAAAACTAAAACCCAGATGTTAAGAATGTGAAATACCAGACACATACAGATACTCTCCAAGTGATCCTGTTAGGACAGAGATATAACTGGGCTGGCAGATACACTTTCAAAAATTATAGGTCTTGTGCAAACAGAGAAATCTCCTTGCCTCTCTCCATCAAGCAGCTTTTACTGCTTGGCTAGTTGATTTTTACAGGTTCAGCCTTTCAATTAATTCCACATGCTGATAAAACTAAACTTATTTTGTTCAGCCATAAGCTCATAAAACACAAGAAGAGCTTAATGAAAAAATGTGAATAAGTTAGACAGTCATTTAGATGTTTGCTCATTTAAATAGGGGGCATTCTTTGCATTAATTTAATGTTGTCAGGTAAGGACAGGAGGCATCAAGTGCTTTGGCTTTTATGTTACTCTTTACTGATACAATAATAATTGCCAATGGCTCCTTTTTTAAAAAAAACCCCAAAAGCCAAAAACCACTCACCATGCTATTTGGGGGTTTTATAACAATATTTAACAGAGGGGAGAGGATAAAAGGATAGGGGCCTGAAGTCATGCCTCCAGGCAAAGTACATATTTACCACCCACTATGAATTACGTGCAAAACCACTGTTCATGGATACAAAGCCAAGACCAATCAAGGTTTGCTGTTACCTGGGACCGACCTTCTCCAAATACTGCTCCCTTGCTCTTCAACCAGCCCTTTGCTGCAGAGCTGCATCCCTGTCCTTCCCCTGCCTGCTGCTCCAGCCCCTCTCCTCTGACAATGTTAGCAGTACCTCTCAGTACTCCATACTGCCTGCTTGATTCATCACTGAATCAACACAACACAAATCCCCCAGGCACACCAAAGCACTGCTACATTAATGCTTCATCTATACTGCAAGAGCATCTTTTCAGATGCCTATAAAATTGTTTTAGAAGACCATGGTTTTGTTCTTGCGTCATTCTAGCCAGGAAGTGGTTAAAACAAAGGCGAAAAATCACAACAAATAATCTGGAAGCTGTATTCCCATCATGTTTGCCACTTCCAATGTTATTTTTTCCTATACAAATCTTTGTGCAGTTGCTCTGTTGAAATCATTAGGAAGGCTCTGGCTTTCTGCAGGCAGAAAAGGCCAGAACCTGATCCTGGGTGCAGGAGCAATACCTCTTCACCCACTGTGAGCCTGTGGTGCCACGTCAGTCCTTTATTTCTCAACATGCCTGCTTAGGAAGCAGCTTTTACAGGAATTGTTTTAAATACATTCTGTCCCACACAAGCCTGCAGCCAAAAAAGTTTAAACCCTGCTCTTGACATAGACTTTTTCAATACAGATGGAAGCTCATACGAACCATTTGTCTTTCACATTTGTGTTTTCAGCTTTACAATTTCCATTTGCTCAAGATCTCTTGTCACATCTCATTCTTATTTTAGCACTAGCCCTAAAAAGAGTTACAGAGTTGATTATTTTGATACAGCATCATCCTCCTAGCCTCAATTTGCCTTAATGTAACAAAGACAATAGAAACAGCCCTGCCCCTCCATATAATTTTATGTTCTCACTAATAGTGTCTGAGGGACAGATAAATGTGTGAAAACAAAACAGAGCTGCACATGTGCAAGGGGAAGGATTCCTATCACGGCCGAGAGCCCATCTTCTGTGTTTTCCTGACTTGGCAGTAAACTAGAGATATTCCCCAAGTGTGACAATAAGCAAGGAAGTTTGCTTTGCAAATAATTCCCTTTTAAAAAGCCTTGCAAGGAAGTACTTGGTAGTGTTAAAGTTTTTGTCTCTTAAACATGCAATTCTCTACTGAAAGCAGATAATGTTAAGTAAAGTACCGGAAAATGAAGTGGCTTAAGATTATACACAGTCAGTTGGGCTTTCTCTAAAGAAACACTACACAGACCCTTTACAGCCTGTGAAGCTGAGCTTCTAGAAGCCAAAAGAAGCAGCATGGAGTAACTGAGGGCTTGTGTCAAAGGACAGCAGCAGGCAGGACCCTACACAATGGGTCTGCATTGCAACCGCACTAATACCCTTGTTGCATAATAGGGCAGGAGCAATAAACAGGAATTAAAGGGAAGATTAATTCCCAGTGGGTTTTACAGCTAAGAGGCACATTACTGGGGCAGCAACACCAGCCAGAAGTTTTGGTCCCGATGGCTAGCTTGGTCACCACTCCAAACCAGACCTTGACTCTGCAACATCACACACAGGACACCCTGCGAACGCCACAGACGAGGAGGCTTTGGAGAGCTAATGTGGAAAACATGTAACAGAGCATACCTCATTCAATAACTTCATTTGTGGCTTTAGCTTTTGAAAGGAACAAAAATAAAAGCAAAGAAATGACACTAGCAATGCTTGCCATCACTGTCAAGAAGTGGAATCTACTATAAAATGTGAAAAATTATAAATGCAAGGGTTTAGGAGTGTAGAAAGAACTAGGTGAAATCAGAGCAAAAATGTGTCTTGCAACAAAGCTATGAAGATAGTAACAGATAGAACTGGCAAAAATACTGGTACATTCAAAAAAATAAAAATATTGGAATCATCAAGTTCAAATTAAAACTACTTAGACTTACCTACAGGTATGAAAAGAAATACACCTAGAAGGAAGAAAATAAAGCAAAATGGACTTAACAAGAAATGTAACTATGCTAAAATAAAGCCACATTAAATTCTGTGCAAGTTGTGAATGATTCTTTGCTCCCCCTCTTTTTTTTTTTTTTATTAAATAGTAGAGCTTGCCATCTGTTTGTGGACAGCAGACAACAAGAGTCCTGAAGTCCTGACAAAATCTGTACCAGAAACCTTCGTGCTCACTCTGGTATCCCATAGCACAGCCACACCAAGTTCGGCTCTCCATATGTCGCTGGAAGTGTTTCCAAGCAAACCCAGCAGCCCCGCATGGAGAGCTGTGGGATCCCTGAAGAGCTCACTTGTCTCCACCAGCATTGCACTCCTCACAAACCCCAGCAGCCAAGGAGCAAATGCTTTTGGCACTAAGCTCACCTAGGGCCTTAACAAAACCATCCCCACTGTCCTGTGGCAATGGACATGGCCCTGGGTGTGACCCCATGGCATGGTGCCCCACGGACAGGCCTGCCTCAGGTTTGCTGGAGAGGGAAAGCCAGAATATACAGAGAAACTGAGGCAGAAGTTCTTTCCTCATTCCACCCTGTGAAAGGATCTGAATCTTCAGCTTCTCCGGCAAATCGTCACCTTTCAAGTTTTTATCCTCTCCACCCCAAGCACTGCTACTGTGAGCACTTCCAGGCTGAGGAGACTGCCACTACATCAATATTCATCAAGGAGATCCTGAAGAAAGTTCATTTATTTTTCAGAATTATTACAGTTAATTGGAAACATCTGCTACAACTATCTGTATGCCAGAAGCATTCCAATCTACTAGGCAGTCTCTGCAGGAATACCCACTCTGTCCTTTCTGGATAGGTTTTGCCAACAGCATCTTTATTGTGAAAGAAAAGACACTGTAAGACTAATCGGCCAAATGCAGAGTTTAAATTGTCTCGGCTCATTTTCACACAAAGTAGTAACATATGCTGTGCTGTCACAGCTGTGAAAGATATTTTCATCTCTGTGTTGGCTTTTAACTGCTTTCTTGCAGTGAACCAGGTCAAAGAGTTTTGGGAACAGGGCTCCCCTCTGATACCCAGTAGCATCCTTAACCTAATAGAGTGCTGCAGTGAGAATATCCAAGCACAAGCAATCAGCATTTTACATTTGTATTGAGATTAATGCCAATATATTACCATGAATGTAAGTACATTATTTAATGTAATGTGAATGTTGACTATTTGCTGAAGTATTTATGTGAATAAAGGATGACTATTTGAATGTCCAGTGGAAAAATGTTCCTGTGGGGATAAAATACAGCCTAACTATGAAGTATTCCAATAAATATTCACTGAGAGCTAGTGAAAATCTGGGCTGGAACTTACAAACATAGAATTTCTAAATAGGTTGTCAATCATAATGAAAAATGCATGTGCAAACTGGACTTTCTAAGTTGCTATTAGCCTTCTGTCTGACTCCATTGTAATTTTCTTTTTAATAGGCTGAAATGTGAGGCATGATAATTTTTAATGTAAAAAGATTCTGTCAAAATTGTGAATGATTAATGAAAATAACACTGTCAATTTTTTTTTTTTTAAGGACAAAGATGAACAAGACATTCATATTAAGGAGTAAAGCACTGCTGTATCTGTGATGAAGTGAGATGAATGTTTATACTATAAACCTTGCCCGTAACAGCCAGAGACTTCTTACGGGCTGTATGAAGCAGCATGATGGAAAAACTTGTTAAAAAGGTAAGGAGTAATAACTCAGAACCTCCAATGACATCTTTGAACCAGATGCTCTTCCCTGAGATGCTAAACTAGGAAACCTTGATCAGGGAGAGAGAAAAAAAAAAAATTAAAAAATTGAAAAAAAAAAAAAAGAAAAAAAAAGAAAAAAGAAAAAAAAGCTGATATTTTAAGCTAGATTTTTTTAAAAATTAAATTACTATGGGTAAAATTTTCACACAGATGGTCACTCTGAATTCTCATCCCAAACCAGATTAGAAATAGATTTTCTTTTTACATGAAGAGCAGAAATCAATCTTCTGTAATATAATCTTCTTAGGTCCTTGCCTGCCCCAAGGGTAAAAAGAACCACAATTTTTTTGTTTAACAGTGTGGGAATATACAATTGTTTGTCAATACCATTAAGAAGTTTCAAATCATGGTGAAAGAACTTGCACACATCAACAGACAGAAAAAATGAACTGTGAAAAGCAAGAAGACCATGTAATGTCTGGATATGTATTTTCATTTGGCAGAATTGTGATGCTGATAGCAATAATGCAAAAATATTAAGGCCTCTGACTTATTGCCTAGAACAGAATAGTTCCCACACTATATTACAACTGCAGCAATAATTAGGATGTAAACCTCTGGTCCAGTTTTCTTCCTTTTATGTAATGAGGTTATGAGGACCTTTATCACGTTGTCTCATAAGTTCGAACCGAGTGGTTTGTATTTTTTTCTGCCTTCCTCAGTAAGAGGCAATTATAAGGCAGACAGTGATTATCAGTGAATATCAAGAGATATTAAGTGAATAAACCCACAAACCTCAGTGTTCAGGTTAAAGTTCGATGCCAGTTAAGAAGTATTCTTGAACCCTTATGATACTGCTATATAAAAAAAATACAACTGCTCTGCAATTTTAAGGCATAATCAAGTAGAAAATTATAGAGTGAAGTGTATGGTCCCTGAGCACATTCATAGATCTTTATGCCACAAAAATTAAAATCCTTTCACTCATTTGTACTGTGAAGCAGCTTTTTCTCAGAGAAACTGTGGTCAGTGGACAGTGCTGCAGCTTCCTCCGTCCCCTTGGGGAAAGCCCTGATCAAAACGGATTCACTGCAGAAATGCAGAAGCTGTACTCACAGGGAAGTGGGAGATGTGCCATTTCTGTTGGTATTAAACAGAACTAGAGGATGGAAAGAAAAATCACACATTCTCGTCTGTAGCATCAAGTCACTCTTGATTCTCATGTTTGTTGGCTTGCCATGCTGCACGTCTGACACAAAAGACGGATCTTACTCTCAAAGCACAGCAAATCAGCACGTAAAATTCTTGGAATAACAACACTGAAATCTGTCCAACACTTTCCTAAAAATGCATAATAGATCTGCTTCAGCCATGGAAACTTGATTAATGTGTTTAATATATTTGGAAGAAATAATAATTCATGTCAAGGGTAAACAATGCAAGCATGGAAACTGGGTGAGAATAATATGAAGAGAAAAAAAACCCAGAAGCAGATGCTTCAGGATACAATCCCACTCCCGATAACCACTGTCATGGCTAATCCAAAAAGCAAGCTTTATGTGCCCTAACTGGAGTAAATTGTCATCTCCACTCATTCCCTGTGTGATAGTTAAGGCAAAATGAGCATTAGCATATGAATAAATGAAACTAATGGTGGGGTCTTCTGTGAAATCTTAAATTCTGCTTTTTCAACATTAGGGAGAACAGAAACAGTGACACATACTTTCTTCTGAAATCCACAGAGGCCAACAAACCTCAAAGGAACACATGGAAGGAGGGAAGAAGCAGCACCTGCTCCAACCCAACGCAAGCACCACGAGCTCCGGTGCAGAGCTGCTGCCTGTACAGCTGCAGGCTGATCCTGGGTTCCAGCAAACCACTCACCACATCCATTCTGACACTCCATCTCCTCCTCAGTGCACCCAGGTCCCCTCCCAATGGCAGTATCCAAGCAGCAGAGAAGCCATGCCTGGCCCAGAGCACAGTGACAGTACCTAAGGGTACCTGTACGTGCCTGCCTTTGGCATCACGTGCTGCTGGAAGGTGGCACAGCAGAGCTCATACTTGCTCAGTGTGCCTGGCATGGAAAGTCAACTTGATCAAACAATTTAAGAGCTCCAACATGACTTTGGGAACTACAAAAATGTGGGACATAGCACTTATGTCACCATCAGGACACAGCTCTCTCCTGTCTTTCAAGAGCAAAACTTATGTGCTGTAAGAAAAGGATTTTTTTCTATTCCTCTGCAGGCAGGTCAATATTTAGGTTGTGCTTATGAGCAGTGATGGCTGATCATCCAAAGAGGAGCAGAAGCTCAGCACATTCCCACAGAAGCAAAGGGCCTGGGATAAGCGGATGTGACTGACAACTATCCCTTCAGGAGCTGCAGAGTTTGCTCTCTCTTAAGTCTTCCCCTTTCCTGCTGTGCTGCAGCTGCGTGCACGAGAACACATCATCCTTCCCGCTGCTCGCAGTGCACAGACACAGACACCACTGGGGAATGCTTCAAACACATGGAAGCAGCTAGCAATTTAATTAAAACATCCACACACAGAGAGGCACATGCACATCCCATTCCTCAAGAGAAACACCTCAAATAAATACAGGAGCACAGGACTCCAAGGAAACTCACCAGTCCCTTCTGTGAACTCCATGATGCTCCATCCTAAAGCTGCTCTTTATTTTTACCTCTGCTATGCCTGGAAAAGTCCATTAATGAACCTCAGAGATAATCAGGAACTGATTTTATTACCTTGCCTCACTTTTACTCAGAGCAAAAAGCGTGGCCTTGCCCTTTGCATCATTACATTTCATGCCGTATCTATCACACCAGCTCAGAAGAAAACATCCTTGTATGATGCTATGATCCTCTTCCAAAATCCCAGTGACTGTTACCTTTGAGTCACCTATAAATTCATAAGAATTCTGTCGCCTGTCAAATTCATAAGGATACTACTGCTTATTTATGACAGTGATAGGAAAATATTAAACACATTTCACCTCCTTTGAGGATTTTAATTATCAGATTCCCTTTGGCCCAACACTCCCATTTTAAGATGAATATTTGCATCTCCTCTTTATTAATTTCTCTACATATTTTAAATTTCTTTTATGAATCTTCTTTTTCTCTTGCCATATCGATAGATCTCAATGTGCGTACCACATTCTAATTCTTTATCAAGATTGAGATGAATCCCATCTATTGCTTTTATTTAGTAACAGAACTGAAGAAGATGAAACAGCTAACCTTGGCACAAAAATATTTATTAATAATTTTTTATTTTATTGCATTTTCCACTAGTTTCCCTGACTTTATTATCTTGTTCAACATTTGTTCTAAAATATTATGTACTCTAGAGGTTGGCCTAACAGGCTGTTATTTTCCCAAATCCACTTGCCCTGGCACCGTCTCAGAATCTGAAGCTTACATTTTGTATTTCTCATTCTCATGCCCCAATGTTCAATATATTTGTTAGAAAGTCTGCAATCTTATGTAACAAAAAATGGCTTTCCAGGGAGGGGCAAAAACGCTCCTTTTAGAAGCAAAATCTGACGACCTCTCACTGCAAGCCTCTGGAAAAGAAGTGATGGATATTGTTTCTCTGCCTTGTCCCTGAAACTGCACTGCTGTTTTAATGTTGCACTATGCTGGTTTTCTTTAATAGCTAATATGGGAAATGTGGTTTCTTTTAAAGACGCCTCCCAAATCGAACCTAAAATCAAATACCTCCCTGTAACTTGATTCAATAGGTTAAAAAGGTCAAGCCTCTTCACCACCAAAGTACTGGTCAAATTCTCAATAGGAAATTTAATTTCTGTCATCTGCAACAAACGTGGATAATGCAAATGGCATTCAGAAACTCTACTGCACTTTGAAACTAAACCCACTTTTTGCAGCTGCTGCTTTAAACATCATTAGAGTCGGGAAATGAAACAAAGCCTTGTCTCACTGGCATATTCCTACATTAACATGAACTCCAGCAAGTGAGTTTAAGTGGGTTTGGCCACCAGCTGTGGAACTGTGCTGTACATTCCACTGTACACTAGTCTACAACCTAATTAACAGCCCTGAAAATATTCCAGATATCTGCTAATATTATGCACGAAGATGTAATTAGAAGTGTGTTTGGACACAGATATGTTTGAAAAAAAAGAGAACAAATGTGCAGCTCCAACTGACATCTTTATTAACTTGTTCTCAGTGGCAGTATCATACAGCAGCATAGAGTAAGGTTATGCATACCCCACACTGTGACCTTTCTGACTGAATTTAATTGCATCCCTTCCAAGGATATAGCAAAATGATAACGTGCATCCTGATTGATTTTCTTCTTTGCAGACCACAAGAGCTCGTTTCAACCAAATCTTGGCATTAAATTTACAGCACAACTGAAAAGGAGTTTTAAATTATATACACCCTAATCTAATATTTGAAACTGTTATATCAAAGACTCTCTCCATTATAAGCTGCAAAATCCCTATTTGCCTTTGCTGTAAACCCACTACACTATGTTCAGCATTATCCTTCAATTGTTAGTGTGCTTAAAATGTGTGTCTAACACTGTCAGAGCCATGCTGTCAAGCGTTAAAGAGCACTTTTAGGCACTCTGCCCCTGTAATCCTTCGGGACTTCAGTAACTACAAGTCAGGGGAGAATCAAAGTAAAGAGAAAAGACAGGTCATCATGAACCTAAGTGCAATGTAATCTCATGACAGACTTTTCTACTCTCCATGCACAACACATTTAGGTTCTACAAGAATTTTACTATCCCTACTTAAGTAAAGCTGGGATGAGTATCTTTGTTAACCTATCAGTGTACAGTGAGCTACCTGAACTAGAAAATTTGGTCAGAATATTTTGTACACTGTGATTACTCTATAAAATATTATATGCTTCATTATAACAGGGTTTGTTTAAGACATAAGTTTCTTTTGTTTGATAGCAACTCAGATTCTTTGTGAATTTTTAATGATTCTTTAAAATAAATTTTTTGTGATCTTTTCAGATATTCAGTACTAAGACTATCTTCCACATTAAAAATGCCCATGGGAAACTTGGAGATATGTGTCTTTTTTAAGCAGTTTCCACTTGCAGTAGATTAAAGTAACAGCCAACCATGCTGGAATTTCAGTTATTTTTTTTTTTAAGAAGGTGATGGTAGGCGTATTTTGTTATTACTGGGTAGGAGTTTTAGCTATTGCACTCATCATCACAGTCAGAATGGCTCATTTGCATTAAAGTTCTGAAGAGCACTGTGCATCACTTAGAACCATCACTTGTGTTTAGAGGAATGGAAACTTGGACGAGCCCCAAATTATTGCAGACCTAACATCTCATTTGCCAGCAAATCATCTGTATCAGAAATTACTTTAAATGACAATACAAAAATTGACTTTGTCCCATGTTTAACATGCCCATTAAAAGGAAATCCTTCAATGCCATTCACTGAGGCTCAGATGCAGGAAGTCAAATGACCATGTGGTTGGTTGGCCTCAGCCCAGCCTGATTTTGATGACCTGCAGATGCTGTGGAGTCAAGGAGGAACTTCCCACTCAAGAACTCTCACCTTCACAGCTGTTTTGTCTTCATGATCTCTGATGCAGAGTTACTGAGAGTGCTACCATGAGTCTCAGAAAACAAAACTCTGGGGAGATGGGGATAGTCTGGCCTACATGAGATTTTGTCACTTTACCAAGACTCAATTTCACAGCAAGGCCATACCCGAAGCCATGCTGGAGCCTCCTGAAGCCTTCAACCATCCCTAGCTTTCCTTGGATGACCCTCAGGAAAGAGAGCACAGTGGCAGCAGAAAGGGTGGGGTGGACCTGAGGCTGGGTGAGTTTCACTGAGATTTGAGCAAAGTCAGTGCTCTAACAAAGCAACCTCCTGAGAGATCACTGTGAACCTGAACTCCTAATTTCTCATTCAATTCATCAGAATGCAAGTGCAGTGTGAACAACTCCACCAAGGCAAAGACAGAATTAGCCTCATCACACATGCAGCAGCATATGTCTCTTTCAACATGCACTGCAAAATAGATACTGAATGGAAAACAGATGACTTTTAACTTCCTATTTTGTCTACCTATGAAAAAAAATCTCAAAGTCCTGCATATCTTCATGTAAATTACTCTATTGCAAAGATAAACATCAAAGTCATGCAAGATGCTAGGTAAATAGAAAGACTTAAAAGAACAAGGAAGAAATAAAAACACCTACAAATCTCCAAAGACAAAAAATAAACAACAGTTTATTTGTGTTCCCAGGAAAGTCCAAAGCCAAATATTAGCATTTTCTTCTGGAGGCAACTTTCTGCATATTGAGAGACAGCCTAAATAAACGGCTGGCTTTTCTTCTTAGAATATTTGGGGAGTCTGCAAATTTTTTTCTCCTTTGAGAAAATAAACATGAAAAACAATGCAGGAACAACTTCACACAAGAGTAGCGAAGAAAAATTCAAATACCTAGTTATAATTATAAATGAAATTTTGGCCATGCAAAATGCATATGAAATGTTGTCAGATGGAATGTTTGCCAGCCACTCTTTAGTGCAACAATCAGAGAAATCTACCCTTGTCCCCCCCCTTGCTGATCTCCTTTCCTCATGCTTGATTTATGCATTTTATGTGGTTTTTAAGTTTTATTCCCACATTTCTCTCTTAGTCTTACCTTAGCCCATTCCCTGCTACATCCCTAGGTTCTTTAATATCCCAAAATCTCAGCTGAGGATTTGCTGGTATCTACCATTAGAAGATCAGGGGCTCCAGTCAGCTTTAAGCTGCAGTAATTTTTTCTACTCTGTAAAGCCTGAAGGGATAGTACTTTTCCTTCCTTGCTAAATAGTAAACATTCCCCTTCCAGTGGGCAAACAAATTATCTTATGTTGTTTGTAAAGACACACAAACAATACCCTTGTTTACCTTATAAATGCCTTTGTGCTATCCCTAGTCTAGCCCAGGGAGCTGAGCCGAAGGTGGTGCAGCTGACATACAGCAGACAGGAGTAAAGGCCTGAACACCCAGAGAAATCTCTGCCAGCAAGGTACAGAAACAGCCACTCTGAAGTTTGTGTTTGGGCTAAGATAGCAGCAGCAAACTGGATCTCAAGACAGTAAGTATCTTTACTGAGCAAATTAATTTTACTCATCAACTCAGCAGAAACATGTTTTTCTGCCTCCAGGGAAGGGTGCAACGTGTACTCATTAATGACTGTTTATACAGATCAACACTACCGCTGTATTAATTCCCCACCACCACCACCACCTTACATGAGGCATTTCATGATCAAAGTGTTCAAATCAACACTGCCAAAGCAACATTATTTAAGCAGTCAAGTTAAGCACACGCACGTTTGAGGGATCAGAACTTAATGAGGTTTTTTGGTTGTTTTTTTGGTGTGAATACAACAAACACTTCAACACAAATATAACTCTGCCCATGTAAAGTACAGAACTCTGCTCATGAAATTAGTATCTACAAGCACAAGTAACTGTACGAATCAAACAGTCATTAAATATTAGCTTATTTAATAAATAGACAAATTATTTCTGAAATAGTTGCTTTCTTAAATGACATGGCCAATATGTAACCTGTTAACCTTAATTTACCAGTTTTCATTTAAATGAATCCTATGAATCTGACCTGACTTCATTAAAACCAACAACTGCTGCACAAATCTTTGCACATGGAACTCAACGCATCCAAATGCCAACCAGTCTACTGCCATTCCAGTCAGCAAGGCTGAGGACAAACCAGTACCTACAACTCGGTCATCACAACCTCAACTGTTTGATGTGCATTGGCACACACACACAAAAATATAAAGCCTGTTAACTCGTAGGTTCCTTCTGAAAATGTGAACACATCCACTGCTCACACACTGCTTGGTTTAAAAGCTGTAATTTATCAAATACAGTTTGAAATCAAAGGTGACTGAAATGTTTTGCACTACTAGGTCACTTCCTAAGAAAGCTGACGTTAGAAATATTCCTCAGATGTGAGTTAAGATTTCCAGATGAATAGAGAGAGCAGGCTAAAGTAGGAGATGTGGGCTCCTGACCAAAGGCCACTGATGGTCTGCATTAAACAGCATTTGCCTGGGATGTGTCAGACAAGAGGCTGGGTTCATGTTGCTACAGGAAACTGCCTGGCCAAAATACACTTGCTGCTTTGGCAAGAGCTTTTCTCCATATTGTTTCATTAATGTTCCCAAAAGGTCCAGTTTTGCTTCTCTCTGAAAAAAATCCCCAACCCTGCAAGTTTGAGATCTCTCACTTTGCACCAAAATAAATTGTGGGGTTTGGCCAGTCCCAGACACAGACAACCAGTGATACCAGAATAATTTTTTGCTTTTTCTTTTATACCCCTCTTACATACTCTTTTATAGTTTTATGTATTCTTAATGCTTTTAGCCTACATACTTGTAACTTTCCAAGTCTGATAACTTAGCTGAAACCCACTGCATGTTAAACCAGGAAACCAAACAATCTAAAAACCCCAAACAACAAGGTCCTCTCCAAAACATATTTTTGTAAAATAAGATAAACCCATCCAGAGAGAAAGTTCCTCAAAACGCAAAGTTCACTCAAACCTCTCATTAAAAAAATCTTTGATAAATATGTTAATTTTGCAAGGCCTATAAGTGTGTGTATTTCAATGTAATGGTGTGCATACATTTTAAAAACATTCCACCTGGACGAAGTACTGTACCCAAAGATCCTGAAATAAGTACCAAGGTAAAAACTCCTTTTCCCCTTAAACTGTGTTTTAAAGACCAAAGAAAGGCAACCAGACTTCCAGTGCATCTTCTGGACTACCAATGCACAACGGAAACTTAATATGAACTTTTCGTAACATTTAATATAAAAACTTACCTAAATAGCTCCTCCAAACTCTGATTAGTATCTGCCATACTCAGATTATTTTTGCTTTTTCTGTGCAGTTTCCAAAACTCCTTTTCCCCTTATGGTTTTAGGGATTTTTATGGCATCAATAAGCTACATGAGGAATGAGACAGACAAAACCAAAATGTAACAGAAAAGGTCTCTAAAATATGCTCTAATGTTGTCAGCAACAGACAGTAACTACAGAAACATAATGGAAATAATAGAAGCAATAAATTGAAGCTATGTAAATATTTATTTTTATTTTCAAGACAACTCCTGAAATTATGAGATCAATTTGGCCTTGTTTTTCTCTCATCACTTTTCAAACTTGTCAGAAGGAAGTGTAAAAACACTGCAATCAATACTCTCTCTCTTGCTAGCCTGGATTAATATATCTATGTTAATTGCAGACATCTACATAAAAATACCTTAGTATTCTTCTTCCATAGGACTTTTACTGAGGATGAAATTCTGACCACACAAATAAAGTAAAAAAAAATAATTTTACTTTATCTTTTTTTTTTTTTTAAGGGAAAACTTACCTTATAGTGCATTTTCAGCAAATGGCATGAAAAGGTCTGATTGCTTCCAAAGGCTTTGATCTTGCTATCATGCAGCAGCTCATGACTGAAAGCAAGTGACCTTGGGGAGACTCTGAGGGAATGGGGATCACCCATCTTAGAAAGAGTCTCCTCACATCAGACATGCTTTTTCATACTCTATTCCTTCCAGGCTGGACTGCATGAAGTACCAAACCTCTATAGCTCCAGCTAATGGGATGGGAGTTATCAGCTTCTCAAAGGCTCCCACCTCTCAGCTGTGGACAGGACAGCAGGACACCTGCTCCCACTGAGACCTCCTGAGTCCGGTGGGGTGGTGCTCAACTTCACTTTGGTTCTCTGAAGAGCATCCAAAAGTGACACAATAGAAAGACAACTAGCCATCACTCACAGCTTTCAGACAGGGAGAAAACCAGCAGAAAAAGCCTTACTTGATGTATGGGGATTTTGCAGCATCTGACAGTTCTTTCAATAGCATGAACTAAGCCCCAGCAAGCATCAAGTGAAGAATGAGTTGCTTGTCCTGGCTAAGCACTGAGCTTAGATAGTGGGATAGAAACTTAACAAGAAAAGTCATTGAAAATGCAGCATCTGTTGACATTTTCCAGGATGTACTGACCTTTCCAGTACAATTACACTTGGAATTACACTTTTTTTTTCAGTACAATTACACTTTTGCAGCACAATTACAGTTTCAGCTCTATGTATCAATAAGATCCTCATTATCTGAATTCTATCAAAAACTTTACACTTCTTGGCTTAACTCAACTTATGAGCTTATAATGGCTGGTTTTGTTTCTAGCAAACCTACAAACTTGCTTTCCTTCACTTCTCCTCCTCCACTTACACTAAATTTCATATGCAAAGGTAATGCATTTTATTACAGAAATAAGGAAGATCTGCATTAAGTCATGTCTGCTTCAGAACTCAGCTGACTCCCCACCAGCTGGAATCTACTATTCCATTTCGAATGTTGTTGTGCCAGCTGCCATGCAGCACGTTTCACTACTCTGATTCCAGGAGGAATTCAATCCATACTGAAAAAGTAGTCTAGCATGAATCAGCCTCTTCTCAATAATAATGCACAGCTGGAAAATAAAAGCATTAAAAAATGCGACAAACTTAGCCCTCCTAGAACTGGCCACCCCCATCTCTAAAGCAGAAAGTGGGGAAGAACTTCAAATTTCACATATTATAAGGTAGTAATTTCATTAAGCAATGTCCTAATTATACCCTCAGGTTTGTTTTTAAAAGTGATCTTTCTTACCACAAAAACAAACTTCTTCCAACAGAACCAGTCCTCAAATAACAGCCAGTTGCTGAGTTTAAAAAATTAAAAGCTTTTGTATTTCCCTGATACAGTGAAGTATTTACTAGTGGAGGGTAATTATTAGAGAATGTGTCCAGAGTAAAAAATAAATTATAGTTAAATCTGTTACTGCTAATTCAGTTAGAATGAGAGACTGTATTGGGCAAAAAGCCCATTTAATTCACAGGAGATTTCTGCCTGATGTGGACTACAGGAATACATGCCAGGAGTATATACTGTGAATAAGCATTGAAAATGTTGCTTTGCATCTTGCAGTGCAAGAACATTAAAAGCTTTAAGGCAATTATTTGCAAATGCATACTTACAAGGCCTCTCAATAGAAATACAGCGATGGCATATTGATAGGTCTGATTCTTACTATTCTCTTTTTCTGTTACCTCAAAGCAAGTTGCAGACTACAGCTTCAGTAGCTCTGAAAAAAGTCCATTGTTAGCTCTGAAGGAAGTTTGTATTCAATGGATGTTTGCGGCTTTCTCTGTTCAATGGATGGTCATAAAGTTAAAAAGTTAAAAGGGGTTTTGATGGCTTCAGACAAGATACAGTCTCTTACTATGCAGACATAAGAACACACAGAGGTAAGGCTGAAAGCTGAAGCCCACACCCAGTTCCTGGTGGTGTCAAGGCAGAGACAGAGTGCTCAATTTATTTAGAAGAACTAGGTAAATATAATGTGGATATTTCACTGATTAAACTGATAAACAACAGTCAATCTAAATTCCCAAGTGGCAGTTCTGCCATGTAAAAAATAGCTCAAAGAGAATACAGCAGGCTTTAGCCACAGCACTGAACATAACTGAGGGGTCAAATCCCTGCTGACCCAAGCTGCTGTGTCTCGATGTTTGCTTAAACTGAACGGATGCTCTGAGCACAGCAGAGAGCAGCCCAGTGTGTGCACCACAGAAAGAGCCATGCTGATGGGCAGCTTCGCTGAGTGTCTGCAGGGAAGCGAGCCCCTGCAGCTGGAGCCCCACAGGTACTGAACTCCTCTTCAACCCTGAGCATAGATGCCCTGTTGCAACTCTCCAGAGAAACAAAAATAAATGAAATTTGTTGCATCTTAGAGATCTTCCTTTCAAATATATTTTAATTTGGTTTGGGAAAGCTTGACCTAATACTTCTGATTTTGTGGGTTTAAATTATTTCCATTTCCAGACCAATTATATGACTTCCTCAATAAGCAAGATGTCAGGGGCCTGGGCCCCCGCAGGGGTTGGAGCCCTTGGCTCCTGTCCCTGTCCTCTGCCCTTGAGATTCTCTTCCTTCAGTTCTTCATGTTGAAAAGAACGAAGCGAGACATCTTCTTTGCTGTTTCAGGAGTTGTTTATTTTTCTTATCAAGACCTCAGAGGCAGAGGCAGTGTCCTCCAAGGACACCAGGGCAGAAAAGCAATGGCTGCTAATCAGCAGCTACCTTTTACATCTTACTAACAACCATTCAAGAAATAATACGTATTTTATTTTGTTTCCAACACCAGAAAACCCTCATCTTATTGGTATGTCTTTTCAACACTAACTTCTTTCCACCAACCACCACACCATAGAAGAAAGGAAAAGAAAGAGGAGAGAGAAGAAGAAGAAGAAACCACACCCCAAACCATCCATCTTGTGTCTATATAATGCATAGGACAAAATCCAAACCCACAACTAAACGCTCTGCAATGCAAAAGCACAAAGCTTTTCTCACTTCTTGGGTGTTTGCAGTTCATCCAGGATTGTGGGCAAACCTTCCCAAGGGCTCAGATCAACATCCAAGCCATCCTGGGGTGCTCTGGGGGCAAACAAAACCCCGAGGGGAGAAAGAGAGGCTTCCTAGCCTCCCTTGACTACCACAGCAAGAAATGTATTATTTAACCTATTTTTAAAGACTGAGCTTTTTGTCTTTTAACTTATCATTCTACATCCACTTTCACACCAGTACAAAATATCATGGTGTAGCCCTTTTTATGCTTGTTCAAGCACCAATTAGAAATGCAGTATGTGTGCACAAACACAAATACCCCATAAATACAGAAGACATGAAAGACACTAGCTTTTCTGGTAGCATAAGCCAGCAACCTCAATCCACCATCATCAAACAAGTGAACTTGCCATGGATGCATTCCTCTTGTCTGCCACACAACATGGAGATACTCTCCATGCCAAAGACAAAAGCTCCCAACAGTACCTGCTCTGCTGAGAGAGTACATCTCCTCCAAAGATATCACAAAGGGCATTTACTGGAAAGGAACTTTAGCTTCTCCTGGGTATACTTCTTTCAAAAGTGTCGCAGACAGTGACATTTAAAATCATGATGCTTGTAGACACATAAAAAAGCCATACATTGAGATTTAGCATTATTTCAGCAAGGGAGCCCTGAATAACAGGAGTACAAGCCCCAGATTTGCTACCAGAGATGTTAAAAAATTGATTCAATGGCAATTACACTTCTAACCCAAATGGTAACTAAAACTTTATCCCACCCCTACACTGGCATGTATTGTGTTTAGGCCTTACATTTCAATAAAAGGAAGCAAGTGCTTTTAACAGCACACTACAGAGTATACAATCTATAGGAAGGCTATTATACCTCAATAAATAATTGATGACTAAATGTACTATTTCAATTAACATAATCCTTATTGAAATCAAAGTGGTACTGAAATTTAACTAAATTTTAAGAAAACTACTGAGTAGTAACAGCTGTAAGGTATTTTATGTAAAAAGACCCATGCATATGTATATTTCTATTTATATTTCAATACCACTGGTGTAAAATCTTCCATATATGTTTCAGGTGAGGAGGAACCTTTTGTGATTCCAGTGCAAAACCACCCAAATCCGTCCAGGCTGATGCTCTCCCTATAGGTGTGGCAACACACGGAGTGCATGACTGCCACCCACATGCGCCTGAATGTGGCAAAATCCATGATGGCCTGAAAGCACAGCTGCTGATGCCTGCAGCCCTGCCTCAGCCTGCCCTTGCAGCCCCAGCACACACCATGCCCTCACATGACAGCTGGTGGTCTACACAGTGGAGCAGGTGAAGGCTCCTCTATTACTAATTTTCTAAGTATCGATGGCCCACAGGATTGTGTTCCCCTTCTCCCATAATCTGTAAGGCAAAAAGTCACCACCACAGGAGACATGAGAAAGTGTTAGGATTAAACTGGTAACACAGGTTCTGGCAAAGAGCTCTGACACATGCCTGGGAAAACACTGAGTTAATGTCCCATCCATACCCAAACCTCCATCTCCCAAGCTCCTGATGTGCAGCAGTGCTGAACATACACCTGCAAATGGAAGCTCCAAGAGATCTGAAATACTAAGGAATAACACAAGCCCTTCTTTTCTTAAAAAAAAGATACTTGTATTTCAGCTCAGATATTTCATAATTATTAGAAATATTTTAAGAACATTCCTTATTAATGACATATGCCATCATTTTTCACCTTTACCATATGGAAACATTTGTTTTCCTCACATGGTGCTGTAAAAAAGTCTATGGCAGTTGTGAAGCACAGTTATTATTTCTTTGCTGTGTTATGGTAACATGGAATCATAGAATGATAAAATGGCCTGGGCTGGGCTGGAAGGGACCTTAAGGATGATCTAGTTCCATCCCCCTGCCATGTGCAGGGACACCTTTCACTACACCAGGCTGCTCAGAGCCCTATCCAAAATGGCCTTGGACACTGCCAGTGGTTGGGACATCCGCAACTTCTCTGGGCAACCTATTTCATTGTCTCACCACCGTCACAATAAGGAATTTTTTCCTGCTATCTAATCTAAACCCACTCTCCTCCAGTTTGAAGCCATTCCCCCTCATCCTGCCACTACACACTCTTCTAAAAAATCCCTCTCCACCTTTTTTTGCAGGTTCCCTTAAGGTACTGGAAGGCCAGAATTAAGTCACTCTGAAACCTCCTCTTTTACAGGCTGAACAATCCCAATTCTCTCAGCTTTTCCTCCCTAATCAACTTGGTGGCCCTCCTCTGGATTCAGTCCAAAGGTCCATGTCCTTTTTGTGCTGGAGACCTCATCCAGCAGTCCCAGGCAGGGCAGAAGCGCATTGGGGGCTGTGCTCAGCAAGAACAAAACAGATAAGTCTTGCCTGGAAAGCTACATTTAAACATTTAAAAAGAAATAAATAAAGTACAGTCAATAGATATGGATTGTTGACAAGGAAGTAGGGAAACAAAAAGACCACATCAGTCAACACAAGAGGCAGTGGCTGTAACACATCACTAACCTACTTTTTTTTTTTCTTCAAGGGATTATGGCAGAGGATACTCTTAGAAGGGATTTAAAACGAGAAAATGAGGTTAAGTGTGTTGATGTCTGTCCACAGCTCATCCTTAACTTCTGCACAGCAATGAATAAAGCCTGCAGATGCTGTTTTGAATACACAGCAGGCCAGTGACAAAGCTGGTATTGCAAAAATGAACTGGAGGGCTGTGTGTGGTGCCTTTCCCTGGTCTTAAAATTAAAACCAAAACACGGTTTATGGGGAAAAGGGGGGTTTTACCTCGGTATTTATTTCAGGATCCTTGGGTACAGCACTTGGTCCAGGTGGAATGCCCCAAAATGAACACACAGCCCCCCACCCCCACACTGAAATACACACAATTATAGGCCTTGATATCTATCAAAGATTCCCCAATGAGAGGCTCGAGTGAACCCCTTGCTCCAAGGAACCTTCCCCCTGGATGGGCCTATCTTAATTTACAAAAATGTGTTCTGGAGAAGACCTTGGTGTCTGGGGCTTCCAGGATGTTTGGTCTCCTGGTTTAATGGTACAGTGGGTCTCAACGAAGTTATCAGGCTTGGAAAATTACAAGTATGTAGGCTAAAAGCATTAAGAATACATAAAACTATATAAAAGGGTATATAAGAGGTACAAAAGAAAAGGCAAAAAACCATCCTGGCATCATGTGGACAGATGGGCCAGAAGGGCTTTGGATATGAAATCAGACTGCTTCTTTCTACCATTATTGCGAGAGAAATACATGAACATTACAGAAACACTCACAAAAAAACTAATTTCTTTTAACAGCAGGTTTGAACAAGGTAAAAGCCACACAAGCTATATGTGGACTATGCTTGACAGTGGACTGAAGGATAGCATTGCTTCATGGCCACAGGCATCCCTAGGGCTGGCTGCTAAACGTCTCAGTCACACACGTCCCCGGAGGAAGAAGCACACCTTATTCAACAAATTTCATGTTCATTTCTTAAGATCAGGACATCATTAACTATGTTGGTTGTTATAAGGAGTTACTATTTGCTAATGACTCCTAAAATATCTGTACTCAACAGGTGGAAACTTCTGCACTCCATAACTAATTTTGTCTTTTATAAACTGATTTAATTCTGCTGGAAAATATTTAAGGCAGTATTTTTTTTCTGTCACCTCCTTACCTCAGCCATTTACCATGTGGCTAAGGGGCCCATTTGAACTCAGTAGAGCAAACCTTGGTCTTAAAACACACTTGCCTCTCAGCAGATGATAGTCTCAAGAGCAGTGCAGCCTTTTCTGCCACTGACCCACGAGATGGACTAGTGTCTGCCATCCCCTAACTAAGCCTCTGAAAATACCTGTTTCTTTGGTAAGACTAGGTGTTTTGCCAAAGACGTGTTGACGTTAGGTAAATTATTGAAACAAGAAGGTAAAAAATAGAAAACAGCAACAGACATCATCTCATACAAGACCTTTGTAGCAGTAGTTTACAAATCAACCAGCTTTCATCACAGGTTCCAGCAAAGCATCAGAATAGAGCATCCCCGGGAACACAACAATATCATAAAGTTAAGAAAATTCTTTTTGCTGTGCTGCACTGTATTCATGCAAACCTTAAAAACAAAATGCCTGTTTAAAATGTGGACTATCATTGATTATTTTGCTCAGTTCTCTTCACAGTGTCCTTTAAGAACTAGTAAGAATCAACACCCGAAGGAAAGCCAGGAGGTAGCACAGTAGCTAGCTATGTACCAGTGTCACAAATCACTATAGACTGGATAAGCACATCAGTTGGAGTCCCAGCATCTGATAACATGAATATTGTGTCAGGTCGAGCCCCGTCTTTCACCCACTGTGAGGGATTCCACCAAGCAGAGCCTGGCTCAGGGAAACCAGCACTGCCTTCCAGGCTCTGCCAGACACAGGGATGACATCCCCACTGACTCCAAGGGAGATGCTCATGTGAAGACCCAGCTGCTCAGAAGGGAACTCAACATGTGTGTGTCAGCCTGACAATGAACTCCACCCCACAACTGGGTCCTTGGGCACAGACTACAGCATCCTATAATGTTTTTATAAGGCACAACTCACCATACTATAAAATAAGCCTGCAAAATATGTTAAATGAACTGTGTCCTAAGAGTAGCCACTTCCCTGCACTGACTAGAGCTGGACCTTGGGTGAACAGCTCTGGTGCACGACCTCTGCCTGAGTGTCCTGAAGAGCACTCCAGGCCGGTGAAGCAGAAAATGCATGTATTCATGCTTTAGTGCTTTATCTGGGGTGGGTTCTCTTCTGCTCTCAAAAGCCAAGAGTGATGTTCCTGACAACAGTAAGGATAGGACTAAATTAAGCAAAGAGTTCAGTGAGGCAGAGAAATGCAGTCGAGCTTTTGACTGATGCCTTAGGTTTTAACTTTTATATTTTTCAAATCCTGTACTGCTAGTGTGACTCTGAAGTTTCTTGTAGCTTGTTAAGTGCTGTTCTCTTATGCTAAGGTAGACATAACAAAGCCTCTCCAGCTTCTCTCCAAGGACCCAGACTGTCCTAGGCCCAAGAACTGTAAACCATCACCTTGGGCAAGCTTGGGGAAATTCCATCATTGGCTGGGTTCTGGTTGGGGAGTTGATGCTGATATAAAAGTGGGAAGAACTCATGACCTGTCACTGTCCATTTTGGGATCCACTGAGGCAGGACCCTCTGGAGCCCAGAGTGTGCCTCTGAAGGCCTTTCAAATAAATACCTCCTTTATTCTTTATTCCTGTCTATTGTCTGTTTCTAGGTATCCATTTAAGGCATCATGATGAACAAACCTCATTAACTAACTGGGTACCAGCTATCCAAATATATTGAAAGAATTATTATTACAGCTGTAGTTTAACCATTTGGAAAAGTGACATTTAAAAGTCACTATGTAACATTGTCACCTGTAATGCTATACTGTAAATTTGTTATTTAAAACCTACTTGTAAATACATAGCAACTCTTACAAGTTATTGGCAGCATCCAAAAGTCCTGCCAAAAGCAAATAAAAATGCATTCATTTTGGGGAAATAAAGTATTCTTACAACTTTGTGCTGTCATCAGATAGCAAGTATTAAAAACATGCCCATTGCAATGTGTACAACAGCCCAGAAAAATGTTGGGTTTGCTACACTTCAGATTGAGTCAACTGAAATTAGGTTTTCAAATCCATGAGAGATGGGCATAGTAAAACAATGCAGTGCTTTCCCAATGCCATCATATGTCAGAACACTGCATGTGAAGTTCATACATCTGATTTCCTAGAAAATACCACTTTTCCCTTCTTTTCAAAACCATACCATTTCCCAGGGAAAAAATACAAATGTGTGCATGCTTCAGGCACTCTTACTTGTTCTGGATGGACGCAGACTATGCTGTCCCAGTTGAGTGATTTAAAATTGCATTTATTGTGATTCTTCATGATTGAAGAGGTCAAAGCCTTCCCTGGGGAAAATAACTATAAGGTGTTCTACAGACCAGTTTAAGGAAAACAGGCGAACTTCTTAGCTTCACAAGGTTAATGCGTGACTTGGTTTCACTGTAAGTAACATAACCTTCTTATTAAACAAGAGAAAGACAATAATTTTCATGTCAATAATTTTCTACTACAGAGTAGAAGTGAATTTTCTTGCATTTCCCCTCCCCCCTCAAAATATGCAAAGCAAATTTTGGAATTCCCTATTCAATATATATCAAAGAAGAAAAAAGTTCAAAGTCAAGTCCTAGAAAGTCAAGAAACGCCAGGACAAATTTAGTTCAGCTCCCTTGTGCTTATATATCGAGATGAAATATTTAATTACATGATGACATGCTATTTTTTGAGTGCATTATCTGTGTTTTAAAGAACAAGAAACAAATTCCATAGTGGCCTGATTGGACCAGATGTTTAGATGTTCCTTGCATTTCAAATATAATACTTCAGTAGTTATTTATCTTATTGAGAGAGGTAGAAGGTCAGATTAAATTTTTCCTAAGACTACCTGATCGTTTGATTTTTTTTTTTCAGTAGGAAAATCATTATTGGAAATAAAATATATCTTCCACCAGCAAATAGTACCTGATAGTATGCTGTGATCTAGCTTTGAATGAACAAAACCAGAACAAATCTCATTTGGCCTGATTTTTTTTTCAAACAGGTCTATCACAATGACTAACTTATCAAAATATTTCAACTCACATTCTAAAAATACCAGCTATTTATTATTTTACTCTGCTGTACAGACATCAGTCTAACACTCAATTAGTGTAAGTGGCAATGAATCATGCACATTTTAGGAATGTCTTGGCTCTCTGAACAACGTTGGGGTTCTAAATCTTTGTTGATAGAAATGTCTTACTTCCAACAGAAATTTACATACAAATGTGCAAATCAGGGCTAGAGCAGCAAGCCTGTGTTATGGTTAAGAGGTGTCTGGGCTTGGCTAGCTGCCTTCAGTGCCTACTTCCACCTTGGCTCGGATAATTGGAATAAAGATGAATGAAAATTTAGGCCTGCAGTTTTAATAGCAACTATTTGTTATTTAAATTTCCCATTCCACACTAAATGATTGCAAGAATGTGTGCTCAGAATTAAAAGGCTGCTCTTTAGCATCAGCACATTGATTTCTTGGGGTCCTTGCAAAGCTTTTCACATTGTTTCTGGACTACAGCTCTACACCCCTCTAACTGCCTGTCAGACATCATTTCTGCTTTATGAATAAATAATATGATGCCCAGGGGAAACGTTGGGCTAAGAGAAAAAAATCAATATGTGTCTAGCACATATTAGGCAATTGTTCAGCTGAAGTCTGTCTCAAATATGTGGAGTAATTTTAATAACAAAACAAATTCTTTCTACACCAAGCTTAAAAGAGGGTTATTAAGAAAGCACTACCACTCTATCACTGTGTATCCTATTTGAGGATTAATAATATTATTCTCCTAAAATGTGAATAAATGTTCTGATTGCAAAGTATTTGGTGATTATTTGTCTACAAATTCCAAATATTAATGCTACAGAGAAACAAGTGATTTTTTATTCTGTTCCTCTTGGAGTGGTGCTGGTGCATAACTGCGTAGTGAAGCTGTTATTACAACTGACTTCTCTGTTATTTTAAAAACATCTTCCAAAATCACCTTTATTTTTTTTTTTCCAAAGGACCCAGGATCAAAAATGAAACAAAAGCAGGGTAAATTAATCATTCATGCTGCTCTGTAATCGTCTTAGTTGTTCCTGCAACATAAGCCTATTTTTGCAGTCGCCGCAGTTCCTGGTTCAGTCCCCTACCATGCCCAGATGCGAACCCATCGCAGCAATATTTGAATCACTCCACTTCTACAGGACCTATCCAAATAAACAGGCCTAACTCCTGTCACGGGGCAGTTCTTAAATTCCTTTGCATTATCCCCAAGAAGGGCTGGATATGTTAATTGTACCATACAGCAAGCAGCATTGTAGGAACCGCTGCTCACTTGCTCTCCCACAGCTTATTGAAGGTGAACAAGCTTGACTCCTACACCTCCTTCCTTCCATGTGTCCTTCAGCACCAGGAAAGCTCAGGCTGTGCCAGGCAGCAGCACTCAGCCCCTGCTGACAGCAAATCACCCCCCTCCCACTTCACTGATAGCCAGCGGGGCTGAAGCCTTACCCATCTTTGCCTCCTCAAAAAAGTTGCCTTGCCACCGTGTTCCTTGAAAACATAGATCTCATGCTGGAAAACAATGAGGAGATGGACAGGTTATCCTGGGAAAAGGGGCAAGCTGCCAGTGCTCCTAGGAGCCCTCATGAAAGCCACAGGCATCCCAGGTTCAGCAGCACAGCCAGGCAAACAGCAAAAGCAAAGAGATAAAGACAAACTAGCAAGCTGCAGTCAGACCCATGGATGACCTCTGAGATCCCTGACTTGGAGCCACCAACATTCAGCTCAGGGACACTGCTCTCAAAGGGGGTTTTTTCATCCCCCTGCCAATGTTCTGCAGACCTTTTAGTGCAGATCCTCCCCGTGGGAGCTTGCTGACAAGCCGGCTCCTCCTGTTACATTCAGTGTAATGAAAAGCACAAACTTCATGTATTTATGACCCTTTCAGACTGAGGAGCTGCAGCTGAGTGCCCTTGCCTGGGGGTGCTTACTCCTGCAGGAGAGCCAGCCATCTGGAAGGGCAACCTAAAGAAAGCAGAGGGAAAACCTGACATCTTGGGCAAGGAAACCTGAAGAAGCTACTATGGATGGTAGCGGAGCTACAAAGTATCTTGAGGCTCTCACCTGCCAAAATGGTGTGTGCCCATTAACCCAAACACTGATAGAAAATGCTTTGGCCAGCTCCAAGAAAGTGAAATGATAAAGACAAGAAGAGGGGACTCCTCAGAGCAAAAAAAAAAGGGAGCAAACAAAAGCCCCCCAGCAAACTCAACCTAAAGAAAGCCCATTAACAAACAAAAACGGCCACACCCACTCCTCAAAACCCACACAGGCAAAAGGAGAAGCATCACAGGCTGAAGCTTGTATGGATTTCTGTTGATTCCGAATACCTACAAACCCCAATCCCCGGGTCCTTCAAGCAGAACAGCCAGAAAGGAAACTGAAAGCAGAACACCAATTTCCAACACAGGCAAGCTGTCAGCTGTAAGCACCCAACCATGTACCCTGTGCGAAGTCATTGTGAGAGAAGTGCCTCTTCATCCCTTCCTGCTGCCTTTCTGGTGAGGAACACTGTTTCACTGTGTTCCAGCACAGTGAAGCAAACCTGCAAACCTTAAGTCTTTGCAAGATTTAAGTTACAGGGGATGACCTGCAAACACCTCTGCTGTCCTGCTATGGAGACCTACCCAAGAGACCCCCACCCTGCTCTTCACCCCTCACATGCCCCTCACCCCACCTACCACAGTGTATCTGTGTTAGAGGCCATTCTTGTGCTTCTGAAAAAATGACTGCACGTGTATTTCTGCCAGCCCCAGGAGACAGGACCACTTGACCACAGACACTTGACTCATGACCACTCGACTTGCACTTTCTTATCCTTTCGATGCTATTTAAATGAATAATTATGCTTCCTAAAACTGACACTGGCTGTAACCTGTCGATGTTGCCTTTGAAAGCCATAGGAACCTCAGGGAGGAACCTCTCAGCGAAACACCAGAGCCATCTGTGCGTGCAGTGCCTGGAGATGTGGTTCCTGGCTGGCTGAACAAAGTCCTCAATTCAGCAACCTCCTTTATCACCTGTCACATTTGCCTTCTCCACCTCCATCTGAAGGTACTCTAAACCATACCCGTCAAGTGACCCATGGAGGGGTCATCTGTTTTTTGGTTTTTTTTTTTTTACACAGCCCAAAATATGCTGGGCTAAACACTGATACTATTTCACTAGCAACAAAAGTAGTTGGTAGTGAAGGTGGTTGAAAAAGGATCCTGCCCTCACCTTCCAGCCTCATTCACACACAAACAGCTCTTTCTGGGCTGTACTATAAATCAGAGAAGTACATTCAGATTTCTGAAAGACCCTAGAACCCAAATAAAACTTTTTCTTTTTTTTTTTTCAGCTCTAAGGTTCCCAGCTTTTAACTGAAATGATAATGCTCTGGACCTACAGCTGCCCTCAGATGGCACTGTGTTGCTGTCTAATGCTGATGGAGGATTATATGGCATGATAATATCTTTTCACAAGTTCTGATTTCCTGTGCAAGCGTTGAGATTATGCAGGTCTGTCAGACACGCTTCAGAGTCATCAACACATTTTTACTGCAAACAGAATTTCCAAAATGATGAGCTACTCAACAGAGAACAGAGAGAGAAAACCTCAGCTTTCAGATGTGTTTCATTTCTTGATCTGAGTATCTTCCACAGAAAGTGAGAGTTCAGAAGTAAAATGCTTCATCTTTTACAGATTTAAAGACAACTATCACAGACCTCTAGCTTCTACAAGGTAAGACACCAGAAGCATAAACTTATTTTACATTAATTTTATCTCTAAGGTGTCTGTAAAACCCCATGGATTTCTATGTTCATTTTAAAGACAACTATTCCCAAGAAGCAATGATTCTATGAATCATATTTATGTTGTATTTATTTTTGCCTTTCTCTTAAGCTCAAAATCTGGGACTGAAGCATTTCTGTCCTACAGAGAGGTAACAAAAAGAGACAGAGAGGGACTCAGAGTAGTCACACAGAGTCATACAACCAGTCACTGTAGCTTAGGAGATACCTGGTCAGACAAGTTGTGGTAACCAAGTATGTTATCAGAGAAGTGAACTCTATTTTGCAAAGGAAAAGTTAAACCTGTCTAGGATTTAAAAAGTTAAGCTTGTCTGAACAATCCAACTTTCATTTAGGAAAAGCTAGGAAAATGCAGCAGGTCAGTCAGCACTGTGGGGTTACCCTGAAAGGTTTTGTTTGCAATACTACCAATATGCAGTAGGCAAAGACCACCTGCTTGGTATGCAGTAGCAAAGCACTGATTCCTTGTAATGATTCACGACTCTTGCTGCACTAAGAAAAGGACTTGTAATCTTCCCAATATTTCTCAACTCAGGCACAGATTGTGTGCATTACATACAATCAAGTCAAGTCCAGCCTGGTACCATATCATCATTTGCTAGTACCAGCCACCCATCATGGGCTGGTACACTTGGAATTAAAATTAACTTCAGTGCTTGAAATTTACCCTTTGTCAGGTGCTGGGAGACATTATTTAAGAGGCAACCCAATATAAATTTGGTGTTGCTCAAGAGATCTCATCAGACCTCCAGCAAATGAATGTAAGCAGCACCAACCTGCCTACTGAAGGCTGGTCTCCATGCAGAGGTAGTGGCTCTGCTCTGCAGGCTCCATGCCCACACCAACTTCCTAACCACAACATTCTTTTCTGCACCCAGCGCAGTGGGAGAGCTTTGTAACTTGAGCATGAAATGTGAACCTCCAGCAGTCCATTTTGTTCAGCTGCTGTCCACACCCATAGTGACCTCACTAGCTATGCTTTCAAACAGGCTTTGAGATGAGCAAATTGATGTATAGATCTGCAGCATCTACCACAACTGCAACAGCAGAAACAGCTTTTATCAACTTGGCAAAGCGAGCTATGACTGTGATTTCCGATGAGGCGGTCACTGCTTTGCTTGACCAAAACATTTACCCTGACCAGAGCTACCTTCCTGGGGCAGGAAAGCCTGTGTCAGCACTGCAGAACATGTAATGCCTCTCACACAGCTCCAGGAAGAAAACCAGCTAAAAAGACTGGGATGCTGAGGGGTAAGGAACAACTTTCTGAATGACAACACACAAACCCATATTCAACAGATTGTACCATACAGCTGGGACTGGCACTGCTGCTTCTCAAGACACAAAAACAAGTAGTGCATTTTCAAAATGTACCACATCTTTGTTTTATACACACATTGGCAATCTCCCACAGCTCACCATGGATCATGCAGCTGTGAGCAACAGTTTTTGTAAAACCTACTTGTAACATTGCTTCTAACCAGTTTAGCTGCTTAGCACTGGCACCTTTATAAATTACAGGGGTCTTCAGAAAATGAGTTAAAGCCAAGCTGACCACCACAGGAAGCAGAAAGCAGTTGCAAAAACAATTACCTCCTAGTCTCTGCAGGGCTTGATGTTCAAGTGAGATACACTATTTGCAAACGTTTCCTCCTAGCCAGAAAAAAAAAAGTTAAAAAATACACAAGTCCAAATTCAATTATGCCACACTTTAAGAATATGACAATATACATTATGTTCTCTGGTTCGTCAAGTTTAAAATCATATCCAGAGAAAAGCAGCTTAGGAAAAGGTTTTCTTACTGTATTTTAAATACCCAAGGGTAACACAGTCTTCAAATTCCCTTTTATTCATTTGTCTGTAAACTGTCTTTTGGCTTTTAAAGATCTGATAAAATGAGGCTGAGAATTAGGACATTTTTATTCTCTCACCAATGCAATGTTGCCAGTAATACAGATTTCATAGACTAAATCAAAATAAAAGGCTCCTGTATGTAAAGTTAGGATAGTTTATGCTCATACACTGACAGAATCTTCAGAGAGATTTCTGTAACTGCTTGGGTTTGATAAGTAGAAGCTCATTGTTACTTAGCAATTGAATTGGTTTAGTATCTAAAGAAAGTGCATCCAGGTGAGTGACGAGAGATCTACCAGAAACAAAGAGAGGTAAAGAGGTTGCAGACTTTCCCTTGGCATCAGCCTTAGAACTTCTGTTTACAGGATAAGAGAGGGGCCATAAGGTGGCAATTTGCCCTGCAACACCTACATAATAAAAATCATGAACTTTGGACTTTGTTATTTCCCTACTACCTACATGAAAAATTAACTAACTTGGTTTGTAAATTGACTTAGCTAGAAGAAAGTATGTTCCATTCCCTGGACATTTATTTCAGATTTAAAGGGTCTTACACCGTTAACTTTGTAGGGGACTAGCTCACTGGGGTATTTAAGACTGGTTTAAACCAAAGTTAGAGCAATAAATAAATCAGGCTCTGCAATTGCAACCTGTAAGATTAGGAAACATAATTAACATCAAAGTAAGGAGAAAAAGATAAAAAATAGACTATTTCCGAAGGAATATAACATTTCTTCTACACCATTAATTTTCAGAAGAGACTCAAGTTACTAAAGCAGCTTAAGAAATCAGAGATACTGTCAGGCTATCTGCTTGTTCAGACCACAGAAGGATATATTGATTTAATTACTTTCTTTTGATGTAAATCCAAATTAAAATCAGTATAAGCACATATTACAACTCAAACTTCATGCACAAATAATTTTTTTTTTTCTTTTTAGTAATCATTAACCAGTTATTTTACTCATTCATACCCACATGTGTTTGTCCTACCTTCCCCAACTTACTGGCATACTCTACTAAAAATAAACCAGTGCATGTTCCTGGAGAGTTGTTGCTTAACTATATTCTCAATTATCACAATGCTGGCCTTACTCATTCAGTGTCAAGGTCAAAGCAATTGTTTCTTTACTTTAATGATGAAGTATCCTGTTTATAAAAATCTTATCTGTTTCCTACTTGGTAAAATATTGCACATTTCAGTCAATCATTGCTGGCTTTCTCCCCAGAGAGGCAGTGTGAGAACATAACCAGTAGTGTTCATTTTTGCCTGTAACTGGGAGGGTTTTTTTTTCCCCAACCCCACCCTGAATGTCAACTACCTCACACTGACACACAGGCAACCAATTATACCAACATTTGTTTTCCTTCTCTGCTGTGGCCAGGCAAATATGGCAGGAATGCAGTAGTTGTACATCTATTCTTATTCTTCCCCCCATCCAATAGCAAGCAGAAGTAAAGTGGCAATTTTTAATTAGTGTGTAGCTATAGTCAGTGCTGTGGGAAAGCTAAAGAAAAGAAGGAATTTCCTCATCACCTTTAAACACAAGAACTTTTTGGTTTTTCTTTTCCTTTGAGGGCAGGTGTTCAGCTGCAAAGACTGCAATTCTCCCCAGGCTAGTCCGGGCTGCTGAATATTTCATAGCCCCTGAGAAATGCAGCTGTAATCAACTTGCAAATAATGAAATGGGCAGCAATAACAGAGCAGAGTTAAAGTGTACCATTAGAAAGCATCAGTGCTCTGACTGCTCCTGCAGTCTTGCTGTACCAATTTATCAGGTTATTTGATAAAATAATAATGCTATCAACTATGAAACAAAAATTAATTTTATGCCAAAAAAAAAAAAAATCAGTGTCTCAGGTGGCCATCATGGATAGCAAACAGAAAAAAGTCAGAAAGCGTGCTAAATGAGTCACATTAAAGACTGAAACACCATTAAATGTATTAATCACATGCCAATTACACACAGCCATGTTAGGGTATTAACAGAAAAGCAAGTTTACAGAAGTCACTTAATGCAGGAAAAGTTTCATATATATTAAAATAAAATGGAGAAAATATTTATGGAGCAATAAACATGTTCATCTTAATCATATTTTGTAGAGTAACCCATCTGCTGTCTTAACGTTTTTGTAACAGGATCTTGTGGTTTGACATTCAGAACTTCAGCAGTTTACAGTGTCCCACCTCTACTGTTTGGTGTTGGTAAACACCAAAAGACAGCAAAAACTAGCTGTGGCATTACTATAACAGCATTTCCTGAAGATATTATGTGAGCTAAGATTAGGAAGTTCATCCTGAAAAACAGGACTGAGCAAGTAATAGTGATACAGGTTGTAACTGGCTGGATACCAGGATGTACCTGTGAATTATGCAAGGAGGCTCTCCAGAAAGTAGTTCTTCACCTCACTTCAGAAACCCAGCCCAAAACATGACTGTTCCTGATCTGCCCCAGGTTTCTGAGGAACAAAGCACAGACTGCTTGTACAAACATAAGTTAATGCCAGCAATGAGGCTACAGCAGTTATGTGGGAAAAGAGGAAAGTTCATTTACAGTGATCCACATGGATGGACAGCAAGACAACCTACCGGAGTATTTTCTATCAACAAGAAGCTCTCTAAACATCTGTATCAATTTGGATGGAGGTCTGACTTAGACACTAACTGTCTACCCTGATCTGCATTGATAAGCATGGATAGGTTAGGAAATGCATCCCTTACACGTAGGAAAGGGCTCAAATGACCTCCTTCAGAGCAACAGGAGTGGTGACTGAGCTAAGTATGGCCTCAGGCACAGCTTTTGCTAACCTCATGGTCTGCAGTGTATCACTAGCACAGGTGAATTCTACTGCCAGTCTCCAGACTGTAAAATATTAGAACAGAACTGAATATTTCAACTGAAAGTACCAACAATGATCACCAAGTTCATCTGCCTGACCAGTTCGGGGCTGACTAAAAGTTAAGGGCATTGTCCAAGTGTCTCCTAGACACTGACAGGCCTGGGGCATCAACTACCTCTCTAGGAAGCCTGTTCCAGCCTTTGACCACCCTCTTGGTAAAGAAATTCTTTCTATTGTCTAGTCTGATTCTCCCTTGAAACAGCCTTGAACCATTATAACTGAACACCAGGTAGAAGTCACACCTCCTTCTCCACTTCCCCTGATCCAGAAGTTGTACAACGCAGTGAGGTTGCCCTGCAGCCTCCTTTTCTCCAAACTAAACAAACCCAAAGTCCTTAGCTGCTCCTCATGGCACATTCCTTCCAGCCTTTTCACCAGCAGCTGGTGAAAAAGCTGTATTTCAAGTGATTCTCTGATGTGCAGCTGTGGGGAAAAGCAGCTGAGAAACAAGCAGAGGCTGAAGAATAAACATAGTGCTCCAATCTAGCCTGCTGGAAACACAGCAATCTCCCAAAAGTGCCATGCAACAGGTGGCTGCTCCTCCTATGGAGCAGAACGTGCTCCAGTGCAGAAAAGGTCTTCCCCAGCCCACACTTCCCCAGGATATGTTATATTTTCATTTCTTCCCTCACCAGCAACAGATACAGATTGTGGACAGGTTCAATACTGCCAGAGAAAATGTGGTGTACACATGTTCAGTGCAGCAGGGGGAAATGAGCTCTCTCTAACACCCCAGAAACACATCAGCTGTCACTGTGAAAGAAAGTGGTGTCTCAGGGTGATACTGCACTGAAGTAATTCCCATGCTTCGATAATTAAAGTACTCCTCCTAATGTTACCTTCCATCTGCTGGAGCAGAGATCACACAGATAGATCTTCCAGCCACATGAAACCACCAAAAATTCTCTGCAGCTATCAGAAAGCTCAGACATAGTAACTAAGATGCCCTCATTCATATTCTCCTACACTCCCTCCTGCAAATATCCAAAGATAAATTACTCAGACAAACTCCGATTTGGACTTTAAATGTCACAGACAAATCCTATGTAGCTCATTTTTCCTTTCACTTTTTTCCCCGGGATGAAAGAATTATTATTAACTCCCTGGGGATCACGTATTCACTCTACTGTGAAAAAGTACATGATAGAGAGAGACAGACCTTGAACAATATAAGCCTGGTGGAACTGCTCTACAAGTTTATCCATTAAAAATTCAAATATCCATTTCAGCAGATGTGACTGTCATATCACCAATCCTCTTCCAGATATCAACATCCCAGTCTGGCCCTTCTATAAAATGGTAAGACTATGGTGATGCAGGCAGCTGTAATTTGTGAGGTGTCTTATTTTCTTGATTTACATATATAGAGCCAGTATTAGAGGAAGGATGATTAGGAGATACACACACACATGCAGTTCTACCATCAAAGGACTCACAAACCATGCTCAGCTCCTAAGGGGGGCTCTCACTCCTCAACTAACTTAAAAAGCAGCAAGGCAGGCAGCAGTTCACTGCTCATGCATCACCTCCTCCTCGGGCAACTGACTCTGGGAGCCCTGTAAAATTTGCAGCACCATATTAAATCTTTCCAAGACTATGTATTTACCAACATGTTGTGAAAAAGGACTTTGAACACATTCAAAGTCAAACTGGCATTGTGTGATGGTAACTACAGGAGGTGAGGCTAGGCAGTGGTGCTGCCCCTTAGAGATGTTAGTCCATTCCCCCTTTCCAAATAATTTTCAACTGTTAAAAACTCAGCTTCATGCTAAATGTAATTTTGGGTATCTCCACTAAAACGATGCATACGTTTCTGAAAATAAAGCCAAAGAAAAGCACTTTTCACTCCACAAGTTAAAAGGTCTTGGCATCTTTTTCTTTGAGAAGCTCAAGTATCTCTACTCTTTGAAAACAGAACCTGACAAGACCCAGGAAAAAGCTTCATGTCAGAGATATGCTTTTTACGGCCTTCTGAAATGAGATAGACATACTCCTGTGAGAAGAGGAATTAGAGTAAGGAAACTGGAGAGAAGTCAGGAAAAAGGGGGAAAACTGGGATTGAGAGATGTGTGGGCAAGATGATGGATAAAAATCCATAATCTGGAAGGGGAGTCTGGGAGAAAAGCAGGATGAAAGAGGGCAGGGGAGTAAGGAGGAAAGACCGTGAGAGTCAGTCAATCTAGGCAAAATCCAAGGAGAAGAAAACAGGTGAAAAAGGAGAGTGAAATCAGGAGTTACTAGGATGACAGCAGAGTGAGCTGAGACCCATGCAATGTGCAGCTGGTACCAGGGGAGACTGGCACTGGCCTGGCAGAGACAGGAGGACACAGAGCTAAGGAGGCAGCACCACAGACCTGGAAGGCTGGATGGGAGACTGGCAACAACAGGGTGTCAAGTGAATGGCAAGAAGTAAGGCCTTTGAGACAAAAAGCAAAAATATACAACAGATTGTTAAGATGGGCAGAGTGGCTGCAGGGAGAAATAGGAGAGCTGTAAGTGTGAGGAAAACATGCAAGAATAAGACTTAGAAGACAAGCAACACACAAGTAGAAAGAAACAGGTCTCAGTCAAAAGCAGAAGGTCAGAAGAGACCATCTTCTGGCAGAACTAGACAAAAGAATCTGTATCACTAAAGCATATTCCTCTCCAGAGCCAGGCCCATGACTGAGTGCAGCTACGCAGCCACAGTGACACACTTTAGGGACAACTGGGCTAGAACATATTTTTTGCTCATTTTTCATCTCTGCTGGCACCAAGAGCACAAAGTATAGAGCAATAAAATAAACAGATATTACAGGATAGTTCTTTCAAAATGTGAAATGGTAATACTCTGTCCCTGTTAAGAATGTAACACCAATCTACATGAGCTATGGATTTCGTTCAAACTGCCTTCTTCCAACATGCCAACAGTTCAAAGGTTTGCCATAGGGCCCCTACTGTCTGTGGAAAACCAGGCTGGCCTGCCCTGTGATCTCTCATACACAGCATCAGCAGGAGGCTGTGAGGAGCCAGCTACAGCTCAGCAGGGCACTGGTGCCTCCCATCCTTGAAGAGCCTTCAGCATAGCTAGTGCTTTCCAAGTACAACCACAGGGGTGGACAAAAAAATGACCCTCAACCTCTGCTAGACAAGACAGGGACACAACTGGCAAACTGCATGAGATGGGTGGCCAGATCTTTTTCATACTTGTGATGGAAGGAGAAAAAACACCCACCTAAGTAAATAAATGCCCAAAACTTGCCAGGAATAGTCAGGCGCTCTTGTCACTACAGCTCTTCCCAGATTTCCAGAGGCTGGCAAGCAAATCAGGGGTGTAGGGGATTCCCTTAGAACCCCATACCCAGACACTATTCCTGCAGAAACCATGATGCAATGGATGGAGAGACAAGAAGTGCCAGGACACTTGCCTCAGTTTCACTCTGATGGGTCATCTGTATACCCAGATCTGGTCCTCATGGTCTAAGTTTGCCCATAATTATCACCACAGTAACTGGTAGGTACACAACCACCCCCTTATGCTGTATTCTTTGTCCATTCAATACATGGAACTGATGTGTAGAGCCCTGGAAAAAATGATGGTGACATTTATTTCTTTATTGAAAGAGCCCCTTCTAACACTGACCAGGGTAACACACCATTAATAATGGTGTCTAATTGATGTGGTTTTTTATTATAAATCGGAGTAAGCTCACACAAGCTTTCTCCCAGCATTTCCCCCTTTTCCTGCAGAGTACACACCAACTCCACACACCATCATGTGATCTGGTTCACAGCTCCTGAGCCAAAGAGGCAAGGTTCCTGTCTTGTACCTCCAGAAACCTTTCTGTAGCAATATCCCAGTAAATTCACACCACTTGGGGCTGCACAGCTTACTTCTGGAACAAAGACATCAACTTCAAAAGATCCAGTAATTTTAGGCATGTTTTATATTAACTGAGGATTAGATGATTTCCTGCAGATTTAGAAATACTGCAGCTTATATCACTTTTTGTTATTTTTTCCTTTGCCCAAAGGTTATTTGCTACCTCAGACTGCTCCTTTGCTTACACAGTCCCAATGTGATGGTAATAAATACGAAAGACTAAAGGTTTCCATGTTCTTCTGTAGTAATCCACCATACTGACTGAATTTTAGAAGAAAATACTAGACAGAACTCCCTTCTTCCCAGAGGGATTTGTGGGCTGCAAATTATTCCTTTAAAAGCAAGATACAGCAAGAGACAACTAACAGAACAGCTAGTGGCACAACATCCAAAGTCCTCTCTTCCCCATTACTCTAGACCCAACTGCATGGCATCAAGGGTATGGGATATAAGAATATGGGATGTTAAGAATACAACCCACACACCTTTTTTTTTTTTCATTGTCCTCCTAAAAGGCCCAGCACAGAGCAGCACTAAGCTGCCTGTGGAACAGAGAGCACAGCAGATCATTGCCACATGCTGGGATCTAAGCAGAATTGCCTTTAATCAGGCAGCACAGTCCAGAGCCAGTTCAAAAAAGGCAACACTAAGAAAATACCCTGTGTCTCAGGCACAGAGAGCCTGCTTCAGGAAATCTGTGGACGAAACTGAAAACGTAGCAATTTAAAACAGGAAAATGGGACAGTAAGAGCATTTACCTTTTATCTAAACATGATTCATGAGACAGCCCTACAAAGTGACAGACAACAACAATGCAGTTCATCTACTATTGATAACCCAGCATTCCTAAGCCATCAATAGCCATTTGAGTACTCCCAAAGTAAATTTAGCTTCATCTTCATTATTTTCTGTATTGAGAGACCGAGGACATATTCATGGGTGTTTACGCAATGGCAAGAGAGCACAGTATTGTATGTTTTATTACACTACCAAAGCAGAATCTCGTTCAGACACTGCTAGCATATAATTTCTGTCTCTCTCAATGCTGGAAGGCAATCATTAGCATGTTGAATCTGGCAAGTTCCTATTATCTATCTGGTAATTATAGAAAGATGGAGAAGCCTTCAAAAAATACCATCTGACTGCTGCATTTACTACACACCTGATCAAAATACTATCCCCATTACCTAAGTTAACAGATATTTCCCATAAACCATTATTCAGAACATATTAACATTAGTATAAAAAAGCATGAAATAATTATTGGAGGCCATACAGACTATTAATTTATCTTCCCTTCCAACTTCAAAAATATAAAACTATGCAATGGCAACCTGAATGAAGGAAAGCATCTTACTGAAGGTGAAGACAAGCTAGGCTGCATGGTCATTTGTCAAGCGTTACTAGCCCAAATGAACACTACAACACAGCTCTAGGTTTTCAAAATATGTATTATCATTACTCAATGCTATTCGCACTGTGGCAGCAAAAATATGCTAAATACACACTAAAAGATAATCCCATCCTCCAGAGACTGCTGTAGAAAAGGACAGAAGGATGAGAGACAAGGCAGTGGGTGAGGCCATACATATGCATACATATATAAAGTAATTGGGGAAATTGGCCTGTGTCTCATTATCTCAGCTATTCAGCTTCAGGTAGAGGGGAAAGAGGAGGTGCCAGGAAGAGCACAGAAGCTGGGACAAGATTGATACAAAAGGAGCTAGAAGAACAGAAAAAAAAAATCAGAGCAAGGAAAGTGAGGCCAGGGACACAAGACCATGAGACCATGAATGAAGAATGTCAGCCAAAACCAGTGACTGGGGTAAAAAACCCCCAAACAAATGCATGGGAAGCAGAGGAATGCAGGAAAAGTCTGTGAGATGCTTTGGTTGCTCTGTTCTCAGGCAGGGGCTTCACACAGTCTGGCACCTCACAGGCTCCATCAAGCCCCAGGTCACAGCCTGAATGACACCAACCAAAGTGGCAGAGCTCCTTATCTCCTTGGCTTATGCACCATTCTAATTACACTGCTTGTCCAGGCCCTGGGCAGGTTGTCCCTGGGGGGAGGGAGGCAGCTTCCTGGCTCAGGACCAGGACAGATAACCAGGGTGCCCCCAGGGAGCCCCCAGCTCTCATCGCAGCCCCTGCCTGAGCTGCAGCACTGCCAACCCCCATCCCAATGCTTGCCTCTTGTTTTTTTCAAAGAAAAAAAAAATTCTGATCAGGTAAGGCTACGAAGGCTGCAGCAGAAGTGTGTCAGTATGTGCACCTCACTCCCTGCTAATTCCCAAAACTATAGCAACAAAAAAATAGATTCAATTGCCAAGACAGACACTAGCCCAATTCAAGGGGATTGGTACATCCATTACAAGGAGATGCTGGAGCTGCAACCTGATCACATTTACATGAAGAAATCATTTTATGCAAATCTCTCATCCATGGGTGGAGGCTGTGAGGAGAAGCAGCACTGTACAGAGACTTGTGATGCATGGCAGATAGGCAATTTAAGGTAAATCATACAGTTCAGTTATACAAGACATATAACCTGGGGAGAAAGTGTGTGCCTTCAAAGTCATAAATTATTTACAAATAATACAGCCTTCTCATGAAATATCCAGAAGGCCAAGTACCTATTTTCACATTATTTTTCTCCATTTCCACAAATCACAGCAAAACTGAAGATTAATATCTTATCAAGAATGAGCTCGGTTTGGGGAAGGATGGACATAGAGGGTAGAGCTAGTTAGGGGCTTGCAGGCAGGACGACAGAAACAGAAGGCAGCACGGCTGCTGTGCTCACCCACCTGGAAGGGAAGCATCAGAAGGCAAAAGCAGGAAGCTGGAGTGGGCTGAGGAAAGAAACTGTCCACCTGTAACTCATAGCCTCCCAGGACTGTCACTGCCAGCCTGTTCAAAATCACCACCTAACTTCCATCAAATATTTCAGGGTTTTTAAAATGAAATCCAGTCCTCATATTCACAAATCACAGCTGCGGCACCCACACGTGTGGTGTGCTTTCTGTCAGCAGTGATGCCTCTTCAGAGCATTGGCCTTGCTCTGTACAACACATGGTCACACCTCTGTATTCAGTTTTCAAATTCTCCAGCTTCCTTCAGCCTTTCTGTTGTGACACCTCAGCAATTTGACACCTTCTCATCTTTGTTAACCGATACAACACCTGCCCAAATTCTCCTGCAATGACCAATTCAACGAAGTTATTTTTTCTGATGTCCTGTCTGGTGACCCTGCATGCCTTCCAGCGCTCTTACAGGTCTCAACCTTTTGATAGATACATACACAGTTCATAATTTTCTTTTATGTTGCAGACTCTTTACTCTTCAAAGTCTTTTTCAAATCTTCATCTTGCATCCAACTGAACACAGTCTGGCTGTTTTTTTTTGTTGGAATCATGAGGGGCAGATACCCATCTGCTCAAGGATATTTCTGTAGTCTGAACAGCTCCTAACATTTGTGCTTTCAGCAGACCACTCTTTTTGCTTGCTTATATACAGATGCCTTAAGTGACTTTTACAATGTGTTTAAGCAGCCTCCCATGCTGAGCCTGAGGATACTAATTTTCTCTCTTCTGACTTTCTCATGTTTTCAACTGTTCTCCTGTTATTTTTGTGTGGGACAAGTACTTCAGTGTATAAAAAGCCCTTGAGGTTAAAAGAGACATTTTTACACACTAGTTCAGCATTTTTCTGAAACTCTTCAAAGTCTTGGAGTACATCTTCTTTGTATCACAGGTTTCCCTAAATGCAACAGCAGTGTTATTTTTGAGTTCACTGCTTGTGTCACATGCGCAGTCACATAAGGAAAATAAAATATACAACAGAAAAAAACCCCGATTTATTTTCTTACTAGCTGCAGATATTAGCATCTCTTACTTGTATCAATTAGTTGCAATAAAAAGACAGAAATACCAAAATATTTCTTTCAAGCCTGAGGACTGCAGCATTTTTACATGACCGAAACTAAATAAAAATAAATGTACCTCTTGCATAATAAAGAGCAAATGTAGCACCAAGTGTCACTTCATCCATGCAGTTACCTCTCTGCACCAGGGGTTCATATGTATACTCCCTCCAAAGCCATAAAATAGCATAAAATGCAAATGACAAAGTGACATGAAATCTACAGTTTCAGTTATCATAGAAATCTTCTCCATAGTTATTGCCCATGGACACCTATGCCTGTCAACATTTGCAACCTTGATAACAAAAAGTCTGTTTCTGAACATTCCTAAATATTTCTAAATGAACTAAAATACCATATGAACACCAATCCTCTCAAGCATTTTTCTTCCTATATGACACACTTTAGGTACTAAAGCCAAAGAACAAAATCTTTTTCTGGAGGAAGGGGTATTTCTCGTGGCTAAACTTGTTCCTGCCTAAGTCTACATCCACTTCCTACGTCAGATGGAAAAAGAAGTGGTCACTCATTTTGCAGCTCACTGAGGTCTCTGTCACTGTCACACATGCAGCTGTTTCTCTTTTGAAGTCTTTGCTATTGCAAGTATATTCAAATCTTAAATGATACATAAGCTCTTTTGAATACCTTCAATTGAGGAAGACCTACGTAAAGGCTTGGATTTCATATTATCCTAAAATGGGAATGCTCATTCTGCTTTGGGAGAATCATACAACTTGTGGTAAGATTGCTCCTCTTTTGCCTCAAAAAATTATCCCTGACCTGGAAAACCTACCACGGTCTCCAGGGATTGCATTAGAGCAATAATATTTACACTGAGAAGGCAGCACCTGTATGTCTAAGGTCAGGCTCCCCGTGAATTTTAAAAACCACGAATACAAAATAAATTTATATGCAAAATGCTTCAGTCCTAATTTTTCAAACAGAGAGTCAAGAGATAAAGACAAATTGAACATCAGCAGTCAAAGGGTAACACTACTGTTGCTATCCTGTTGACGAAGATTAAAGCTATGCCTGTAATTAATACAAAATTAGCTTGCAAGGCAAGGAGAGAAGGCCGAGGTCACTGATAACAGGCCCACTGCTCCCGTGTGCATCAAAAGCAGCACATTTGGTGGGGTTTGTTTCCAGGGGTGTTAACTCACTGGGACAAGGGAACATGCAGTAGCACAACTGTTGTGGTTTACAAAAGCCCTGTTGGTAGGCTTGTGTTGATAAAAGCCTCCTGCCTTGAGTCTTGGGTATGATACTGCTAAAGGCCTATTAATATGACCTCTAAGCTCAGCAACTCATCCACTATGCTGTGGAGGCACAGGGGACATGATCCCAGCTACAAATGGCTTGGAAGCAGAGTAAGTAAGAACCAGGCTTTGAAGGAAAGGATATATTTAAAAAAACCAAGAGAAGGGGTTTGCACAATAAGTATTATTTATCCAACATTTACAGGCTCAAGTCGCTGCAAAGAATGAAATTTTCCCTTATTTTTCACCTGCATATTCAAAACAATGATAACTGCTCTTTTGCACACATCCTGCAGGAACAGGAGACGGCAAATACTACATCCCTACTTTACAATCCAGGGAACATGTAAGAGATTTCATCTTTTAAAAACTAAAGGTGAAGAAGTGGGAGCAAACTGAGAAGTATCCATAAGGTACCAAGAATATATCTCTATTCTTTTTTCAGTGAGAATTGAGAACCTTTTTAAAATTTTTAAAAAACAAACTAGAGAACTGTTATTTTAGAACAGGCTCTCCTAAAAAACCTGTGTCTGCAAAGGAGGCACAGAGTTAGTCCCTACCACCCATCCAGAACAGCTGCTAAAGAGTGCAGTTGGTGCTGTCACAGAATCAGAGATGGAAAGGGACCTTTGGAGATCACCTGATCCAACACCCCTGCTCAACTAGGGCCTCCCACAGCCGGTTGCCCAGGACCATGTCCAGGTGGGTTTTGAATCCCTCCAAGAAGGGAGACTCCACAGCCTCCCAGGGAAACCTGTGCCACACCCACAGTGCAAAAAGTGTTTCTAGATGTTCAGAAGGAACCTCCCGTATTTCTGGTTTTGCCCACTGCCCCTGTCTTGTCCCTGGGCACCATTGAAAACAGCCTGGCTCTGTCTTGTTAGGACCCACCCTTCGGGTTATTCTACAAATTGGCAACATTGTCCCTGAGCTTTCTCTTCTCCAGGCTGAACGGTCCCACCCCTCTCAGCCTCTCCTGATATGAAAGATGCTCCAGTCACTCCATCATCTTCATGGCCCTTTGTGGGACTCCCTCCAGTATGTCCACTTCTCTTCAGTGCTGGGGATCTCAGAACTAGAGTGGCCTCACAAGTGCCTGAAAGAGGAGCAGAATCACCTCCCTCCACTTGCTGTCAATATTTTGTCTAATGCAGCCCAGGACAGAGTTTACCTTCTTTGCCACAAGGGCTCATTTGCCAGCTCATGTTCAACTTGATGTCCACCAGAACCCCTGCACCTTTTCTGCCTTCCGAATGGTTATCCCCTGCACATATTGGTGCGTGGGATTGTTCCTCCCCAGGGGAAGGACTCTGCACTTTCCCTTGCTCCCAGTGCCTACCACTCAGAAGCTCAGCTTTGGATGTGGGATAACTCCCAGCTGCTCTCTGCAGCAGAGCAGAAGGTGGCATCCCCTGGACACAGCATCGATCAGCTGGGGCAGCCCCAGCAGAAGCCAGACTCTGGTCAGCATGTAAGTGCCCTGTGATCCTGGATCCCACATTGGCTACATGCCCCAGCAGAGCCCACTTTACAGCCTGCACTATATCGGCATCTCCTCATTTACAGCTCCAGAGGCACTGAATTGCCAGGCTGTGCTTTTGGAAGCTAACTCTTTCCTGTACCAAACACCATCACTCCCAGGACTGAGGAACAAAAGTCCACTGCAGAGGATTGTGCAGGAGGGTGAGAAAATGCAAGCTTAAGTTTCAGTCCCAGCACTTCTCTACTGCTAAACTGAAACAGATACAGGAAGGAAGTGAAAGCAGCACTGCGATTCTCCCTGATACCAAAACCTCCCTCTTTACCATAGAACTGACTTCACAGCACTAGTTTTTTGTCAAGAACTTGCTCTTATCTGCACACAATCTGGCTGATGCACACAGGCACCACAGGTACTGGAGTGTTAATAAAACCAGGTAGCTAGGTGTTTAAAAGGTGTCAGTCTCACAGCTCTTGTCCTGATTATTTACCCACAGCAATCTTCACACTTATTTTTTCTGAATTCAGTCTTTTTAACTGCCAGCTGCTGATGAACTGCAGGGAGCATAATTTTTATTAAATGATGAACACTAAAACATTAGAGTTATACCTCAGGAAATCAATTTCCTATTGCCTATAGACAGATAGCTTTAGCCCAGAAATTCCCAAGAGTTTTCTGTGTGCACTTTTTTGGTTGGTTTTGGTGGTTTGGATTTTTTTTTTAAATTTGGTTGGGCTTTTTCCTCTTTGCTCTAGAATCCAATGAAAGAAAGCCCTCTCTGTTTAAAGCGGTTGCTTTTTTTAAGCACCAATGTAATTAATTACACCAGCTAATACTTCGTATAGGAAGTACAACTGCTCTGTAGAGCAAGGCAAACATCATGCTGGCTGGAACATGGAAACTGCCAAGAGTTTGAAATTCTGCTTCTCAGGGAATCACACCACTGCAATGTATAATTTCTGCCAAGCTCAGAAAACCAAGGGAAAACAAGTTTTCTTGTTTACTGTGTTTCTTGAATAAAATATTTACTGCTGTTTAAAATTAACAACTTGTGCTAATTTTACCACTGTCCAAGAATTAGTATTTCAGTAATTCCCACAGCTGGGAGAAGCAAAAAGTGACAAAAATCAATCAAGGGTTTCCAGGTTCCCAGACTGCCAACCATGAGGTCCAAATCTCCAGGGCTTTGATGTCTCAGGGTAGCTACAGCCAGCTCCTTGGGCCACTCCTACAGGAGTTTGGAAGTTCCATCACCCATTTCACAGACTGGGCTTCTCCTCCCACACCAGCTACAGATGTTGGTGTGCCTGTTGAGAACCAACTGCACCACGTTACTTGTGCAAGTTATGCCTGAGTGCTGAGTAAACATGAAACACAGAAATGCTGAGTTATTTGCTGCCTGCCTGCTTTGCAAAGTAAATAATAGCTAATTTCCTCATTATAATGGCATCCCTTTTTCATGGGAAACCAATCCTCTGCTTCTAGTTTGCTTTCTCCAGTTCTTCTCTAGGGGTGGTTTTAGCCAAACCTGTTGAGGAGGATGAATAATAACATGGGATCACCTGGAAACCAGCATCCATTAATTCAGCCTAACTGGTCAGGCCCCACACCAGACCCAGATATCACCTCCTGCCCTATCATTCACCTCACTGTTAATGCTAATCAATTCCTGGTGTATTAGCTTTCTAGGAATGAGATGGACTTGTCAAGCAAAATTAAAGATGGAGCCGCAAGTGAGTAAGAGCTTCAGGGTTCACTCACACAAATTAAAATATACAATTGATACCAAAATGTAAATCAAGAGTATGAAATTGAATCTTCAAGAATCAAAAAAAAAAATTAATCCTTTCTTGCACTTCAGTCAATAGAATTGACTGGAACAATTTAAAAGACTTGACAGACTGTCCACCAAGATACCCTGGAAAACCAAACTGTCATACCTCTACATTACTAGCATAAAACCATTTCCCAATGAACTGGCAAATTTCATGTACTAAATTGCCAGAAATATTTTCTTCCAAATTCAGTGTTATACTTACAAACACCAAAAGGTGAGTGGATTTTTGCATGCCTTTTGATTACCAAGGACATAGTTAAGAAAACGAATAAAAGGGAAAGAAAATCATATTAGAAAAGTCAAAGTGCATTAACAGATCATATTTGAAGTACACATTCAGTATAGGTGGTCTATAGGTAACTGTTTACACCTCAGGGCCACATACATAATGTCACATGCTGCTGCTCCCTCGAGTGATTAATTAACCCACAGAGAAAAGCTCTGTGACAAGTCACTTCACAAGTCATGAAATGGAGGTCACTGTGCCAGCCAGCAAATGACACACAAAAAAGGGGGAAAAACGGCAGAAAATGCTCTTTATGCTTTCCACTTTAGTATGAACATGAGGGATTTATTTCACTAATCCATGGCTGGCAGTGTCAGGGCTACTTGGAGCTGCAGAGACAGAGAGAAATACCCAATTTTTAAATCCCCTCCAGCTACATGAAGGTAAGAAAGAAGAGCACATCTGCCCCCACAGAGCTGCTATTGCACCGCTGCCAGCACGATCTCCTGAAAAGGCTGAGCTAGGGGAAAGGACAGCCCCTCCTATAACTAGGGGAGTCAATTAAGATGGCCAAGATAGTTCCAAAATATACCTTGGCACAGTGTGCTCATTTGTAGTTTATTTTGTCTGTCTGGTTATAACATTACACTCCTATATGAAGAGTGTGAGGGGAGCCGCACAAGTGACTTTGCCTACACAAATAGGAGCTTACTCAGACTATTTAAACGTGAGGTCATAGTTTACCCTTCTGGGAGAAAGCAGTGTCCTTTCTTATCAAGTGTACTAAAAATCAGGCAATATTTGACGGCACATCAAAGTGTGAGACAGAATACACACAAATCTAGTTTGGCCTTTATGTATTTTCTTCTTCTTTTTCCCTAGGCAAGCAAATCTATAAAGCCTCTCATTTAATGTGTTAGCTTACTAAATGATGAAGCTACAAACAAGAGAGCCCCAACCATCCATGATGTGTGTTCAATTATTTTGCATTTCACAAGAGTAAAGGAAAACTAATTTAATCTCTGTAATTGCCAAACTAAATAACACAACCTTGCCTATTATAACAGATCAAATCAATACACTTGCCAGGTTGTTATAAAAGCTGTAATTTTTACTCTGAACATCTTTTTTTGAAGCATTACCTTCCGTTTGTGTAAAAGTAACTACCAAATGTTGCAGTAGAGGCCATGGAGTTGTGCTTTTCCCCACAACTAGGCTCAGGATCAGAGCTATTCTTAAGCTAAGCTCTATGACAGCATTTCAAAAGAAAGTAAAACTGTATTTTGGAATGGGCTTGGTGAATATTCCAAGCTAAAGTAAGTTTGCAAGCACAGGCTGTCTAGTTTGCTGGCTCCAACAGTCTGAATGTTGGTCTATGCACTCCACTAGAAGAAGTAGCTGTTATTTATTGAAGGAAGAAACTTCTGGAGACAGTGCAGTTTGTTAGAAAATCACCCTGAGCACCATCAGTAGCAAATTCTTTAGCAACCTCTTCACCAATGTCTTCCCATCTCTCCCTTGCACTCCTGTCTCCTAAACCAGTGTGCCTGGGTGTCAGCCTGAGCAGTGGCAGGTGTCAGAGCATGGCTCCAGTGCTCCTTTGTACCCCTCATCCCCAAACCTGAACCCCTCTTCCATGGCTCTTAGCTCCTACTCTCACTGACCTCCTTGGTAACTCTCCCCCACCACAGTACAATCCCTAGAAGAGGGCCTCAGGTTATCCTGCCCTGTATACCTTTTCCAAACTGAAATCACCTTGCTTGGACGTGAGGAAGAGCCCACAATCAGCAGCACCCCAGGCAAGCTTTCCCTGCAGCCCTGCACCGTGGCACCAGCCCTTTCACAGTCACTGGAAACAGCCTGCCTGAGGCAACTGAACATTTTCCTTTGCAATTTTTTGTGGGCACACCCCAGCAGTGGCCCACAGCTGTGTGGCAACAAGCATTTCCAGGGCTTTCTCTCCTTCAGTCAATTCTGAACGATGAGTCTCTAATCCCTTTGGCTTCAGCTGCAAAATTCCCATTGATTGATAATGGATTTTCCACTGATGTAGAATCAGGCACTTCGACTACACCACTACGAATTAACAGAAGAGAGCTCTGATAATCCTTTATAAGCAAGCTTAATCTCGTGGTTTAGAGAAGGAGCGAAGGCTCTGTTCTCTCCAGTATCAGCCAGAATGTGATTACCATTTCAGAAAATCTTTTTCATTTTCTTTGACTGATCCAATATTTCTTTGGAAGACACAAATCCAGACACCACCACAGATGCATACTTCTTCCAAGTAAAAAAAGAAGAGTTTGAGCTGTGAATCCTATGGCTGAAAGCTGGGATCAGCAGTCTAGGACTTTCAGTTAGTCCACAGAAAGTGCTGTCATCTAGAAAAAGCAGTCTGACAAAGCCTGTATAGCATTCACCTTTCAATTAAAAAGAGTAACATCTGAAACCTATTAAAATAGCTTTAAGATTTATTGGGGTTCTCTCTCAATTATGTGATTTGAACATTTTCTGTACATTAGCAATAGTTAGGGCTATTAAATGCAAGCAAGTATTAGCACCTTTAAAGATTGCTACAGAACCTGGCTAATAACTCTGAAGCAATCAAGTCATCAAAAAGATGAACTGAACTTACATTAAGACACTTTTTCCATTAAAATGAGATTTTGTTATATCAACTCAGACTTTAAGTGAGTGGACACAGAACAGTTCTTTTTTTTGCTGAAAAGGAAATTCATCATTATGCATCAATGTCTTGTAAATAGGAACTTGCTTTCGCTCCAATGAGAAAGCACTGCTCACCAAGACTTGTCCCATTTGCAGCCAAAGGTCTGAGCAAAGGTACTTAATGGTATCCTTAGCAGTAAAATCGTGAAAAATCAAGCCCAAATATTACAGCTGTAATTGGTACTGCACAGAAAACGACCCTTAATTTGATGTCCTGTCCTGCAGCACACCAGATGCAAACAATCCACTGATTCAGTAATTCATCATACGCACTGCTTCTCTGCTAGGATGCAATTAAGTCTTTAAATACAGCAGCTTAGTGGTTCCTCTAGAACACTGGAATGCCACATATCTCCATAAAATGTTTATCCTTGTCAAGCATTTCACTGCCACTGCTTAGCTGCATGACCTTTGGAAGGAGCAGCGGAGGCTGACACGCACCTTCATTAAAGCAGCACCTCCCTCTTCCCCCGCCTGCGAGAACAATGAGCATGGGAGGGAAGAGGTGAGCAATCCACGCAGTAATGAAGAGATTTTGTTACACAGGGTCATCAATTATTTATGAGCAAATCTCAAGATGAACACATCCGAAGCCGAACAGTTTCTAATACATTTCACTTCTGTACACATGGCACAACACAACCAGATGCGAGCTGAACTGGACTGGTCCGATTATTCGAGGTGTCAAACAGTGAGTTCAGTCTGGACATGAGTAAATCATCATTATATTTTTCAAAGTACAGTGGTCTCCTAGATTTAAATCTCTTTCCCAAATTCCTCTAACGCTCACAGAAATGATTCTTTACAGTATTTCCCATTCATCAAGATCTCAGCAAAGAAAAATCTCATCCTGAAGAATTTCTTTAATTATGCTGACATAGTTGTCTAAATAGCCTAATACTCAAATTCTTATATTGCCCAGCTGTGAATGGAATTTTATCCCACAATACGATTAAATGGATCTGAACTTTTCCTATTAAGAACAGATAAGACCAAGTAAAGGTCTTTTTGTCCAGAACAGGGTTTATCCTTTTTCAAAGGAAGACTTGTTTTTAAAGTAAAATAGTTTTACAACTGTGCTTTTTAAAGAGAAGATCTGAAGACTCTTTCCCTGACATGGGAAAGACAGACATTACACGTTCTTCAAAAGCTAGGGCAGTGAAACCAAAAAGTTGTATGTGCAAGACACGCTTTGCACAAAAAGTCATTAATCTGTTTACAAATGCTACCATTGAAAGCAGTCATCCTGCAAGTCTCAAAACAAAACTCGATCCACTGGCACACAGTGAATGCCCAGATCTGCAGAACTATGCTTTGAGCTCCAGTTTCCCACAGCTTCCAACCAACAAGATGCTGCCAAAGCCACCACCACCACTGCAGTCACACTTCAATGACTGTGTCTGTGGCAGCTGTCATGATGGCCCTGAGGCCACCTTTTACATCCAGCTCAGGTTCTCTGAGCCAGGACCCCACCTGGGGCACCGCCAACACGTGTCCTGCAGGGCAAGCCCCACAGTCAGGTCTGCACCTGGCCAAGCAGTGGCATGCCATGCACAGGTGGCCCCAGAGGAAGGCAGACGGTCATCCCGAGCTTGGGAGGCTCTCGGTGCAGCCTGGGCAGAACAGACAGCAGGCCCTGCAGGCTCCACTGCTCCTTGGAGGCCAGTCTGCAAGCTGCCTCCCAAAGAGAAGTGTCTGGGGAGGCACTCAACAAATAATACATTTTAAACTACACATGGAAAGAGTGCTTCCTGCTTTTATTGCACAAAACCACAGGAGAAGAGCTGGGTCTCTAACATGCCTGCTGCCCTCTCCCCTCTAGGCCAGCATTCACCTCAGCATCTGCACAGCTCCAGTAGCAAGCTCCATTCCTGGCCTAGCCTGGGTAGACTAAACCGCTCTAACAGTAAGGAAACAAAAGAAAAGCCACTTAAAAATCCATTTTACATTTGTTTGCACTACTTTAAAGGGTTTGCTATGTATTTGGATGAAAGAAGCCCATTAAGTACATCTATATTTACTTCATTACAGCATGGCTCTTGAAGTTAGATGAAAAGATTTACCCTGGCCAAGTTTGTTTATTCATCAACAGCAGCTAGATATATTTTCAAAGGCTCATCCTCATCGCATTTACATGAAAGCACACAGATTTTTTTTTTTTTCAACTGTTGTAAGGCATTCTGAGAGCTGGGAAAGGGCAAAGGAAACTTCAGTGAGAATTACAAAATCAAGGAACGGTAGAGGCACAGTTCCTATCATTTCTGCTTATTTACGGGGGTGGAAACCCACTCTTTCCCACCTGGAGTCATTCTTCTCCCCATGCAGATGTATCAACAGCAGTGGAGCTGGATGCTCAGTCCTCATCACTCAGGCCCTGATAAAGGCATCTGGCACACTGCTTACCCACAAAAACCTCACGGGAAGTGTTGACCTCTCCGGAAACTCAAGAGCTTAAGTAAATGTAGCCTTCCAAGTTTCTAAAGTTTTTCTCTGCACTTTGACAAGAAAAACTTGATCTGTTTTGCCACGGGTGGCACTGAAGATGAGCTCTTCATTACTGCTAGCAAAGTATTGAGTAGAAGTACAGCCAACAAATGATAGAAGCCAACTGTAGAAGTCAAAGTTATCTTTGACAGGAACCCAAACATAACTTGGTACTTGCATGCCTTTACTATCAAAATTTTATCTTCAAGTTATTTAAATATTTAAATGACATTTATGGGCCCTATCTTTCCTCATGAGTTTACACTTTCCCACGGAAGACTTCCAGAGTGATTAACAATGCTGATCTTTATCCTTCACACTGACTATTCATTCATCCTTTCTAAAACGAATACTGCTTACATATGACCCAAGAGAGCTGTAACAAGGCAGTATTTATCTACCCTAATAATCTGCTGTGGCTGCTTTAATTAAAACTGTGTTATATCACATCCATGAAGCAAAGGCACACCTCCTGTCACTCATCATCTCCACCTCACAGCAGTGTTTGGTGCACCTTTTCAGGAGCAAGCTTTGGAGGTCCCTCCACCTGTAGCTTGCCCACCCCTGCCCAGGTAACTGTGGGCACAGTGTTGCCAAAAAAACTGCTTTACCACAGCAGAGAAGCAGAATGAAACTGCAGAGGGGTTGGCAGTTCGGGGTCTTGAGTGAGTCACTGAACACCTGCAGGCTGCCACTCACCCCAGTTCACAAGCAGGGCAGCATTGCCAGCATGGCACATGGGGATTTTGGGAGGTGAGGGACCAGGGGGAAGGAGTGACTGACGGAGAACCTGTGGAACAGTGCAGCAATCCAGAGCATGAGGGATATCAGGATGGAGACAGGGAGCAACCAAGGGCATCTCTATTACCTGCAGTAAATTTGCAGCCAAATCAGGATATCAGGATTCAGCTTCCTCATCTGTGTTGCAGCTTTCATAGGTCCTCCATGAGCCCATGTGATTGCATAGTGATTTCAAAATTTAAAGCTTACTACTAGTAGTATTGCACAAATCAGTGTGCACTGCTTGCCCTTTCTATGTTTCACTCCATGCAAGCAGTATCTTATCATATGAACATTTACAAATGGACCGTTTTCCCAAGGAAGAAGCTTGAGTGTCTTCTCTCACCAGAATTTTTTCGGCATTATTACACACAGTATAAGGCCTGCAATTGATGGCATCCTTGGGATGCTGGGATGGGCAGCGTGCAGCGAGGGCAGCCTGCCTGCAAGCTCCAGGCTGTGCAGCCAGGGTCTCATCCAGCACCTCTCCCCTGCTGGCTCCATGCAGGGCCTGGGCCCCCAGTCGCCACACACACATTCAACAAACCCTCAAGCACGGAACTGGGCCGCTCCCCATCTCAGCTTAGCAACCTGGGGATAAGGGTGAGTGTCAGCACTCTGCACCCCTTCTCCCTGCCTGGGCTCCCTCCCAGCCACAGCCACCAGACCACAGGACACCTGGCCCTCCCCACTGCTGCTCCAGGGCCGAGCTACCCTCGCATCCTGTGCCTGAAACCGACTCCATTCTCAAGACCTGGAAGCAGAGGCATTGCGGTAGGGGCCTGGGTAATCTTATTTGAATGATTTATTGTTTTAATTAAGTGTTACATGGTTTTGAGTCTTCTTGGTCTGTTAATCTTATTCTTGAATTATATTTTGCAGTTACAAATTATATGGGTTTGGAACTACTTTGAAAAAGCCCCTCAGTTCTCTATCCCCATCCTTACTGGAAGGAAAATAACTGTCCTGTTCCAGCCATTGAACTTGACAGCATTTTACCATGGGCATCCATGAGCTGATAAACACATTCAACTCCTCTGTTGTGTCAGTGAAGTTCCCAGTGCCCTGGGAAAGAGGGTTCCTTAGCTAAATGCCACTGCACATCCTGATTATTTTTCTTGTGGACTCCTCAGTGCTCCCTAAAATATAAATGAACTCTACAATAATTTCTTGTTTAGGACTTGGAATCCAGTTGCGACTTTCTGATCAATATAACTTTAATAGCAGAATAAATTCAGAACTTAAGTTATCTAGTAGTAGTCACTGGTACACAATACATGATCTAAAGCCACAATCACTTTCAAATGCCTGGCAATGAGGCTTATGAGGAGCACTGTGTCTTAAAATGCAATGGAGTACTCGTTTCTTTTCCTCATTAAATGACATCTCATAAAAGGAACCAAACAAAAGATAGGTGAGCTTGATGACTTTCATACCCCACAACTCATATGAGCAATGTGTTGCCTTTGGATCAGGCTCTCATCTGGAAGTTGCAGATCCCCACTGCTGACCTGAATATTGATTTTATGTTAATAAAATTCTGTGTTGAAATGCTGGTTAAATATAAAATTGCTCTTGTACTACAGGCCTGCAAGGTGTTGCACATGCTGTACAATTTTCTTTACCAATGAGTGCAAAAGACACTCACCCCTTACAGAAGATGCCCCACATGCTGCAGAATTTGGCCTTTGTTAAATAAGCTAAGACCTGAATTAATCACTTTTCCAATTAGGGGACACACTTTTGCCATAATGAAGCTGTGCACCTGCAAAATTTTTAAAGATGTAGAATAAAACCCCCTGGAATTTGAAACGTTCTGTTCTGTATTGCCTAAGAGAAACAAATACAATGACAATGTACTTCCATTTACCTACTGGGTATCTTTAGCAGTGTTTGCTTCTACAAATTCTCTTAACAGATGCTGCTCCGATCACTTATCTGCAACACAGACAGACTTTGAGAGGACTAAGGAGGATTTGCTTCTGGTTTTACACAGCGCACTTGGTTTTTTGAAGTTAAATTTATTAAAATAAGAACTCTGGATAAAACTTAATCAAGCACAGCTGCTAGGCTTCCTAGGCTGCTAGGAAGGTGGAAAATACTTTCTGCCAATATTTTATTTTTGCTCTTTCTCTGTCTCACTCTTTTTCTGCATTTATTGCTTAATGGCTCAATATTATTTCAAAGGCCATTCCTTTTACAAATGTAATCAACTCGTGTATTCAGCACCACAGATGATATATTACTCTCCTTAAAACCAAATCCCTGAAGGATAGATTAGAAAGAAAGGTTAAGGAGCTCTATCGTTCAAAGCACTATAGCTCCGACACCTATAAATCACTACGATTGTTTATTTAGATAATTGGCCCATTAGCGTCTGTAACATCTCAAGCTACACAACTTTGTGGTGTGACCGTGTGCCAGTTTCTCCTCTTCCTCTCCGGAGAGCTAAGCGAGCCGAAAGCTCCGCGCAGCACACCCGGCACTCGATGCGTTACGGACAACCTGCGCTTGCAGCTCTGCTCGAGGAGCAGCCCCCGCTCGCCCCAGCGACCCCTTCCTCCTGAAGACTTTCCGAGCCCAAGAGCAGACGCCACTGTGAAACAAACCGGAGCCTGCCACTACGTAATAGGATTTCAATGGAAATACGGCTACGGGGCTGGCTGGCAGCGGCGGGAGCGGGGAGGCGCGGTAA
>VZTN01036589.1:174725-234009 GCA_013400515.1 Erpornis zantholeuca | reverse complement strand
GGGGAGCAGCCGGGGCCGGGTCGGCGCTGCGGCGGCGGATGCTGGGGCCTCCGCCCCGATTGCTGCACAGGGGGCTGCGCGGCTGGAGGATGCTCCGGTGGCCGGCCTGGAAGGGAGGGAAAAAGGAGGAATCGAAGAATCGTGGTTTTGGTTTGTTTGTTTTTTTCCCCTCGTTAAGTGAGCATGGCTAATGAAGACAGGTATTTTGGCAAAAGGGACCTCGGTATACTTACTGGTGGCTTTTTAATGTTATACCAAGGTCTTTAAGCGAAATAAATAGTTGCATTTTTACATGATGTAGGGAAGCACAAGGACTGCAAGTGAAAAGCACTGTAAGAGCAAAGGCAGGAAAGGCTGCAAAAGCAGAATACCTAACTGAGATCTCTGGGGATTTTTTAGGGAAATTGCACAATTATTACAACTTTCTACCATATGTAAGGGCTCTTACTTCCTGAGAATAAGTTCAAACTCCATATGCCATTCTGCAGTAGCACTGCTGTCAGATGCGCAGCTCGCTCAAGGTTTGAGCCTGAATCTGCATTTGGTGTTTTCCAAGCAAGGGTTTGGCTATGTAGGAAAGTGCTGGTTTGTTGCTTGGTTGGTTGCTTGTTTGGGTTTTTTGGGAATCCAAATACAGCAATACCACCAGCATTTTAATTTTCACCTAATCTTTGGCAAGATTATAGCTCAGTTTATTATCTCCATGCATATCCATCCAATGAAGCTGATCCTTTCTTCATACTGCCTTTCATTATTGCCAGCTCTTGGGTTCCTCTGTTGCTTTGTTATCTTCTTTTTTTTTTTTTTTTAATTTGTTTTTTTTATTTTGAACCTTCTTTGAGCTCTTTATCCAGCAACTTCTGTCTGCACTGGGTGGTATAGTCCATGTTTAGCAGAGCCCAGCCCATCTCAGTTTGTCCACATGGCCCCTGCCATAAAATGTGTATAATTCTAGCAGGTAATCTGCCAGTTCGTGTAATTTCCAGCTGATGGTTGCCATTTTAGCAGTCTGGTGTTGCTTCTGTTCTCTGTTCCTAACATGCCACTATGCTGGCACACTGTAGCTGACCTAATAATGTTTCCCTCAGACTTCGTTCTCTGGTTTCTTTTACCCGCAGTTCTTGCAGAAAGTTCCCATCAAGTCATTCCGGTAGAAACAAGAAGACTTTGTGAAACCCCTAACATCTGTATCCACATCCCACATGTGACTCTGCAAGGAGCCCAACTACCCGAGAGACTTTAACTCTTTCCCTTCCAGTTGTGTTGGTTTCTGGATACTGTAATCAGTGAAGATTTGCACATGTGGAGTCTTGAATCAGCACTTTTGTTCCATCTCTGCATTCCCTCATTCTGGACCAGTGGTTCCCCTGATCTGCCCAAGCCTTGTAGATGACCTATAAAGGGTGGTAGACCCTCATATCCATTTGTCATATCTGTAGTATTTTCGGTTTAAAGTGTGACTTGTGAAACTGTGATTTGTAGGAAATTTTGGAGGCTAACAGTAGTCTGTAGGTCCAAAAAGACTGGAAACAAATGTTCTAGCAGCTACTCCCCTTCAGCTGTATCTTTTGGCACCATTCAATGTCATCAGCAAAATACGGTTTTCGTTGAGTCTTCACAAGGGATGTACAAAGTGTGCCAGTAGACTGAAACCCAGAGGAACTTTCCATCTCTTTAACCCTTTCCAACTCTTTAACTGTAGACATTCCTGGTTCCTTCAGATAGTTTATTTGCATTTAATTAGTTGAAAAAACTTTAAAAAGTCATAAGCCGAATCAAGTCCATATACTTGCTTTTGAACAAAAGTCATTACATATGGTATAAAAGGGTATTACCATAGCAATTTGGACTCTCACCTTAACCTGTACTCCCGTTAAAATGGAAACAAAGCTAAAGACAGTGCCAAAGGAGAGGGGTGGCTTTTGCTTGCCTCTTCCTTTCTTCTTTCCCACTTCTCATCTCCTCTTTATCCTCCAGCTCCAAATACCTTTTGGTTTAATTTATCTGCCTTTGCATTTAGGAAGAAGAAAATTATTGGATGTTTCTGTTTTAAATCTGGGGAAGTGGAGTTTGCTTATTAGCTAACCTTCATTTGCAGCCCTAGTCAGCAGTCAGGCTGGCCAGGAAGGTCAGGGAGGTCAGAAAGGGGAGGTGCAGAGAACGAAATGTCTGCAATCTCTTGATAAATGGGAAGGGTCAGCCACGGAGTCCAAACAGAGGAGGAGGAGGGGGTGTAAAGGTAATGGGCAGATGGCAGAGATGGAGAGTTAGGAACTGCATAGGCAATAGGCAAAGATGAAGTCTTTCAAAAAGACTGGCGAAAACCAAGCACTCTTAGGCATGATTAATTCCGCACTCCACAAGAGTGAAACTATTCCCTCCTGTCATTTCTGTGACAGGTGCTCCCAAAGGCCCCCATGCTGCTAGAGCTTCATTATCTGAGGCATTGCAGTGGCACACCGGTGACATGCTCTATGCCACAAGGGCCTTACAGTTTAGCATGACCCAAAATGCAACAAAGGAGTTTAAAAAAATATAAGAGACCAGGAGAGGAAGGACAGCTGGACCCTTGAAAGCCTACATTGCATTTTACATTACGTAATGTCATAGTCAGAATTAAATAACATACATGTAATGTGCACACATAGGAGCAACCTACCCTCCATCTCAGCCATTTCCACTGTCTTTTTTTTTCCCATTCAAGAATGAGGAAATCCCAAGGACCCAATTTAACCTCTTGTCCAAGGGCCCATTGTTGGCAGTAGTTAGGGCAGAAGGCTAACACAGGCACAGCTGAAGCACAGTATGTGCTGCTGGAGGTCACAGCTTTTGACTTGTAACGTTCTGTGAGAGCAGCAGTAAGGAGCAGCTGGACACGTACAAGCTTTGCTCTGACTCAGCCTAGGACAGCCCATCTCTGTCCCTTGCTCTGCCCTGCATCATACTCTCACCACTCTTTGTAAGTGGGCTGGGTACAGAAGTTACTTTTCAGCTGGACCAGTTCCCAGCCTAGCTCCCAGGGAAGGCATGCAAGGATCCTGCCAGCCAGTGTGGGAAGAGTGTCGGGGCAGGCAGGGGGGGCATCAGGGCTTGTAGAAACTGCTGGAGACGTTCTGGTCCAGAGGCAAAAGACTGGCCTCAGCTGTTCTTATGCAAGGCAGGGTGTTTTACTATAGTGCATTTTCAAATGCCTAAAATGGATTTTAGTACTCAAGTTTGATACCTTAGGTTTCATCTTCCTAGGATGGTAATCACTAAGCCAGCAGTTCACCTCGAGCAGAGTTAGGAGGCCCCATTCCCAGCCATGCATTCCCAACATCTCTCTTTTGTCAACCCTGCTACCTGTGAATGAATGAAGTGACACTCCAGTCACCAGTGTTGGTCACTAACCAAGCAGAAACGTGATCCTGAAAGAAACAGCTGCCTGGTTTTCTGCTGTGTCATTCAGTTGTATCAGCTCACTGGCAAGTCAAATAAGCTCCAGAACCACACAAGTGAGGAGGCAGGCTCTTTGGCTGGGAAGAAGTTTGGGTTAGAGGAGAAGGAAAGGAGAAGGAACAAGACTTCCCCCTTATGGCAAGATCAAGCCACTGGATATTTTTGGGTGTTCACAGATGTGGCTTTAGAGGTCAATTTACACATGTTAAACCAGGAATACACAAACTCTGCAGGAGCTGGCAGTGCTGAAGTTGGCCGCAATCTCTGAATTCACTCCTATTTTATAACAGCATGGTCCTAGTTCCACATCTCTTATTCATGTAGAAATACTCATTAAAAAAGTTTTAGTAAATGATTGGAGAAAAATCAGTTCTCAGCCTGCAGGCTTCTGCACTTTGAGGAAACAAGTATCTTTTGAAGATATGTTGAGGTACATCCCCTAATTACAATATGTATATAGTCTAAGCAAAACTCATTATAAAGAGAATGCAACTTTAAACCACACAAGTGTAAATTTCCCATGAGTTCCTAATGCAGAGCAGTACCATGGGTTTAAATGGGCATTTCCAGTGTCCCTCACTGCTGCCAGTTCCTGTGATGAAGTGTGCCCTACATGCCTTAAGACAGGGAAGATGTTCATCCTTGCTAAGCTCCCTCTTGCTGCACACTGGAAAAAAAGTTTGAAAAGACCGATGTGCTTCTTTCTTCATGCCAGCCCTGCATCACTCCTAACTGCTCCCCCCTCAGGCATGGACTTTGTCCTCACTTAACAGAGTGCATTATAACATGGCCTGGAGCTACCCACAAAGATAGCAATTACTCCTCTATACACACATTGTTGGCCCGGTTTTCAAGAGGTCTGAGCAGTCCTACTTCTTCAAGGAGCAAAAAGGCCTGAGGATACCATCACCTCTGGAAATCAAGCCATTAGGGATAGGAAGGAGATGTGAGAGAAGGCGTGGAGGCTTGTAGGAAGGCATTGCTTCCATTCAAGGAGCACATCATTAAGAAGCTGCCACGGTCGAGGGGACAGAGTAAATAATCTAATAGAACTTTCTTACAGGCCAAAAAATCCTGTGAAAGCCTGGATGGCTGCACGCAGCATCTCCGAAACCAGTGACAAATCACATTATGGTTGAGGCATGTAAAATAGTTCTGTCAAAGCAATGGCTCCTGGCGTGGCCGATTTGACTGAGCGAGACTGTCGCTGTTAGTACAGCTGCCTGGATAATGCTGAGGCCTTGAGGGCAAGTAAACTATCTTCTGGTTGAAGTGTTGGGCCTAGGCTTTCTCCAGAGGAAAGAAATTTATCAAATGGACAAAGTCATTCCTTGTGATGCCGGCATGTGTGTAGCTCACTTCCATACTTTTCACCAAGGAGAAGGGAGAGGAGACCAAGGTAGTTGCTGTATCTGCTGAGCAGCACCTGGACACACAGTCAGCCTTAGCAGATAACTGGTCCTCCCACTGTGGGCCCCAGCTGTGGCTTCCAACTCACCTTGCCAGCCTCGAAGTGCCTTGGCTTGGCTGTGATTACTCCTCAGCAGCACAGCTACAGGGCAGCAGAGCAAGGGCTGCTGTACATCTGCCCTCCACTTTTCCACACATAGCTTTCCACTCAGGAATCCTATTGTCATGAGGCATTAGATGTTTTACCTCATTAATTCTGGTGACACAATCCAGAAATGTATTTTTAGAGCGAGTGAGCAGGTGTCCATGGCAGCATTTTAGCTGACAGTGCTGCAGAATTGCTATGCAGGAGTATTTGGTTGTTCTTTTTATCTTGATTTGTTATTCTTAATATTTTACCTCTTCTTAGCTTCAGAAATGGCCTGGATGAGGCAAAGGGAAACACTTTCACCCTTGAATGGACTTTCATCCATCAAACTTTCACTAGGAAACTGGAGAAGTGGTACTAATGATTCATCTGTAGTATTGATTGTAGAGGATGGTTGAGAAAGAGACCGAAAATAAGAAATTAAAACTAATGACTGTACCAGATTGAGAAAATATTTTGGTTCAGAAAATTACATCAAAATCATGCTTTTTTTGGAGAAGTACTAGAAATCTGCATAAAAATTATTCAGTCAGAAAATTGGTTGCTCGTATTAAAAAGAATGAATATTCACAGAATCTATATTCACAGTTACAAACTATTTTCATTAATGTATTTTTTTTGCATAGCTACCTTAAATAAAATCTTTAAGCCTGCTGTAATATAATCCTCCATCAATATTTTTAAACTGCCAGACAAGAATATGTAGGACCATAGAGCTCATTTTCTAGGACAAACAATACGGTGAGTTTGACCCAAACCCATCTGAATGTAATTAGTAGGATGGCAAAAGTAGGATTCTAATGACAATCACAAGCACCATGCTTGAATCTACAAATTATTTCGTTTGTCTGAGCTCCCACTCTTTGTATTTGTATATGTACCTATAAATTTTAGTTTGCAGCAGCAGGGCAGGGCATTTGGCTGGCCTTGGGAAATTAAGGGCCGATTTCCTATTGCTAAATATGAACAGAGATGCTACTGTATAGAGGCTGAAGTGGTCTTTAAAAACAAACCAAAAACCCTGTCAAGAAACTCGTTACCACAGAGGAGCCCATTACAAATATGTGGCCTGACCACAGGGCAGATATTTGGAAGCAAATCAAAACTGAGTACAAAAAAAGATGTTTCCAATTCACCAATACTCATTTCAATTAATAGCCCACCTGCTAAGTGTAATGAACCTGAACATATTGTGACCATTAGTGCTCTAAAGTAGCCTTTTGTCAAAAAAACCCCAAAACCAAAACCGAAACAACGTTGAAAGACAAATCAATGCCACTGCACTCTCTCACATACTGAGGTAAAAGGTTGATTCTTGCAAAGGCTAGAAAAAATTCCTTGCCGTTAGGCTAGGAATGATTAATTGTTACTCACAAAGACAGCAGAAAAATCTGGAGAGCAGGAAGGAGGAGTGCTGAGGTCTTAGTCCAGAGAAAGAGCTGTGGTGGTGCATGAAGAGAATTATATTTCTCAAGGTGAATATTGTCCTGCTCTGAGATCAGAAATTAGTGGACAAGGTTACAAATTTGGTTACAAATTTCTGCAACCCATTCCCACCCCAAACAGGAAAGGGCAGGGTCTGCCTAAGTGGTCCAAGGTCTGGGCAAGTAAGGGCTCAGGTCACGGTATGGAGGAGGAGGTTAGTGAAAGGAGTCCAGGCAAAGGAAAGCACCTGCAGCCCGAGGGAAGTGAGCTGAGCCAGTCCTGCTGCACAGCTGTGATACCATGGAGTCCAACTCCATACAGCCTTTTCACCTTTGAATTCTGCAATAGTTTTTCTTGCAGACTTCTTAAATGGCTTTGAATTGCCAGGCCATCAGAAGTGAAGCTTGGAAGACCTGAAAAAAATTAATAAGTTTTTTGAACCTCAAGAATGATTTTTTATGAGTATGTGTATCTTCTATCTCTGTTGATGCCTTACAAATAAGAATAAAGGATTTTTAAAAATAACCTTGAAGTTAATTTTTAATACAGGAATCATAATTAATTAAAGCTGCAGAAATTAATTTTGAGCTAAATGCATACCTCAGGTGCCCCAAGACAGGGATGTATTTAAAATGACAAGCAAACAAAATCCATTACATAGACAGAAATTACAGACAGAATAAAATTTAAACAAGTCATTATTTGAAATGCAAAAATGTAATATATATGTTTTAAAATAAGTTAGATGAATTATTTTTCCACTTTCTTTTCCCACCTTTCTAAATCTTGTGGAAGGACATATGCCTCAGGCAAACTCTGGAACTATTTCCTTTTTTGATAAAAGGGTCTTTCTGTTTCAAAGGCTATCTGCTCAGTATTATAGCTAAAGCTATTTCACATTCAGGAAGAGTAAAGCTTTTGATTTAGTACAGTGTTAATGTTAGGAAAGACGCTTAATCCTCAATTTTCTGAAGTGTCTTTAAACTACTGTCAGATATTACCCTATATCAGTATGCAACATTCACTCTCAAAAATGTCTGCTACCTTTTTCCTTCCTTTTTGTAATGAGTAAATATAAAATAAAATAAGCCAAGTTATTTTCTTGGTTAATATTAACTCACTTCCAAGGGACCTGTTAGAGGGGGATCAGTTATCCTGTGTTGGCTGAAAAAATCCTGGTATTCAAGCCCTTTTTTTTTGACATCTTCAGATGCTCTCCTTCCAGGGCTTACAGGCTGCATAGCTTGCTCCTGCCTTTTTACATGCTCCATGGGGTACCCTCTGGGATACTTTTTGGGGGTTTTTGTGTGGGTGTTTCAACTACAGTAAAATCTGATTTCCCCATCTCTAACTACAGGACAGGGTAACAGAAGAAATACATGGAGAAACTCCTATTACCCTGTAATCTAGTTGGCATATAGCATGGTTATTCCCCTCTGTCTCTGCCTAACACCTCTCCTATGCCAGCAGAGGAATTCCCATGCAGCGTTATTCTGGACAGGGCCTGGAAACAAAGGAAGAGGGGCAGAGGGAGAGAAAACCTTCCCTCTTCCACAGAATTGGTGGTCCCATCCACAGCAATGGGGACACAGCAACAGAGGCTTTCTCTCTAGTTGCAGCAAGCCACAGCTGAAACACTCTGCTCCCTTATTCATTGCCGTGCTCTGCCACCCCTTTTTGACTTGTCATAGCATTTTTATCAATGAGCCCCAATCATAATTTTTAGGAATGTGATTATTTTACTGTCCTCAATTCCTCGAACTGGTGACCAGATCTTAAGAGCGGATGAAGAAACAGTACTCAATTCTCTATGTATCTGTCAAACTACAGTGTAACAGCTGAATTGCTGACTTGTGTCTTTTTTTCTTCACTAGATCCTTTTCCTCCCGTTTCCTACTGGCTGCACTGTATAACCATACCACAGAGATGTTAATGTAATTACTGGGCAGGACAAATCAATGCGGGCTTTGAACTGCACGGGTGTTGTGTTCATGTCCTCTTTTCTGGGGCAGACCTTGTATGGCCGGTGCAGGGAAGCAGAAACGTGCTCTCTAATCACCAAATCCTCAAAGGACTAAAGCAGTGCAGGAGATAATTTTACCATTATAGTGGTGTCGATACAGCAGTTACACTATCTGTGCAAGATTCTGCTGTAAAATAACATAATTCAGGAGTTCCCAATGCAGCTACAGACAATGTTGTTCCACTTTTCGCTTGAGGCTGATATTATGAAATCAGAAGCAAATCCTTAAAGAGCTTAAGATAATAATCTGGTTGGGTTTAATTTATGAGAAATCTTTCTTGTGTTTAAGGGAGTGATTGAGGATTTGCTTTGTATAAGCTCACACATCTCTGTCTGCTGGCATCAGAGCCAGGTATTGTTTTGTCTTTGTTTTAGAGCGAGAAGCTTGTGTGTCCAGGCCCGGTGCCCTGCACCACCTTGTTTGACAGCATCCACCTACCATGGGCACAGCTTGAGGGGCACAGATGCAAACAATGGTGGAAGGTGCCAAACATGTCTGTCCTGAGCTTTTTCCACCTTCCTCTTGGGCTGGCAAATATTCCAACACCATCTTCTTGAGAAGCTGCCTTAGCAGGAAGCAAGGGCTATGGAGAAAGCTGGTGTTATTTTAACCTCAGGAATTAGTATATTCAACTGAGATAGACTGTGGTGTCCAACATTTAGCTGGTGGTGTTTTATATACACATAAGCCTGGATTTAGTGGAGCTGCTATTTTACATGAAGAAAGAAAAAAAAAAAGGAGAATCTTCCAGTAACTTTTTTACAGAAAGAAGAAGAGCAGCAGAAGGTCATCAAAGATTATAACATATCTGGGGTTGGAGAGAGTGCCCTTTGAGACAAATTCCTGTAAGGCATTTCCATGTCAGCCTATTCTTTACATGCACTTGTTATGAAAACTATCCTTGTTTTTCCCAATGCTGAGAATTCAAATTCCATTTTGTGACTTAATTTTGTATTTTTTGCTATTTCAGAAGATACTATATTCCTGTAAAATATCACAGTTTTATGGTGCTGAAATGCCAGAAGGATTTGTAATGACTTTCACCAAACCACCTGAAAAGTAGGTCAGTAGCTATACAATTTCAAGAGAACTGCAATGCTACAGCAGAAACTGAGTTAATCCTGATGTATATGATGAATATAACTCCTAACCTCGCTGCAGGGGACAGTGTGGACATAAATATATCTTCATTAATCTTTTCTCAACTGGTTATTTCCAAAGGGGAGGGCCTTGTGACATTTTGTTTTTCATTAAATACCATGGGGCAAAATCTGTTGAGCTTGCTTGTTCAAACAGAGGCCTCTAAATCCAGATTTAGCCCATAAACTCTCATGAGGGGAAAATAAAATTTCATGGAACAGAAGAATATGTAATAAAACATAGTTTAAATTAATTTATATCTGGAATTTCTCTTCCCAAAGTAAACCTGCAATTAGCCTTACTCAGATAAAGGACAAACCTCTCATGGTGAGGGTTCAGCTAAATGTGTAGATTTAGGTCTAAGCAGCTACACAAAGTCACTGTTAACACCCTACAGGAAAACCCTGGTGTATTCTGACTTAGTGAGTTTTCCTAGACCAGTTCTTCCCTGCTGTATTTCATTTCAGCCTTGGTTTGTTGCTTTTAAATAGCTATTTTTAAAAGTCTGAAATCTCTTTATAGCTGGCAGACAGAAAGCGTAGGCTGCAGGCAGAGAAATGGGTAGAGAAAAGGAGGGAAGGAGGGAGAGCAGATCTGAAGTACGTCAGAATGAATGCAAACATTACATTACATAATGTAACATGTAGAAAAATGTAACTTTTAGAAAAATGTTAAAGCCTTTTTAGACTGAACCGACAAGAGAGAACAGCACAGGAATAAGCACACCAAGCTCACATATATTGCATGGAATCACATCCAGAACAGTTCTCATTGAGCTATAAACCCTTGGACTAATGGGATGAAAAAAGGCAAATTATGTGTCAATAATTTTAAATAAAAATAGAAATATCCAGGTAACTATAGGTTGCCTCAGATGGGGACTGATGGGGAGATGAGGGATTATGCAAAGGATTTTGGTGGCCTCTTAGGCGGTGGGTAAACACCAACTCCTGGTGGGATGTGTGACTTCAAAGGATTAGCAGCAGGCTCCATGAAGCAGGAGATGACAGGAAGAAACACAGCAGTAACCAACCCATTACTGAAATAACATCCAGACTTCAAAGGCTGGGCATCAGAAGGGTGGTGGGAAAATGGCCACCAGAGCCATTGCTGGTGCTGCTGGGAGGATCAGCAGAGCGGGCTGTGCTGAGGGCTGTGACAGTCTGATGGCCCTGAAGGGTTTTGTTCTGGTCAAGAGGGGACTGCACTGCTGAGAAGCAGCTCAGATCAGATGACACTGCTGAGAAGTAGAGGCATGGGTGAGAGGACCACAGCTGTCCTCCAGGGCTTTTCTTTGGGTGAGAGAGCTAGAAATATCTATAAAAAGTCTAATTAGCTTGTAAATGAGGAGATATCTGAAGTGATCTGTCACAGGCTATACATAACACAGTTCAGAAAACCAAGTTCTAACAAAGACTTTTTATGAGTGGAAGCTGGAGCTGGGTAAGTTGAGCTAAAAAGAAAATGTAGATCTTGACCAGTGAAACACCTTATGACAGGATGTGGTTAGCTTCTCTCTCACATTAAATCTTTAAATCAGGATTAGATTTCCTTCCTTTAAAAAATTCTCACATTAGGTCAGCAGAGAGGTGTTCAGCACTGTGTTCCCAGGGTAAGGGGTAAAATCCTAGAGAGTTATGCTGCAGCCTGCAATGATGAACCCTGTACTTAAAATCTGTGACTTTAGAATAACCACCCTTGAGCAATATGTGATTAGAAGGGTTGAAAATGTGTATTAATTAACACTGAAAAGCTAATCAAAGTGGGTTGGTAAATCAGGCAACCATAAAGGACAAACTATAAAAACAAGTTAAGTTTCAGCACTAGAAGATATGTGGGAAAGAAAAGTGTTTCCACAGAGTAATATTTCTCCTTCAAAGCAGCCCTAAGTAAGATAATTAATTTATTGTAGGCTTTTTGTGGCTAATGCATACTTGAATGTTCCTTACTTGTGCCTAGGTACATGAATTGCAAAAAGTCCATGGATTGTAGGCCTGTGTGGGGTTACAGAATTACCATCAGGCTGTACATTTCCAGCACAGTCTCACACTGAAAGCAGAGGTGAGACTTGGGTCCTTCTCCTTCACAGCAAGATTTTTTTTTTGAGTGGAGTATGTCGGTTTCTATGAGACACAGCTGAATGGCTCCAGCTTTGCCCAACTGAGAAAGGCTGCAGATGAATTCAGTATAGGAAAGTAAACCTTAGAAGCATGTATATGCTTGTGAAATCCTCTTGGGATTTCATCCCTACTGTCTTAATGCGTCTGGTTAATTGTCAAGTGCCAAGTTTACATTCATCAATTAAATGAGAAGGATTACAAACTGTCTCACCCATTGTCACAGAGGCAAAGGTTCCTTTCAACTCTAATAAATTAAATTAAATTGGCTCAAACCCTGCAACCCTAGACAGATTGGCTTTATGTTGAGAGGCATTAGTTTGATTGACACCTGTCTGGTTGACCAGGAATGGTTACCAGAATGAATAGCATTAGACAATGGGTTTTTGTGTGTTATGGGAGGAATTTTACATGAATAGCCACAACATCAGCTGGTGGATGCAGCACCTGGAAGAAGCATCCAACCAGTTATATAGCATTAGTGGCTTTAGGTTAGAATATAGGATTCTTATGCAACCCTGAACATGTGGCTAATATGTGTAAATATTATCATTTTTGCTTTTTCATCCAGCTAATTCCAGATATCGAGCAGGAAATACTGTGTATTTGCAGAGATTAGCAATTGAGTGACAAAACATATTTCGCTTATGAGATTTTCTCAACAATTCTTGCCGTCAGCAAACACTGGGGTGACCATCAACACGTAGAGTTTAACCTTGTTGCCAGGAAGGGGATCTAACTGATCTTTACCTGTCTGTGTGTTTCAAAAAGTCTTTTACACCGTAACAGCTGCCTGCTCAGCAGATCTTGCTGGTTTTTAATAATTTCATCAGGTCACTGTCTGCAAGTATAAGCCCCTACACAGTGTGTCACTGGTAAGTTGTCTTTGCTAAACCTCATCTACCCTGCATTTACTGTTAGGAACTGCTGCAACCTTGCATTCAGTATAGGGAAGCTGTGCTGCCACACTAAACACCATATGATTGTGTTCTGGCAGCAGACAGTGGTGTAGAATAATAAAATGGTTTGGGTTGGAAGGGATTTAAGATCATCTAGTTCCAACCCCCCTAATTTGAACAGGGACACCTTTCACTAGACCAGGTTGCTCAGAGCTTCATCCAACCAGGTGTTGAACACTTCCAGGGATGGGACACCCGCAACACCGTTAGGAAACCTGTGCAGTAAGTAGTTGTCTGGGAGCAGTTCAGCATCAGTGTTGCTAGTTTGGCTACCCAGCTGGTACAAATCAAGGGGGTTTTGCCTAATCCATTGAGCATTCTTTCTCCTGGGGCTCTGGCATGTTGGACTTTTGAGAGGAATGGGAAAAGCTTGAAGGAAGATGCGCATATTTTAAAAATTTACTCAAGTATTTTAAAGGCGCCTTTTGCTAACATGTTGTGTAGTTGACTTACACAGCTGTGTAATTCAGAATGCAGTTAAGCTGGCTGCAATTTTGCAAATATCTAAAACTGAGGGTAGATAGCAAGGGAACTGAATGTTTCTGGTTATAGGCAAATCATATCCTAACTGAATAAGGAAGGCCTAATGTTCTGATTTGCTCTTATAAATTTAGGCACAAAAGAATTCAAAGTGACAATAATCAAAAAACAGGTCACTGAGGACTAATATACCAATAATTTCATAATGTAAAGGTAAGTGATTGACAGCTAAATGCATTTAGCATTGTGTTTTCTGGGCTAGTCCTTGTAGGTTACCTTATCCTGACAAATGTTCAGTCAAATTTAATTGCAGCACTGTTTTCTGGCCTCTGTTTCTAGAATCGCTATTCGAGCACTGTCACTTCTGTCCTCCTTCCTTTCAATGCTTTTGGTGTGGTTCTCACAGCAGAGGGTGGGTGTAACCATCAGCAAACACCTCCAGTGAGGGAACAGAAGCAGCCTGTGCGGGCAGTTTCTCCAGGCTTGGTGGCAGATGGGGGTGAGGGTGGATAATGGTGCTTGTGGTTTTTCTCACTCTGAAGATAAGGGCTCTTTCTTATCAATTTCTGTTTCTCTTCTCAGTCGTGCAAGCACAGCAGATTTCAGTGGTTTGCTGCTGACTTGTCCATGTGCTGTAGACTGTCATATCAATCACTAAGAATGATTGGTACAGCAAAGCAGCTGGTGCTGGAGATCCTGTGTCCATACCATGTGAAGAAGCTGTATTTTTGCAGAGTTTATGATATGATTATGCAATGACACCAGAAGTTTACATCTTAGGTCCAGGGAGATGTTTGGAAGACATTACCTTCAATGTTGCCTTTTGAGGCTGAAAGATGAAAAGCCCAACAAAGACAGAAGTGACTTGGGTCCAGCCTACTTCTCACTGAGGAGAAGCTGTGCCCTAGTGGCTGGTAAGATGATGTATCTATTCTGACAAGGGTAGGGGGTTTGGCATCTCTGTGTTAGGAATCCTTTTTTGTGGGTAGCATAGTACACAGAGAACGAGTGGCATTTTTACCTTCCTAGAATAAGCCATGGACAGAAATGATGAACTATATTGCTTTTCTGACTATATTAGCACAGACATGGCTCTTCCACAGATGAAATTGCATAACAAGACATTAATTCAGTTTTTGCATATTAAGTTTGTGACTGCAAGGATGGAAGAATAGCTCCTGACAGTGCCACCATGTAGATGCCAAGAGACAATCAAAATATTTTTCTAATTTTCAGTATCTAGCATGCTCCACACATTACTATCCAATACTACATTTCAGGTGTCATTCATAAATTACTTCAGCTGTATTCCCTCCTTTAATGATAAAAGCACACTCCTTAACAAAAGCAGTGTATTCCATTTTGAATCAATTAATTTTATGTGTAAGTCTTGACCCACAATAAAATATATGTGGAATAATTGTCTGCTGTAACACCCAAAATAATTAAAACTACCTGAGGACAGTTTTGACAATGTACTTTATCAAGACTTATTTTCCTGTCACACACTCAGAGGGCAATTCAATGACCATGTAAACAATCACCTAGGAATGAATAAAGAAAACTTTCTCAACAGTCCAGAGATTTCATTTCCTTAGCAAGACCATCAGTACATAATGAAAGCATGTGCCACAGATGTCATGTGGGAGATGTTGGTTGGGAGAGGAGCAGAAGAATATGGCTCCCCTTTTTCTCAATAAAACTATAGGTTGCTCTGCTTGACCATCTGAATCAAGGAGCAAAAGCGGTGAATTGCATCATGCAACACAAGTTGCTACCAGACACCCATGAGGACAAGTTTTTAATCCATCAGGACGTTGTCATTTGATGACACAAATGTCTGAAGTAGCTGATGTGCCAAGGTGGATGTACCAAGCATCCACTTAGTTAGGAAGATGCATGTGCACTTGACTTGGCTTCGGCAACAAGGTGTTGTTCTCCTTGTCCTCCTGTCAGCAGCCCTGGTCTCATGCAATGCAGTAGCAATCTCCCCCTCCATGTCCTCAACTGGCCCTGAATGCTGCATATGTTCACAAAAAGATGAAGAAAGCAGTGCTTCTTTTCTGACTGTTACATGCAGTGGCTGCTCTATGAAAAGACTTCTCTCAAGACTATGCAGAGTGAGAAAGACGGGGTGAACTATTCAAACTGAAATCTAAATGTAGAGCAGGTCTCTACTTCTGGAACCTTGAAGGTTCCTTCTTGAAGGATCAACATACTCGTGCCTTGTATCTGGGCTGATGTCAGGAAGACATCAAACACATTAAAGTTTAATGCATCCAAGTCAGGACACTGATGTGCTGTGGAGGGAGGTTGTGCTGCTTGTCCTGTGCCACACCTGCAGCACCGTGTTGTGGTGGGGGAGGAGTTTCAGCCTGCAATAAATCTGCTGGAGTTGTAAAGCAGTACATAGGAACCTGATCCTCTGCAGAACTTTAATGAGTGTGTAGCGGTCCTCCTGCTGCAATAAGGGAGGTCTCTAGTATTGCAGCCAGAGCACAGAAACTTTGGTCCTGGATTGTCTAAACTTAATAAAACTTGTCCTAAATTTGGGGTAGAAAATCCCTGTTTTTCCCTTGAGTTTCTCCCATTCCTGCCACTGCCAGAGAAGCACTATAGGGAGTAAAATAGGGAACAGGTCCCTGAAGAGGCTGGGATACACAGAGCTGTAATGACAGTGAATGAGACTTGGAGAGCAGTGTACAAATTCACCTTTACTCTTGAAGATCAAGACTGGAAGCTACTGCAGTTCAGCCGAGATAAGCAGAAAGGCACTATGTACCATGGGAATGAAATTACCAAGGATAATTGCTACCTTTTCAAAAACAGGAATTCACAAAATTGTACTGATGTTGTTTCAGTTTTTGTGGTTTGGTTTGGTTTGGTTTGGTTTGGTTTGGTTTGGTTTGGTTTGGTTTGGTTTGGTTTGGTTTAGCTGGGTTGGGTTGGGTTTTTTAAATTAGATGCCCAGATAAAATACCTGCATCTAAGGACTGATCCTCTGAATTCCTGGGTTCTCAGCTCAGCTGATGCATTATGGACCTTCACTTTTAAAAGTTCTGACTAATTGCTCTGTGGATAGTTTAAAACACAAAGCTATGCAGAAATCTGCTGAAGCAGAATTTGTAACAGAGGTTTTTGCTGCTACAGCAGCAGTTAGCAGGAGTTGAGTGAGCTTAACCCAGTCTGGCAGTGTTTCTGTGAAGAGTGACTGCAATGCAGTCATACTCAGAGCAGCAAAAGAGGATTGGCTATGAACAGTGAAGGAGATAGAGTCTATCCCACATGCCGGAGATTTACTATGATGCTAGGCAATTAATTGCTTAAAAACCAGTATTTTCTGAGGTGTTTCCCCAACATGTTCCTTATTTTTACACACTGAAGACAGCTGGCTTTTTTGTCCCTTTCTGAGCTAGACAGCAGCGGAGGGGCTCTTGCAGGGTGCAGTGTGTCCCTGCTGAGTGCATCTAATCCAGCCTGGAGAGGGGCCAAGCAGAAGTGATATCTGAGGGCTCAGGAAGCTTGAGTGGAAGGCAGGTTTCTGTGTCTGGCTGAGTCTCTGCAGGCTCCACTGCTGTTTTATTAATTGGCTGTGTAAAGGGGTGACCTGTTTGGAAAGGGTTGAAGGAGATTTGGAGTAATCTTGGTCTTCCTTGAGAAGAAGCTCAACTACTTTAAGGTGCTGTTTATCCTGGTTTAGTCTGGGATTGAGTTAATTTTCTTCTTAGTAGCTGATAGAGTGCTGTGTTTTGGATTTAGGATGAGAATAATGTTGATAACACATTGATGTTTTGGTTGTTGCTGAGCAGCGCTGACCCTAAGTCAAGGAGTTTTAGCTTCTCATTCTGCCCTGCCAGCAAGGAGACTGGGGGGCACAAGAAGCTGGGACACATGACCCCACCTGGCCAGAAGGACATTCCATACCATATGGCATCATGCTGAGTGATAAAATTGGAGGGAGATGGCTGGAGGTGGCCCCCGGCTTGGGGACTGGCTGGCTATTGTTTCAGTGGGTGGTGAGCAATTGCAGTATGCATATTTTTTTTTTGTATATTCTTTTATCATTATTATTATTTTCACTTCTTTTTCTGTTCTATTAAACTGCTTATCTCAACTCAGAAGTATTACCTTTATTTCCTTTTCTCTCTCCCATCTTACTCGTAGGGAGCGAGCAGCTGGGAGGTGTTTGGCTGCCTGCCGGGTTAAACCAATAAACCACCATAAATAAGCAAAACAGAATAGGGAAGCAAAGCCCTTCCTCCCCATCCCTGCTGATGAGGCCACTGAGGTCAGAAACTAACTGCCTGAAAGAGAATTACCAGACAGAGAAGTCTGAGGGGTTTTATATCTATGGAAAACAACCCCAAACACTGATTAATATTGTTAAAATTCTAATGCTCACAAAATAAAAGATCAGGATGCTATCTGGTTCTAAAGGATTTTTTGTGTCTTTTAGGGTTGAAACCCCAGACCTTTGTTTAGAATAATACAACAGAAAAGCAAAGACGATCCAGGAATTAATTATTTCTTTATGATGACTTGTTAATTAATTCTTAATTAAGATGCAGTGTAAAAAGAGTTTGCTCCGTACCCACATCATTTATTTACTGGAGGCTGCTTCCCTAGATGAAAATGGCAGGGCAAAGCCATTTATATAGTCACAGTCTTACAACTCCTTATGTGTAACTTGTCTTGACTGACAGGATCGCTGTACCTTATCCAAACAATATGAAATCAGTTGTTCATCATCTCTTGGAAGACAGAGCTTCCTTTTCTTTAAAGAGAACCATTCTGAGTAGAAAAACAAATGTTCATTGCAATTTATAAATAAAAGACAGATATTTTCTGCATGGATCATTATGTTTAGATGCAAATTTAGCCTTTGGATGAAGCTCCATTAAATGTACAGGGTAGTGCTTCTGAAAGGATATTGCTGATTTCTGCAATATTTGATTTATGTATTACGAATTAAAATGACAACTCGCCAACAGAGCCAATATTTTGGTGTTATAGGCATTTTAACTTGCTGCTAGATGTCTTCTTTTGAATTCAGTTTGTATACTCCACTGGGCCCATAGAATGAAGAGATCTAAAGTACACGTGTACAGTAGAGGCGAACTGTTCACTTTGTGTAGATGTCTTTGATTCACAGCAAAAATTATTTTCTGACTTACTTGCAATTGTAAAGCTCAGTCTCTTTGCCAGCTAATTGCTACACTAGCTTATGCTTCACACCATACGGAAACACCCTTTTAAATATGCAAAGAAAAAAAGCTAAAAATAAATCACAGCTGCTGTTAGATGGGGGTTGAAACATACAGCCAAGGCAGGAAAAAAAAAAAAAAAAAAGAGAACTGTCTTGGTTTAAATACAACTAAACCATTTTCAATATTGAGAAGTTCTTTTTCTGTTCTCCAAATCAATATTCATTAATAATATTCAAAACAGAACTTTAAATATAAAACACTGAGATAACACCAGTAATTACAACCTGCAGTTTCATAGTTGTAATATTTTTGTACTCTGGGTTGCTTTAACGATTGCTGTTATAACTTGTATTTGGCTTATGAGGACTGATTTATATTAACACATTTCTTACTGGTATGTTCAATTTAAGTCCAAACCTTGATCTTAACTTAAAACAATACAGAGCTCTGTAGGTGGAAATGAGTTTTCTCTTTGCAGCTGTAATTGCTCCTGACCAGCAATGGTAACTTGACCTCACCCACACAAGATCAAGTGAATACATTGAGCTCTGATATATTATCTCTGATTTCCTACAATCAGCAAAGTAGAAATCTGAGAAACATTTCACTATGCTGTGCACATTATTCAGATCTATGGTAGAAATCTTTAATTTATTTCACAGTCACAGATATTCTGCATAATTCCTGCTTCGTCCAAACAGCCTTTTCTTTCTGTGTCAGATCTGTGGGCACCCACAGCATGGGAGTGTCAGTGAGCATGGGGAAAATAAAACCTTTTCCCTCCCACCTTTCACCTTAAATTGCCATAAAACTTCAATGTTTGTTTCACTTGAGGGGTCTAAACCAAACATCAGCATAACCTTCATTTTATTCATGGTCTTTGCAGAACTTCTCATCCCTCTTTGTAAGAATGTAGAGTAGGGGATGGACCTTGCCTGATCCTTCCCATTGGTGGTAGCAGGGCTGGCTCAGCCCAGAGGCCTCTGTGGCTCCCCTGCTGCCAGAGAAGGGAGGGAAGAGGGGCTGGGCCAGGAGGAGGATGGCACAGCCAGGGGGGACAGCAGGGCAGGCACCTGTGGGTGTGCACTGACTATAAAGGCAGCCTCGGTCATGCCATTGGGTAGGACACGGTGGTGTGGCAGAAATGGTCTCACTAAGAAAAGGTTATATTTTAATGCTAGTCATTTCTCTGGTCCATCTGGTCCATTGGGACCTGTGGTGACACTGCTGAGGGGATGGCAGGGCTCAGATTGAGCAGGAGAAGAGGGAACTACTTACCACAGCCTCGCCACGGAGAAATTAGTCTGGGAGCCTATATCCTCAGTCATTCTGCTCTTCCCCAGAGCAGAATGACTCTTCCCTCTCTTTTTTTCAGGCCCAGCTGATACTGCTGGGAAACAGAAAGCAATCCCTCACAGGCAGTAAAAGAGAGACCTGTTCTGAAAGCAGCATGATCCAGACTAATGACAAATGTGTGCAAGTTCATCGTGGGGACAATCTGGTGATAACAGATCAGACCCTCATGCAAATACCTGCCTTAATCAGTAACAAAACTTACATTACTATCTGCCTCCATCCAGTGTACCACCAACAGAAATTTTAAAACTTCCTGTTTTACACTAGTTCAACAGTTTTTGTGTGTTTGGAGCAGTCTTCAAAGTCAAATTGCCTGCTTCCTGCAGAAAGCAGTGGGACTACAGCCACCACCATCTGAGACAGGCTTTACCTCACAAAGAAAAACTAGTGAAGCAGCTAGGATACAGTCCTGAAAGATTCGCCTGCAATAAATGTCAGGTGTATTACTGAAATGATAAAAGATTGCTGGTTAGTAGAGTCCTCCAGGATGCACATTTGACTGTCAGACCTGGAAGCTGAAGCAGGAGTGCGTGAAAAAAATTTTCTGTCTTCAGTATCGGACTTTCCTCTTGGAGTGAAGCTCAGGATTAATTAGGTGCTTCAGCAGAATTTTGTTCCTTGTGAAACAGACTCCTATGACTGAGGCTGGCTGCCTGCTCAATTCACAGCTTAAAAACCTTCATGTTTTCAGCTGGATTGTAATGAATGTTTTTCTGAAGTAGTCAGAAAATCTGTTACTTCTCCTTACTTGGCACTTGCTGGTCTCACTCCTGAGCTGAGGTGTGCCTGTTCTCAGCCCCCCAGCTGGTGTGACTCCCTTCCTTGTCCCAGTTGTCTCAATGCAGACGTATCTGGTGGTCCATGGGCTGCACCTGAGCCTGCCACCATTACTGGCCATGCCCCACTGTCTTCACTGGGCACAAGGGAACCCCATCAAGTACAATGCTGCCTGGCCCGCTGGGATATCTCTGCTCCAGGCAGTGCCATTCCTTCTCTTTCTCTGCAGGACCACTGTGGATGCTGTCCTCTGGAAAGGTCTGTGTCGCTACCAGTGTCAGCAAAGAGGTTTTCAATCAATGCACCCGACTTCTGCTGTTAGAGCTCTGTGCATCCCTCCCTGCCAGAACTGGCATCAGTTACCAACTGTGGTGGTTGCTCATTTGAGATCCGTTCTAGTATCAGAAGAGAAATAATAGAAGCTTTGCTCTGGCAGGCATCAACCAGAGCTAGAAAGCATATGTGCAGCTTGTTCCAGAGACTCCTCCACAACTACAGTAAATGGTTTTGCTCTGTCTTTAAGGATTTTCTTCATCCAAGGCATTGTGCAAGCCGTGACAAATGAGTCACTCCTTAACAAACAATTTGTGTCAATTAATGATACTTCACTTCATACTGACAAGCCTCAGGGCTTTGCTGGTTATTTGGTGGTTTTTAATTATGCCTTCAGACACACTTGGTCTTTTCTGATGGGGAGAGATGACTACTGGAGCAGGCATTTTTCTCACTTGCTTTTCTTGTAGTGATTCCACATGATGCTGGCATGAGCCTGACTGCCAGCAGTCTCCTTCCAGCTATCACATAGGATCTTCCCTGGCCCCTGCAACCAAATTAGCCAAGCAGCCTACAGGACCACGACCAGCTCTCAGGTCCAAACTGCTGCTACTGTAATGCAAGGCAGGCTTGTCAGATTTTGGGGATCATATTCTGGTGACCCTACTCCCTTGGTGCAGCTTGTCTGTTACTTCCCAGCCTTCTGACATGGCAAACTAATGCACCCCAGCTGTGAGCTCTCCTCATTTTCCACCAATGAATTTAATCATATAGGGCAGTAAACTGAAAAACTTCTCAATTATGCAAATATGGATGCAAATGAAGGATATGAAACTTGGCAAACACCCTTAGAGGACAGCAGAAGGTGGGGCATGCCATAACACAGAGGCCATTCAGGAGAATGCATGGAGACTGCTGACGCAGGCTGCAGCCTCTCTGGGTGCTCTCTGCATTCCCCAGGTCACAGCGAGAAGGACACACAGGGAGAAGCACAGACTGCTGCTTCTCTGTTGGAGGACAAAAGGATTGCAGTGGGAATGTAGATTGCTAGGCCCTGTTCTCTGCCCTTACAGGTGAGTACGTCACGCTGTTCTTTTGAACTCAAGAAACACTGTGTAAAAATCCCTTCCATTTTGTCATCCTTGCTTTACTTGAACAGCTACTCCAGAGCAGACTGGTTTAGAGGAGAGGAACATCTTTTAATTCCCAGCCTACCTTTATTTATGTCTAGCATGCAAACTTTGGTCTGTACTGACTGTCCCTTTTTCAAAGCGTTCCTGCTTCACCTCCATTGTACAATTACTGCAAGTGTGCTACACTTTCTACTCTTCCTCATTATCAGGATGGCCAAGTTAAGAGCCACCAGCCTCTTCCCCTGCCCTTCCTGCTGCTACAACATGCTCTCCAGACCAGTGACCAGCCCAGTATGCAAGACTCTTTGGAACACCCTCTTTGCTGCAGACATGTCCTCAACCACATTTGCTTTTTGCATGATTGCCTCTTGTGGTGGTTCCTTCTCCAGTCTGTAATTGCATGCCTTCCTCTCTGGAAGGGCAGTAAGGGCCTTGCTGTCATATGGGTTATGGTATACTCAAATATATAATCTTTCATTTTATTGGCATTCATCCTGTCTCTACTGCTGTCGTACTGAAGTTATCTACTAATTCCAGTCAGATAGCCGAGCCTCCTCTCTTTTTGTGTTCCCACACAGGTCAGGACTTTAACAATTCTCACCAACAGTGCTCTTATTTATTGTATTGAAATCACGAATGGAAATATTAAAGAGGATAGGTCTTAAGACTGAGAAATTTCTCAATACTAACCTCTCCTTGATTTAATGTTTTGCAGTGCCTCCTGCTCCATTTACTCCACAGACCTTAGATGGTGAGAACTGACAGAAGAGCTTGTGCACAGAAAGCACAATCTCATGGAGCTGTGCAAACAGGCAGCTCCAGCCCAGGCAGATTGCAGTTCGGATCTGCAGGTGATGACTTTTTTAGAAGCCAGCATCAAGTTGCTCTGATGGCAGCCAGTGAGCAACTGATTAGTGAGAGTAGACATGGGAGTTTGTGAGGTGATTACTAAAGTGTTGTGGCTGCAGAAAGTTTGGTTTTCCTATCACCCCTGCAGTGAGAGCCAGCCTGAGGAGAGGACAGTTCTCAGGTCCTGCTGATGGCATTTACAAATGTTCCTTTCCTATATGAACAGTGGCTATGCTATAGAGACTCTCTGGACAAATCAGTGTGAAAGGGTAACACCACTGAGAATGGCTTATTTGACCAGGTGGGCAAAGCCAGCAGTTTCAAGCATGTGTCAGCAGTTTCATGCATGTCCAGCATGCCCAGCACGGCTCCCAGTATCTCTCCTCTAGACCATTAGACCCATCCCTGGCCAGTGCCTGGCCCGTGGCAGCAAGCACACTTCTGAGTAATGCCTGAGCATGGCCAGAGCGGTGTGGGTGGTTGGCTTGCAACAATCCTGCTTGGGAGGATGAGGCAATTTGTTAGCATAGACATGAGCCACTCGATGCCAGTTGGCCCTGGCACCTGGGAGCATTCCTAGGCACATCTAAGTTATTGTTATAGGCACAGATTTTGTGAGCACCGCTGTGAGATACCTTGGCAGTGTGCATGGTACAATGTTGCCCAGATCTATTTGAATATGAAAGAATCTTTTTGCTTTAAAAATATGAGTACCTGCTGTTATATTGGGGGGGTCAGTGTACCCTCTACTAGTCTGGCTGATGAGGCCATTCCCTGCTATGAGAGCACCTGGCAGGAGATGGCTCAGCTGTGCACTGGTCTGCTGTTAATGGACTCAGAACCAGTTTTGGGCAAACTGAAAGCAAAATGGACACTACCTGTAACCCAGCTGAGGTTCCAGGAAGCCCAGTGCTCTTCAAAGTAGTGGGGTGGGAGGTAAATGGCACAATATTTACAAGGATAATGCAAAGAGCTTTCACTGGCATGGGCTTAGAGCACCATCAGTGTGCAGGCCTGGCACAGGCAACCAAATAGCTCATCTGTCATCACTGGGATCAGTCCAGAAGAGGTAGACATTGCAAGGGCTTTGTGTGCCTGGAGCTTTGTGTGGGAAGCAGCAGTGTACATGAAGCAGGGTAAGGAAATGGGATGCTGCATTACTTTGTCACATCTTTGCCAACTGGCAACTTCTTTATGCAATTTTGAAATCTACTAAAAGTTTGGATGAGCCTGCCTGTTTCTTGTGTTTCCTTAAGTACTTATCTGCCAGCAGAGTGTGGAACAATGGTCTTTATTAAAGCAATAAATGATGTTTAAAAAGAATGAAATAACTTCGTTAAGGACTAAGTAGACAGCAAGCAGAGTTTGCAGGTGTCAGCAAAGTACCTGTGATGCTGTCTGTGGAGAGGATCCCAGCCCCAAGCATCACTCTGCAGTGATGGGGTTACATGTTACCAGGATCTCTGCCCTTCCCTCATTGTTGCAGTGGGCAGAATAGGAAGAGGCCCAAACCCCTGCCAGTGTCAGTGTCCTGATTGACCCCTGCCCACCACAGCATTTTCCAGGGGGTTTCTCAGGTTGGAGTGCAATAGTAAAGAAATGGTGGTGGAGCTGGAGGCCTGCTGCATAGTCCCCTCTGCTCATGCTTTCTCTCCCTTCAGCCACACTTGGTGCTCCGATACCACCTTACCCTCTCTGGCCGTCAGCAATCTGTCTGTCCCTGTCTCCTCTAGCTCCTTGTTCATGGAGGTCACTGAGCTCAGACTCAACCTCTATATTTTTGTTTCTTTGTTTTCCTCCTCTCCCCTGGCATCTGAGGTCTTTTTCCCTAAAGTCCTCAGTGGCTGCTGTAGTCTACAAAAAGTGCAAGTCCTGTTTTACAACAAAGGAATCACAGTATTTTCTTTGTCCTGGAAAAGTAATAAAAAAAAACCTTTTCATACTCTTTCTTACAGCAAGATCACAGTTAGATATCTGTGACAGTTCACTATGCCCTTTTTAATTCTTTCAATGTGTGTCTATCTGAAGTGTTTGCCACCTAAGTTATTTGATAGCAAAAACAATAGCAATGGTTTAAAATTTCAGTTATATTTATAAAAATTAGGAAAATAATTTTTAGCTTGTCAGAAGGCCTGGGCAAAATTCAAACATGACCTCTTCTCCCAGTTATGATCTTCATATCAAAATGCATCCAGGTTTTAATTTGTTCCCGGTGCTAGGCGTGAAAAAGCAATATTTTTTCAGCTCTCATATATAAGTTTTCTGTGCTAAAAAAGCCTTTTGTCATTTGGTGGTGGAGCAATAAATCAGAGGATGAAGAAAGATTGCAAGTTACAAGAGGGACTGAAAATTGCAGTGACATTGGGCTTCATTAGCCAAGAACAAAAAAAAAAAAAGAAAGAAATATAAACAGGATGCTGAACAGTGGTGCAGAAGCCTGTTCACAAGAGTTCTGTCTTCTGTTTCAACCCCCACACTCAGGGTGCACATGAAGGGACCTGCTATTCCTCCAGTGACTTTCCCAGTCAGCACAGTCAACAGAGTTCATAACAGAGACCACCCAGGACCTAAACTGAATGCTAGTAATAGTGTCCTAAACTCAGTGAATGCTGTGCACAGACAGAATACAGATACACGGTCACTTATGCTGTCTGCCATTCTAAATACTGAAAAGGCAGTATTTCATTAAAGACCAGTAGAAAAATCCCTAGCTGCAGGCTTGGAAAATAGCTCTCCATTGGGATTGCTCTTGCTAGTGATGGCAGAGGAAGACATTACTTCTTCCCTTGACTGAGACAAAAGCCATCCCATAGCAAACAGAAGCTACCAAAATAATTTCAATCACTGGTTATGGGATTACATGGAATATTTCTCCAGGCAACATCGACTTGGCATCAGCTGTGACTCCAGTGCTGATGACATTCCTGCCTTCTCTGCTTTGTTCTTAAATTTTACCCAAATGGCCCAGAAGACTGGGATCCAATCCTGCTTTTTCTGCTGTCTGAGCTTTAAGACTGCTACTAGTCTCATCCTCAGCTAAAACTGCAGGTAGGCTACAACAGCCTTTGCAGTTGCACCATCAAACCTGGCTGTGGAGCCCATGCTGGATGAAGCCTTTGGCAACCTTGTATTAGGGAAATTATCCCTGATGACTTAGCTTGCAGGCAGAGTCTGAAATAGCAGCCTGGAACTATGTCTGTGTTTATAGACAGATGGTATAGTGCAGCGTGGGTAAAAGCCAAACAAAAGCCCGTGGTAACACCACAAATAACCCAGTGTGGATAGGGAAGCTTTCTGTCATAATGCTTTCACAAGATTTTAGGTCTATTTTCCCACACACCCTCTCTCTGCTTTGCCACCCTTCTAGGCCTACCACACCTGTGCAGTCAGGTGCAAGGGCTCTGAGGAAAGCTTGTTTTCTGGGAGTGAAAGACACCCGCAGAGTTCTTTACATCAGGTGTGTGCACAAATGCCTCCTGTCCAACAGGCTATGGGGAGGGGGGAACAAGGTGCCTACTTAGTCACACACAAATATAATTAAATCACTGACCACAGGAAAAAATGCCTCTTCCTCAATGGGATATTGGGAGCACTGACAGTTTTAAGGAACTTGAACTGATAGGAACTCATTGTAGGATACCTAAACATCAATCTGATCACAGCCCATGTGGCATGCTTTGTGCTAGGACACCAAGGGCAGCCCTGTAATGCCACGGTAACACCACTTGGGTTAATGACTTTTCATTAAAGCAGAGGGGGAATATAGCTGCTCGTATGGATGAGAGGAGTCTGATTCTCTTCTATCTACCTAAACTGAGGTAAGAAGCTGTTCTTTGGGAGGAAAAACAGGATTGCATTAGTATGTGTGAGAACTTAAGAATCAGACTTGTCAATCAGGGCTTTCACTCCATGGGAAGCACAGTGGTACAGTCAGTAATGGATGTAAGCTGGCATATGACCAGGATTCCTCAGTTTGTCTAGGAGAACTTCTTTGTTGCCATTTTGACCAGAATGTATCACTGCAATGCTGTTAAGTGTGCCAGCATAGCTCTGTGCATGGCTTAGCATTCCTCAGTAAAACTGGCTCTGCTTCTGTATTTCCCTAATCAATTTACACTTAAGCATGGAAAATCAAGAAAAGTGGTAATAGTAGTATTTTTCTGGCTAGTTGTAGCTAATGCCTTCTCTTCTTTTCCCTTATGGCCTGGGAAGAATTGTTTCACTACCAGTGAACCATGGAAAGAGGGGAAAGGTACAGAACAGCTGGGTTTGATGAGCTGGAAGAGATATAGGTATCAAAGCAGTGTGTACACTTGTCATGCAAAGAGGAGGTACATGCATATAAATGACAAGCAATTTAAATCAACACTTCAGTTACAGACTTCACAACTGACATTAAACCCTGAAAAAGGCTCAAAACTTGATGTCTTAAATTCTGTGATTTAAAACAAACAAATCCAGAGCAACTTAAGTTATGGGGTCATAAATTATCAATCTATATTTTATTATTTGGTGACCTTTTCATTGGGGACTATGTCATGGTTTACTTTTACAGCTATCTCTTCTTCTCTTTTATGTTTTCTTTCTTCTATTTTACGTTAGTCTGTGTGAATGTTTCCCAGGCAAATTCCTAGAGTGCCAGTGGAGCAATCATTTATTCTTTCGAAGACTGCTCCAGAGGTGATGCATCAACATTTTTGAGTCTTTGTGTAGAGTTTATGTGCATCTGGAAAAGGAAAAAATCTTAAATCCATTAAAGACAAATGTGATAGTTTTATAATTTCAGTGAAAGCATTATAAATAAATCATATGTTAAGAGGATCTCCATACTTCAACACTAAAGCAATCTTAAGTGACAGGAGCTGGTATTTGGAATACGGACTTTTCTCTTTGGGATTAAAAGTGTCGATTTATATTTATGCAAATAAATTAAACTGCTTAATTTTAGACTGAGATTAACTATTTTTCATGCTGGTACCTTGACAGTTTCCAGTATTTAAATGAGACTGGTATGAAATCATGATGGAAAAAAATTCAATCTGTAGCTTATTCTTTGAATCAATGCAAACAATTAGTACTAGGGCTAGAAATTTAATGAAACATAATGATTATTAAAGTGGCTTAGAGGAAATTAGGTGTCCCAAAAAGATGCTGCTTTTGCAATGATGACAGTATCTGTGTTTAAAATTTGAAAGAGCTTTTCCCAATTACCCATGAAAAATTACTATCTCAGTTTTATCCAGTCCATAAAAGTCTCCCCCTACCATCAGACAGCCACCTGGAGACAGGTGGGCAGCAAGCTTCACTGGCAACTGTCCCCAGGTCAGTGGCATCACATCTCTCCTGAGGGGATGCAGCCTCAGAGAGCTAGGCTGGTCTGTTTTGTCAAGTGGCTGGTGCTTGACTGGTGTTTCTAAGGTGTCTCCTGCCAAAAACCTCTTCAGATGGTAACAGCTGGGTTATGCCTTGGAAAACTACAGAAGGAACCCTTGTGAAGGGCCTATTGTGTGATCCCAATGGCTCTTCCTCGTGAGAGGGCTTTTGTTGTACAAGGCATAATTTACTCAGAGTGTTTGGGGGGACACGGGTTGAGGCACCTGCCTTGGTACAGCAGAATATTGGTCTGGATGCTGTGATCCAGGATACATCCCAGTGATTCAAATGGAATCTGACCTTCCTGAATGTGAAATATATTCCTCCAAATAAATGAAGTCTCTTCTTACTGCTGATGTTGAAAATATTTGTGACATTGGATATTTTTAATTGCTGTAAGAGAGGCCATTCAGACACTGTAAGGCTACACAAGGAAAAGCAGGGGAGTGCCTGGACTCTGCATGGTAGTCTTCTCATTAATGGGTGGCCCTATGCCACACAATGCTCCATACAACAGATGACTATGTAAATTACTTATCTCACTCCATATGTACATTGCAAATGATCAGTTTAAGCTAAAATAGCACAAAAATATGTTTTGATTAGGTGTATAAATAAATTACTTTTTCCTTTTTTTTTCTTTTCTAGCAATAGTCTTATTTTGCTCATATTATGCTGTCAATTAATTTTTGAGGGTTCTTTGGAGTAACCAGGAGCCTAATTAGCAGGTCTGTAATGGCTCATCAAGCTGTGTTTTCAAGTCCTGGTTGACATCCATTACTTAAGAATCCAAATTTCATTCAAAGAGCTTTTCCTGACTACACCTTGAACACAAGTCAGAGCTGTAGCACGTGCCAGTTTCTGCACACTTTAAAAAAATTCTAGTTAAAAGGAGTTGACTGGAACTTTTCATCTTTATTCAGAGATAAGTAACTGCACACTAAATAATTGTTGTTTAAAGCAGATAAGGAAGGAGAAGGTTCTGCAGGCGCAGAGATTTGTGTTATCTCATGTTGACATCAAAATAGGGAGTGTCTGGCCTGAGGTCAGATCCTGAATTTTTCAGGCAGTTCTGATGCTTACATACAACAGTCATTAAAATGCTGTTCTTATGTGACATTTTAACTCACTTTCATTTAGGAATGACTTTCTGGTGTTCCTGTTGTCTTTATGTGGGGCCTGTCTTCTTGTAATCCCCCATCTTTTTAGATTGACTGCAGTGCCCAGTTGGAAGCACACGGGACAGATAATTATTTAAATCCAAATGAGTTTAATGGAGATAAGCAGCAGGATGGGGGCTACAAGCTGCTCTTAGCCTTACTACAGGAATGACTTGACCATGAACAGTGTAACTGTATTGCTAATTCAGAAAGTCCACACAAAGAAATGTTACATCTGCCTCAAGTGCAGAAAATACTTGGATAGATATTTTTATATCTTCTTAAACATGAGGAAATTAATACCATCAGCTCTGCTGCTCAAAGAAATGTTTGCTTAGTTGTGCTTAATACCAAAGATCCACCAGTCCCACCTAGCAGTGACTAAGACAGATGGATGTGAAACACCAGGCAAAGATCTATCTCTAAACCATTCAAGTGTCAATGTGAGACCTGGTTTTCACAGTTAGGCTGAGAACAATACTGTCATAGCTCAGAGAAGGACACAGCTTTTCTCCAGCAGTAACCCTCTTGCTCAAAACCTCATATCAAAACGCATATAGGTAACTAGAGGGACAAAATGGATGCAGATTTTACTGTAGCCTATATGACTCTAAATCAGGAGAAAAGTATTTTGTACGCTGTGGGATTAAACTAGATTTACAGAAATGCTACCAGAAGGATACAGACTTGGTGTCTTGAGGTGCCCTGACACAGTGACTTATTTATTTGTGGGCATTTTCTTCAGATAATTGCACAACAGACTGCTGGTGGCTGCACAGAGGAGTAACACAATCGTCTTGACTTTATTACTTCTTCACTAATTTTAACATCTACCAATTAATGCCTTGTTGCTGACCAGATCCCAAGTGAATTCTGCCCAGTACATCCCTGTTGTGATTCCAACAAGTCCCAAATTCAGCTGTGGCCAGGCAGCCACAGCAGCAGCAAAGGACTGGGAAGTCTGTCATATGAGGGAAAGCAGAACTGGGGTTCAGCCTTGAGAACAGATGACATAGGGGACACCTTAGCACTGTCATCCAGAAATTAAAAGGTGGCTAAAAAAAAGGGAGAGACTCCATTCTTTTACAATGAGTCACATGCAAAAGATGAGAGGCGATGGGTAAATGTTACTACTAGGTTGGTTTTGACTGGAAATAAAATTTTTCACAATGAACATAATCAGCCATTGGTATAATCTCCATGGGGAAGTGGTGGATTCCCCAACACTGGACACTTTTAAGATTCAGCTGGACAGGGTGCTGGGCCATCCTGTCTAGACCATGTTTTTGCCAAGAAAGGTTGGATAAGATGATCCTTGAAGTCTTTTCCAACATGATATTCTATGAGTTTATTAAATATAAGGAAGCCACAAATATTGAGGGATCCCTCTTGTTCATTCCAGAAACCAAGGGTTAAGGGAGCAGATGTGAAGTAAAGCTGCTGTACCTAACAGCACTTGATAAACCTATTTTTCATATTTTTTCTCAATCCTGTTTTAAGTAGTTTATAATTTTGAGCTCATTTTTACGGCTCCTTCCTGTGAAATTGCAAAAAGCTCCACACATTTCTACCTGCCCACAGAGAGGTTTGGAGACTGTATTGCAAAGCTGTTGTTTCACAAGCATCAATGTAATTGAAATACTGCATTTATACCTAAGTCACAGAGAATACCTTGGGACAAATCTGATCAATTATAACAAAACTATTTAAATTTCAACAGTCCAGCACTAAAGAACTTGTCACATAAATTTAAAGATATGTGAAGGCTCCATGAACAGAAAACAGCCAATTACATTCAGCTAGAGTCACATGGGTTTCTTTAGATGTGTCCATCCAAATTTGGATAAATCTGTTGAAGCTTTTCTTGCAGGAGCTGGAAAGATTCAAACCGTGTATTTTTACCTTTTTCTACAGAAACTTCAGCCTCCAGACAGTACCAGTACACTGCCACCATCATTCTGGTTTTAAATACTGACACGGAATGAATAAATTCTACTCCTGTTCTGTGTGTCCCTTGCAGCACAAATTTCTCTTTTGTATCACCTAAGGTCTTCCAGATCTGTTTCCATGTTCCACCTTTACCTTTTTGTTGAACCTAGCAGTCTTGTAGTGTGCAGGAAATGATAAATTGCTGTAGTTTCAAGTGGAGAACATCTGTGTTTGTTTCCTGGGGGATAGCAAAGCTGATATTATTTTCCTCTCTGTGTGAGGCTGCTGTGTGCTTCTTCCAAATGGCTGAAGTAGCCACTGGAGTGATCCACATTTAAGTAGCCTGGGAGTCTAATTATCTAAGGAACATTAATTTGATCAAATTAAAGGAAGAAAGAAAAATTGTCAGACACATTATTAATAACTATTATTATTATTATTATTATTACTATTACTAAGCACCATGCAGTGGGAAAAAAACATACTGTTTCCACCTACAGTGCTTCATCAAATTATCTGATTGTTTAGCTAAATCCGAAGAGTAGAAAAGCCCATTGTTATAACAACAACAAAAACCTGCTGGATAGAGCTGAATGAAGAAGGCTGTGCACAGTGAAGCTGTAAATGTGGACACATTTTAGGACAGAGTCTGCTCCACTCTGGTTAAGGACTGCTATCCCAGGGCAGGGCAGCACTTCCCAAGCACATCAGGACATTTCTGCACCTTTGCACCAACAACACTGAGATGTTTTGGGGAGCAGTGCAATGGGGAAAGATGTGTTTCTTCTCTCAGTGCCTTTCAAGCCTGTTCACTACTACCACTGCACTGAATCCGTTTTGTTGCTAGACCTAAAAAGGCCTAAGGAGTCTGAAGTGTGTTTCTTATGATGGGGCAGTTAAATTCCATTATTCTTTCTGTTGAATCTCTATCATGATTTCTTCTTTCTTATCACCCATGTTATTGCTTCATATGTCCCATCTATGCTTTTTGATGCCACATTATAATGAAACATCATGTAGTTGAAGTTCTCCTCCGAAAAAGTTTTAAACTGGCTTGAATTGATGTATTCATAGCTTTTATTCTGCAGAGCAAAACCATACCTGGCAGCCTGGCAGTAACTCTCTGGGCATGTCACAAGAGAGCCTCTGTCTAGGAATTGTCTGGCAGGTGAAGCCCACACTGCTCCAGAGCTCCACACATTTCTTAGTGAGTTATTTGTGCATAGCAAGGGCCACAATGGCCAACTGGGCCAGCTCATGGAGAAAAAAACCCTAACAGGTTAAAGATGGGTTCCTGTTGGAGCTGGAGAGATCTTACTTTTTCATAACAGAGTATGAAATTCACCCAGTCAGGCAAGAAGGAATTAATAGATTTTATATCTAAATGGGATGGCATGGCAGGCAAGTGGCAAACTGAGGTAATTTGACAGCAGGTTCAGCCATTCTGATATCACCTAGCAGCTAAATTTGAGCAACACTGCTAGGATGACTTGTCAGCAACTGACTTCACTACAATCTGACTCATGGGCTCATGCCATTTGTGTACTTTCATTCTGGTCCTTAGGCTGAAGCAGGAGAAAGTAAATCATATTCCCAGAAAATCCTTCAAATCATGTTGCATTCCTCGCTTAAAATTATTCACTGCTGATCTTTCTTTTTCCCATATAAAAGAAGATTTTACAAGCAAACTATCAACTATTTTCTGACTTTTCACAACTGTAATGACATGAAAATATATTCTAGCTCCCTTTATTATTGATGGTGATCTCTACTCACAAAAAAGCCACACACTCCAAAGAAAAATTGAAAAAACACAAAAAAAAGGTAAAATATTCTTTCATTTTCTCTTTTGCAGATCTTGGCAGATAGATGTTTAATGAGTCTGAATTCTGTTTGGTTTCCTAATATCAGAATCTTGAAAACCTTACTGAAAAGAGACATGATTTTTGTGATATCAGTCCAAACTTATTCCCACATCCAATGAATTAAATAAAAACATTTGCTATGCTTACAGAATCCAGGGGTGTAAGTGCATTTCTTAAGACATCCTTTGGAAGTACTTTGGGATGTAATTTGCATGGACTGGCAGATATGACATTGGGCTTAGGAGAAAAGCTGGACCTTCCCATAAGGTGGGCAGCTGGAGAACAGGCAGGATGCACCCACTTTCTTAAATAACAGTAAGCACACATGGAAAGATAGCTGAATCCTGTCCAGGAGAGCAGAACTCTACCAGTTCTTTTTTCACTTGGATCCTTTTGAATCTCTGGATGAGTTCAGCAGAAAGAGAAATGAACCCATTCATAAAAATGAAGACAGAGAGAGAGATGTCACTGTGATCAGCGTTTTCTCCTGCCATCATTCTTCATCTTCCACCATGGAAATCCAAAGGCAGCAGTCTAGTCAAGAATGTTTCCAGGCTGGCATTGTCTGTAAGAAAGAGGGAAGTTAGGAGGCAGCAGGGAAGTCCTTCATCCTTATAGCACACAGCACTGGCTGTAGTTTAAGTCATAGAAGACTTTCTGCAGTTCTGCAGGCTCAAAGTGTTGCCCAAAGCAAAACAGCCAGCACACAGTAGAAGAAGCAAGAAATACTGCAAAGAAACAGAATGTGGGGTCCTTTTTACCTTACATTTTCTCATTGTTGTCACACATGCTTAGGACAGGAGGAAAAGAAATCAGGGTAGCACAAGTCTTACAAACAGGATGATAATGCAGAAGAAACCAAAGGCTCTTGGATGGGCAGGACCAATTAAGCAATATATAGCTGCCAGGACAAAGATATTCTTACAACCACAATGATTGCAATAAAAACACACAAAAGACTGATTCTTTCTTCTTCAAATGCAAATAAGCCTTGGAGCACATTGTGGCATGTGGCATACATGTCTGGGAAATGAAAGGCATCTGATATTTGCTTAGCTTCCAACAAGAGAGTAGCATTTTGGCACAGACTAAGTGGCACAGAAAAGCAGGTGTGAGGTATGAATTTCACATTACCTGCTTCTATTGCCAACATTACTTGCTCTGTTATTTTAGTTGGAGTCTCACATTTAGAAAACCAAAAAATGACATTGTGAAACATCCAAGAGAAGAATTACACGAGGTCTGGTTGTTAAGATGTGCACCAGTTGGAGAAAATGCTTTCTGGGAAAATCCATCAAAGCAAATCTGATACGACTTGCTTAGCTATGACATACAAGTGAGCTCCACATAGCGTTGGCACAATTAGACACAGTCACCTTATTTGGGGCACTCAGCTTTTTTTAAGGGATTAATACTAAATTCATACTAGTTAGAAGGCTATTCTGGCATTAAAGAGAGTTTATGTAGTTGTATTTAGTGTGTTTATTTAGTTGAAATTTCAAGAAGAATTTTGAACCAATGGATAAATTTAATGGCAAGAAATCTTTGATCCTGAGGACAGGTTTTGTAGCTGGTCGGCACCATTCCAGAAACAGAGACAGGTTAATATGCCTAAACTTTTAATATGCAGGGAATATTCTGGGGAAGGTTTAGGATTAATCTCTTCTCCCTTATTTGCCCAGAAAAATCACTCCCTGAGCACTGGAAAGCTGAAGGGAAATGGACCCAAATGCTCTTGCTGACCCTATTCAATGGTGACCCTATGAAGTCAGCTCCCATGAATTCAGAGGCTCATCCAGGGAATCACTTCCCTATGGGCCTCCTTGGACAGTGATTTTGTCACAGTGATGCCTTAAATGACTACCTAGAAACAGAGACTAGACAGTAATAAAAGAGTAAAGGAGGTGTTTTTTTGAAAGGCCTTCAGAGGTACACTCTGGGCTCCAGAGGGTCCTGCCTCAGTGGATCCCAAAATGGATGACAGGTCACGAGTCCTTCACACTTTTATACCAGCAGAAATTCATCAACCAGAACCCAGCCAATGATGGATTTTCCCCAAGCTTTCCCCCCTCTACCCAAGATGAAGGCTTACAGTTCTTGGTCTGGGCGTCCTTGGAGAGCAAGCTGGAGAGGCTTTGTTATGTCTATCTTAGCATGAGAGAACACCACTTAACAAACTACAGGAAACTTCGGAGTTACACTAACAGTACAGATTTGAANGTGGTTACTTATCTTTCCTTATCAAACAGATGAAAATGATATGACAATATTATATTTATTATTATTATTATTATTTTGGGGGGCTTTTTTGTTTCCTATCATTCCTTTTTTTGTTTTTATCATTTTTGGTTATGTGACTTCAACAGTTTCTAGATCACAAGTTAGGAATTAGATTGGCATTTTACCCCTTGCTTCTCTTTTCTGCACCAGTACTAACTTTTGCAATTAGCAGTTTTTGAGCAACTTCTTCATTTTGATTCTCTGATTGATGTAATACATAAAGGTTTTAAAGTGCACTTATTTAACTGAGACATCTCTTTATTGAATGTCACCTGAGTGAGCTGAATTGAATTGAATGAGCTGAAAAACAATTTTTCTGCTCACTGCTTCCATTGTTTCTCTGGAATGGTTACCAAAAGCCAAAGCATGAGCCTTTTCAGCCAAGGTTTCAAGTTCTAGCTGACCAGCACTGCTCAGACCACACCAAGCTCCTAAAGGGGCAGAGCAATCCCTTTATGGGTTGACACCAACCAAGGGGTTTGATATCCCTTTCCTATTTCATCTAGTTGTTATGTATTTTCATGCATATTCTTGTGCTGTGCACATTCTATGGGAAAGCAGTCTAAGACTGCTTCATGTTTGACTACTTTTCCTAATGGAAACGTTTCATAAATACATATAATGTTGTTATTCCCATGGCACTTTGCTTTATGGAGTGTCCTGATTTTTGCTCCAAGAATGTGATCACTCCCAAATCATGTGGAGCCAGTTATGCATAGATTTAAACTGGATGTTGATAGGGCATTTTTATGCAAGATTGTGCAGAGTCACTCAAAAATTAGTATTTTAGTAAAGCTGTTGGTGGCTTCATCAAATTTCTGGTGAGGATCATAATCCCAATCAGACACCTCTCTGTAAAATGAAATTTTAGCAGAGAATGGAGAATGGCTGAGACTTACACTTCTTTAAGTACAACTTCTTTCTCGCTGCATCTGTCTTTATGGGGCTTTTTTCAGCATAGTCCCCTCCTTTGACTTGCCTGCCCCACATTTCTAGGGTGAGAAGGCAGCAGCATAATTTCTTTAGATGGAGAAAATGATGAATGTTTGTAGTTACTAGCTGCAAGGATTTACAACAAATTTGGAAACTGCTGGCTGCTGTTAGATGGTGGGTGGGAGTTTGGGGACTCTTTAGCCACCTGCAGCTCTCAAGCTGTTCAAGTGTAATTTATTATGCTGGGCCTGCATTCGTGAGCAGAGGAAGGCTGTGCTACTGTGGGGCCAACTTGAATATTTAGCATCAGGCGAAGGAGCAGTGGGATGCCCTGGGAAACTACTGTCATCACAATCCCTGGACATTTTGAAGTATGTGGACTCTGTGTAGGGTTAGGAAGCTGAGTAACTGTTCCTTCACTTGTTTTAATTTTGTTACTCACTTTAAGCCTCTTGGAGGTGCTCTAAGAGGGATAAAGAGTTAGAGACATAACCCAGTTTCCAGAAACCTTAGCAACATGACACAATCAGAACATCAGGTATGATAAGCATAGTGGAAAAAAAAATCCTAACAGCTATGATATTTCTAAAGATAATTGGTTTTACTGAGTAATTGTAGCATTAAAGAGTAAAAAATTGCATTATTGACATAGGTGCAGTGAAAAATCTGGTAGAGAAGCAATATCTGAAAGCAATATAGGTAATTTTCCCAGAACCTGGTCTTCTAGAAGAATGATTTTACCCATTGAGCTATTGCACGATCTATAAACAGATGAGAATACCCTGATAGGGGAGAAGGAAGGCATATAACATAAAGCAAAAATCTGCTAGTAAGTCCTGTGATGTACTTGAGTAAATTCCCTAAGGGCACACAATGTATAAGTGAGACAACACAGATAGTAAAGGTCAGAAATTGCGGTCACAAATCACAAGAGGGAATAAAGAAATCTCCACTCACGGAACATTTTAATGAGATGAAACCTCCCTTCACATCCCTAGAGTTTATAGGTATTGACTGTGTCCCAAAAGCCCCCAGAGAGGGCGAGACAGGAGCAGCTTATTTAGATGGTGAGAAGCACAGAGGACTTAAATGTGTCACTACCAAATAGAACAAATCGATAACCGAAATAGATTACGTATATATCTGTCCAAGACTGGGAGAAGAAATCTGCTTGATAACAGCCACGTTGGTGGAAGCCCCACAAAAGACAGGGCAGTGTTGTTGGCTACTGTGGGCAGCACAGGCTGCGGCAGCAGAGACCTTTGGCTCATCACCACTGTTCCACAGGAGCTGTCTGCTGTCGTAAATGCATTTTGTGAGAAGCCACAGGCAGTAGTTCCGTCTTTGCTGTGTGCTGCTGCCTTTCTCAAATGGTGATCTCCTTTCCTTGCAGTCATGGCAAAAGCATCACTCTTACTCGTTTGGACAACAGAGCGTCTGCAGAGACAAACCTGTTCTGTGCCTGTTAGCGTGGGACTGGCTAAGAATGTCAGACACCACCTGAATTTTAGTACCGAATAAACTCAGCTGCTGCTCTACAAGGGACACATATACAAAGCCTGTGGCCCCCAAACCTCACATTGTTACTCTGCCTGGGGTCAACACAGAACTGGTGTATTTTGCCAGGAAAAGCTGCCTTGGAAACTGATGTTTTATCCTGTGTTTGATGATATGGACTTGCTGGGAGGGACTACTGTAAATGAATGAATGAATTACTATAAATAACTACTCTCTCATTGCAGGCATGATGGAGATTGAATGAAATTGCTGAATTCATGGCTTCTCTACCTTCCTTTTGAAGTGGTTATCCCTTAAATATTTGTTTGAAGCTCTGTAGAGCTCTTAGTATGGTCACACCAGTCACGAATGTTTGATTTCCACTATGTTTCTCAATGGGGCATTGATAAGAAGAGGCAAATTTTCTTACTGCTAGAAATTATTTTTTGAAGATAAATAATATTTTATATATTTTTCTATATTTCATATGTGAAATAAACATTATATCTTACGTATTTGTATATATTATAGTTATTAATCTCTTCTCTTTATACGCTGCTCATTCATGAAGAAAAAAGGAAAATGTCATAAAAATAAGTGTATTGGAAATATTTATAGTTTAGTAGTTTTGATTTATCAGAATAATTCTTACCCATTAGTACTACAGAGAAAAATGTGACTGACTTTAGTGAAATTTGATCCAGCAATTTCAATATGCGAACAAAAGTATTACATGCACAAAACTAAACACAAGTGTATGAAATCTCCATCTTGCACATTCTCTGTTTCATATATCACACAAGAAATCGGATAAAGGTAAGAATTGAATTGTTAATTCAATGTTTAAGATGTTTAAGTTAATTAATGTAGTTCAAGAGGGATGAAAGGTGGATATACTGTCAGTAATTCAAGACCAGGCGAAGATTATGATGCCTTCTTCTTGTTTGAGTGATACAGAGAAAAATCTTGGATATTTTTAGATGTTAAGAATCTCTGTCTGTAAAATCTGACCATTTGGAAGTAGCATAGTAATCAATACTCTGCTGAGTCATCATCAGGGCTGACCACTTACACCATGGTGATCAACTTTTACTGATCTGTAAAGATTGGCAACACTATGGATCCTCACAGTGTTTAAGGGGAGACTGAGACTCCTCAACCCTGACTGGAAGTCTGCCAAGAGTAAGAACTATGATTTTTTTAAGATAAGACTTCATGAACCCATAGGCCACAGAAGACTAAGGGCCCATAGGTTGAAAATCACTGCTTTGAGAAATGATACTTTCTTAATTCCTGTATTAAATGGTAATATATGATTGAATAAAATAGTTTTGCTATTTATATGGCATTTCATGTTCCTAATTTCATCTGTGTAACATAAACTTCCTGGGACTATCTATCAAAATTGTCATCTGCTGCCTATTGTTTCTATAATGCAGCATCTCTATGTAGAACAAACAACTCTGGCATTATCTTATTTGTTCTCCTCTATCTTCTGACATGTTACTTCAATTAGCACACAATAATGCAATTATTACACTACTATTCTAATCACTTAAGGAGGTATCTGACAAAACGTCAAAATGGCTCAGATCTTTATTTTATTAATTGCTGCAGTAAGTCAGTGCATATCACTGACTGCACCTGGAATTCTTGTGGGACACCACCTGAATCATATTCTTCCTGTGCTTTGAACAAAACTTACCTCTTTCATTCTAGTACAAGGTAAGACCAACAGATTCCTGGTCCAGTTGCTAGGGGGTTTGGTGTGGGGTTTTTTGTAACTGAGCATAGGACTGCAAATGTAGAACGAACTTCACATGGAGGATGTTGTGGCATATTTAAATTTCCAACTAAGAATATTTTTATCATGGCCTCTCAGTAAGTCAAACTACCTTTATACTGGAATTACAATACTCAATTGAGTAGCATGTCACTGACATTGATACATGTTTGAGTTTAAAGTAATATGGTCTTCTAGCCATACAGGTGTTAAGAATTCTTTATAATGACTCCCCTGAGGAGATACCTTTTTCTTGCATCAATAAATAGATACTGTTATATGAAACTTGTTACAGTAAATGGTTGCATAAAGATCCCCTATTTTGATATCTAGTTCCTTTATGTCTAAATGTCTAGACTCTTTATGTTTCTACTTTTATCTGTGTTAAGTAGGTATTCTATGGTGTACATGTAGGCCATGCCTAGATACATTCTTGAAATCTTTAAAATAGAAGTTAAAACTGGTGCATAAGTAAGCTTGAAGAATATAAAGTGAAAGTTCTTGACATGGAAAAAATGAAAGCGTACAGAGAGACTATCTTGGCTGGTCACCACATCCAATTGAGCAGTGTTGTTATACTTTGCTGACAGTACTAATAACTTAAACCATCAATCTATAGGCACAGCTATTCTTAGCAGAACACAGTGAAAACAAACTGCTTTGCTTACGGTATTCACAGCACTGAAGCATGCCCTTAGCAAAGTGGTACAAATGTCAATATGCTGCTGAGCTCCTCAGAACCTCTAACAAGTTATTTGAAGTACAGACAAACCTTCAGGAAGTCTTTGAAAATATAGATCAAATTCTAATACAACTGCTTTCCCCAAATTCTGCACTTGTGAAAAATCTGTTCCCCTTCAAACTATGATAATGACTGGTAGTCAGATCTGTCAAATGGGACTGTGCCTGTGACCTGTGAGCCACTGTGTGCAAGGACCTTTAAAGTTACACATACTACATCTACCTGGAGCTTCAAGAACAGATTCCAGACCTCAGGGACTCAGGTGCTAACCTTGGGTTGTTACCATTTGTTTCAGCTCACCCATGTGCCTTTTGCTATTATGATAATGAACTTGCTTTGCTGGAAGCAAGTGAATATTTTAAATCAACATAAAAATCCAATGGATAACTTCAGAAATTGAATGTAGTATTTATTGAACAGGGAAGAAAATATATGAAATAAATATTTTTGTATTATCCTCAAGAAATTAGGTTACAAGTCAGGAATTGGCACAGTATGTTTTCAGCCAGTTAAATGCTGCATATTATTTTACCAAACATTTCTGCTGGCAGTTGTTAACTTCAGGCAATAGAAATACATGTTTGCAGAGGAGTAAAGACCAACTAGGGAATCTGTTTATTCACTCCCATAAGAGCTTTTCTGAACTGATATGCAGAGTTATTATTTCAGAATTAATTATAAAGCAGGCTCATTGTAAGTGGCACCTTTGCTGGTTGATTTTAATCTTGTTTTTGTTTTTGAAAACCACATTACTGCATACAATTATTAGTTGGTTTATAAATAAAATGCAAAATTGGTAGTACTATTAGTATAAAACTATGCTTGACTTCCACAATTTTTAGAGAATAAAGGACCTTTACCAGCTCTTGTCTTTGGGAAAATATTTTTTAAATTCAGTAACTGACATATGGTGTAAAATATTCAGCTCAAAGAACGAAACAAAGCCAGACAGAAAACACAGACTGGTTTATATTTTTATGACTACAAGCAGTGTTCCTCCAGCATGGTAGGGAATTCATTCCAACATGTCCTTCAGTGTGGCACTAGTATTTTATAATGACTGGCTGCAAGTCTTGTGTGATCTTGACTGTCTCTGTCCATTGCTCTTTCAAAGATTTGCTCTATGATACCACACTTGTCAGAGTGTTTTTCTGTTTCCAGAAATAATTTGCTTCTCCTGTCAGGCCCAGCACACAGTGTCTCTCAAAGAGCCTCTTCTGGGTGGCCATCTGGAAGCATCACCTCAGCGCCGAACAGGCAGGCTGCTGGCTTTGTGTTGGCTCACTTCTCCTACGCACTGCCTACTGCCCTGAAGGCAGCATTAAATTTTATTCCTGGACTACACAGCATTATAACTAGATGTGCAGACATGACATTTTGATTGCTAAATTCCAGGCCTATTGACGTTTGTGACAAGACTCGGAGAAAGACTTAGCAGAAAAAGGATAAAGATGCAGAGGAGGGAATCAGCTGAGGACAGTCAGAGATAACGATCCAAGTCTCCAGAACAGAATAAACACACAGGAGGTGTTACACCACACCTGAAATGCAGCATTGAGAAGCCTCTCTCGTGCAGCATTGAAGAGCAATCAAAACCTAGAGCCAAGGCAAAATTTCTCCAAATCATGGAAAAAGTAGATTTCAAGAGTTCTGAACTGTGAGCCTTTCTTTATTCAGAAAACAACATAAAATGAAAGCAATTAAGGAAGAAACTGGAGGAAAATCAGAAGAGTCTTCCCTAGATCTGAGATCTGGAATGATCAATGAGAAAATAGGAAAATTTACTTAGTACTATTAATACTACAGACCTTTTTCTGCATAACTTTTTCCTGTAACTTTTCTCTGCATAACTACAGTGTAAAAAGCATGGCTGCAGTTTCTCCTTGCTGTTTATGGTGCTTATGTATAAACCATCTATGGGCTCGTGGCTACACATCAGTGGAGCTGATGACATGAAAGTCTGTAGACTTGGGATGAGGCAGCATTTATAATAAAAAAGATCCACCTAGTGAAAGGAATTCTAAAATTGTTTCCATTATCATAATGCATCTTTTGATGCTTCTTCATGTTACTATGCTTTAGGAATGTGTATCGTTACTGCTAGGTATAAGAATCATGAATCATTCAGACTCCCAAGGATGTCCTTGGAGGACAGTCTCAAATGCAGACACTTGAGAGTTCCCAGATTACCTGCTGGAGCTGGAGAGACTGATTCAAGGTCTTACACTGATAAATTATCAGTTATCCTGAAATGGCAGAGGTCAGTTGGAGTTACGCTGGCATAAACTGAGGGTAGTCCAGTGTACTGCAATTAACCACCCCCTGATTTTAAAGACAGATGAAGAAATGCTTGGGTTTGGGGGTTTTTTGGGTTGGTTTGTTTGTTTGTTTTTTGGGGTTTTTTTTAATAGCTGTGTCATTTTGCTCGTTATTTATCTAATTTAGTAACTGTAAAAGTTCACATTCTCGCCAGAATTACCATCAGCTAAAACTACTGCATTTAGAGCAAGTGTCAAGAAAGACTTGGTTGTCAACAAGTAGAGGTAACATCCAGGGAAGAGATATTCCTATTCGTAGGAATGAGTAGGAATCCTTGGTTTCATATCAGAGATGCAGACTATTCTTTGAAGGGAGGAATAGAACACAGAGCCTTTCAGTTAACAGATACCTGTTGTATGGTGTTACTGGGAATCTCTCAGACTTCAAAAAATTAAAAATTACTTTGAAAAATCAGACATAGTGTTTGATTATTCAAAACAGATGGCTTAAGGGGAAAAATGCAAATTTTACTGCTGACAGTAAAAGTCAAAAAATTAACTGATCTGAGCGTGAAAAGGAGTAAACAAAATTTTCATTTAATTGTGCAAGGTAAGCTAAACATTCTTTTTACATTACTATCAAAATACAATAAGAGAAAATATAAAACTATTTTGGTCATGCATATTTTTAAGTTGGTGAGTGCCACAGTACCAACAGTGTGAAGAATTGAGCCCTTAGAAAAATCAGTGATCATTCTTTCTTCCCCTGTACTTTACTGAAGTTATTCCTTCATTTTTACCATAGAAGCCAATGGAAATTTTGCCACAGATTTTAAATGGAATACACTGAGTTCTTTGTGTTATAATGAAGAAAGAGATGTTGAAATTCATATGTTACTTTTGCCTTACCAATGTAAAATACTCTATTTACCTGGCCCTGTATCTAAGCCTACTATATAGGAAAATTTCCTATTTACGTCAGCTATTTATTGGCTACAGTGAAGTCTTTTAAAAGATATCTCATAAAAATGTATTTTTTCCATAAGGGAAGACCATTATATGTAACATATATTTAAAAATAATAATAATTATTTTTTATCCTCTTGAGAGAGAGAATTAAAACTTCAGACATTAGAACTATATTGACTCCATTGTGCTTAGTTTTGCTAGTTAATTTATTGTCTAAACCTCAGTGAAGAGGATGGTTTTGCTATGACTGTGTGAGATTTTTTAAGGAAGAGAACTTGGAATAAACAAAGGTAAGCTTCTAAAAATAGGTTATCCATTCCAAGAGATGAAAGGTATTTAATGCAGTTCCCGTAGGTCAGGAGCGTGGGTCTGTATTGAATATTGGATAGAAATTCACGACGCGTGCTGAGTGCCTTTGCTGCCGGCCCCAGCCCTCCCCCGATGCCGGCGCTGCGGAGCATTTGCCAGGGAGGTGCGTGCCATCTAGTGGCACCCGGACACACGGCGACACCGGCACCCGCACCGAGCCACAGAGTCAATCAGGTCGGAGAAGATCTCTCAGATCATCGAGTCAAACCTATGGCCAAACACCACCTTGTCAACTACAACATGCCACTAAGTGCCGCGTCCAGTCTTTCTTGGAACATCTCCAGGGATGGGGACACCAGCAGCTCTCTGGGCAGCCCATTCTAATTCCATTTCTTGAAGAATTTCTTCCTAATGCCCAACCTGAACCTTCCCTCCTTCAGCTAGACTATGTACTCTTGTCCTGTCACTCGTTGCCTGGAAGAAGATGCCAGTCCTTACCTGGCTACACCCTCCTTTCAGGGAGTTGTAGAGAGTGATCAGGTCACCCCTCTGAGCCTCCTCTTCTCCAGGCTTAATTCAAGGGCCAGGAAGCAGCTGCTGGACACAACCCATCAAAAATGAAAAACCAAATGTGTTCACTTCCAGCAGCGGTGCCTCTTCCAAATCTCTCTCCTCTCTGATGTATTGCAAAATATTGTCTCTAATTTATCTTCAGCTGTACTGGCAGCTCCTTAAGGATCCTTATCTTGCCCCTCTACTCCGCTTTTGTGAAAACCCACCTGGACTGCTGCGTCCAGCTCTGGGTCCTCAGTACACGAAGGACATCGACCTGTTGGACCAGGTCCAGAGAAGGACCAAGAATATGATCAGAAGGATGCAGCACCCCTTCTGCGAAGAAAGGCTGAGAGCAGCACAGTTATTCAGCCTGGAGGAGATAAGTCTCTGGGGGAGACTGTTAGTCTGATGGAACAGCCCCACTTCTCAGGGGCTACTCCAAGAACAAACAAAGTCCATAGATTGAGTGATCAGAAATCAGAAGGCTTTTAATAAGAATATTTAGATGAAACAGAGAGATGAAAAAGGAGAGGAGAATCCTTTCAGCCTGCTCGGCTTCTGGGATCCTCTCTCTCTGTCTGTCTGTCTCTGTCTGTGAGAACAGAGCAATAGAAGTGTCAGTGTACAATTACAAAGTATGAAAACAAATCCCAAAATAGAAGTGTTTTTCTTTGGCCAAAGAAACAATTTGAGATTTATGAAAAAACAATGCAGCATGTAGAAGAAGAGAGCTGTGATGTTTGCGTATTATCAAACTGAGAACAATCCGACAACTTCAAGGCTGCAAGAACCAGTGAGGCACAAAAGTGCCTAAAGAAGTCTTCTCAGGGTTAGCAACAGGAGACCTTGTTCCAGTACTGAAGGGAGCCTACAAGAAAGCTGAAGAGGGACTTTTTACATGAGCATGTAGGGACAAGACAAGGGGAAATGGCTTTAAACAGGCAGAGAGTGAGTTTAGATTAAACTATTAGGAAGAAATTCTTTGTTTGTGAGGGTGGTGAAGCACTGGAGCAGGTTGCCCAGAGAAACTGCAGATACTTCATCCTTGGAGGTGTTCAAGGCCAGGCTGGATGGACCTTTGAGTAACCTGGTCTAGTGAAAGGTGTCCCTGCACGGAGAGAGCGGTTGGAACTAGATGAAATATAAACTCCCTTTCAACCCAAACCAGTCTATGATTCTCTGACACAAGAGGTCAGCTTGTCCCTCTCCCTCTACAGCGAGGAAGGAGCCTGGCTGCGAGCGCCTCGGGTCATTAAACGAGGTTTGTGGGGCCAGCAGCCCCCCCAGCCAAGAGAGGGCACCCACAGGCCTCCCGCCCCCACGGCCGCGGCACGGACTACAGTTCCCATGTGCCCGCAGGGCGCGCGGCCGCCACTATCGCGCGCCCCCGCGCGGGGCCTGCTGGGAGCTGTAGTAGGGGGCGGGAAGAAGATGGCGTCCAGGATCAGAGTGGTGCTGCGGCCGGTGAAGAGTATCGTGGTCCGGTTCTGCCCCTTCGAGACCAACGTGGAGAGCACGAGGTGAGGAGGCTGCGGGGGCGGCCCCGGCCCCGCTCTGTCCGGGCTTCACGTGTGTAGAGGCCCCATCGGCCTCCGCGCGCCCTTGCTGCGCCCTCCCGGGTGGCGGGTTCCGCGTGTCCCGTGAGGGGCGAGGGCCGGCCTTTGGCACCGGGGTTCGTTCCGTGCCGCTGTGCCGGGGCTCCGTGCCCAGCTGGACACCCTTCTCATCGGCGTGTGCACTGAGCTTTGCCCGAGTGCTCCGTGGGCTGCCCCTCCGTGGCTGATCCTGTAGTGAGGGTGTGCACCCACTCCCGACGCTGGTTGCGGGGAAGCGGGGCAACAGCAGCTCCTCTATCCCGGTAATTGCTGGAGAAACTTAAGGGATTGTGCTTCTCCAGCGATGTAGGCTCTGTACCAAATAATTTCAAAATGTCGTTTTGCAATGACTTTACAGGCACACCTACTTTTAAAATTAATTTGGTAACACTTAGGATATCTTCAAGCTGCCAGAATAGCAGCTTAAAGTAGCTGTCATGCATTTCAGAAATCTACAGGAGACCAAAGATGTCATATAAATAAATGCTGTCTGAAACCCAAACATGAAAACATTGGCAAGCAAATGATGTATAAAGAAAAATGAAAATGGCTTGGCTATTTGTTTTTTTATAATTGTGAGTAACCCAGTGGAGAGAAACACTGAAAGTATGAACGCTGAAGTTTTACACCGTTCTTTGGTATGCTTTTTACATGTTAGTATATAAGGAATATCAGTTTGGATTTTTAAGAGTGATTCTGTCCTTTGAAGTACCTATCTGAGCTTAAGTACAAATCCTATTTTGTTTATACTTTATTGCCCAGCAATATCAAAATACGCAGATTAGTTTTAAAAATATACTTTAATTTCTGTCTACAACATACTTAATATATTTTTAAATACATTTTCAGAAAATTTCTCCAATGTATTTACCATAAAAAAATCCAAGCTACTAATACAAACTGTGAAGTGACTGCTGATGTGAGACATGATGGATCTGAACCAGTTATAGATGTTACATTTGGTAAGGAGCTTGTTTTTAAACAAACAACCCCCCCCGTGTTTGTGTTGTTGCAGTGTTATTGTATTTTTTTTTACCTGTGATTTTTTTTTTTTTTTTTGGAACTGGTCCATAGCTAGAAGTTGTGCAGCTGGGAGGAAAAAAGGAAGAGGGTGTCACTAACAGCCTGATGTCTAGATAAATGTGTATATATGTCTCTATTACAGTTAGATCTAAGGAATCTTAGATCCAACAATTGACAACTTTGGAGCTGAGTGTACTTTTGTAGGGATGTACTCATATGACTTTGCAGTCAGGTACAATTCCAGGAAAGTAAATGTAGCTTTGTTTTCATATAATTGTTTACTTTCTGTAATTTTTTGTGTTACCTATGGTGGAGGCATCTCAGTCTTCAGAACAGAAGTTGAATACCCTTAGTTGCTTATGCAAGTGAGTAATTATAATTTGAAGGAACTGCTCAAATGGGTGAGGCTGTAGATGTGCAGATGGACCTGCAGAATGAGGTCAACTATGTACAACAAATTTCTTGGTTTTCTTTGAGGGTATAGTGAGCAGGCAGGGAATTGGTGCTGGAAATTTCATCGGTTCTGGAAGCATCCCAGATTCCAGGCTATGAACAGATGGCTCTAATCTGCTTTTGTCCTTTTCTCTGGCTGCATCTTCTTTCCTGCTGTGCTGTAATGGACCAATATGTCATGTAACCCATTAAAGTTTTCATTATGACTGATTCCTGCTACCCCTTATCTTTAAACTTCCGTATTTTTAGTGAATTGGTGGAAATGTCAAAAGTGTTGACTGTTCTTTGTTTTGCTTAGGAAAGTCTACCTGTTTCAATGTTAACATTGCTTGTCTCTCTCTCCCCCATGCCTCTGTTTCCAATCCTTTTGATGTATTAAGACTAAAGCAGAAAAGCTCTATGTTTTGTCGCAATACAAACCCAAACCATTTTATCTCATTAGTGCCAAGACACCTCTAAACTCTTCATTTTCTAAGAGCTGCTTTTTCTCCAGTGAAGTGTCTGTAGCCCTTGCAGTTGGCAAAGATGGGGCTGGAACATGGACGCCAGGCATGGTGTTTCACTATATGGGTTTGAGTACTGCTTTTGTATTTGCAAATCTTGCAAAATAATTAACTTGGGTACAATACTCAACTTCTACTGCTTCCTGCCTGTTTTAAAATAAATTCTTTCAGAATTTTAGATATCCTAGTGGTCTCTATTTTTTGACGTTATAACCACCAGCTTGTGTGAACCAATTTGTTGTTTTGGCTGAAGAAGTATGTTAAATGGACCACAGACAACAGGCTGCTAAAATGCTTAGCCATGTGTGGAAATTGTGCCTTCCAATACCTTCTTTGCCTTCTGTGAGGTGACCCCAGGGGCATAGTATGAGCCATTCTTATCAAATGTGTTCTTACTATAGGCATACCTAGACAAATGTTTCAGATTTTTCAATACCGCAGTGCAGAAGTGAAAATTAAATGCATTTTGTGTGCAGTTTCTTTGGTGCATAGTCAGGTTCCTTGGTAGCTGGAGTACTTTCTAATCAGACAAGACAAACAGGGTATTTAGATTTATATGTATGAAACAAGTGCACACTAGAGTAGTTCTCACTTTGTGACTTCTTAAGATTTTCTTCATTTAAAGCTGATGGAGATCGACTGATAATGAAGGGAGCCAACCTGACGACAGGGGAAATGTTAACAGCATTGGCATCCAGATGTAATGCAAAAGACCTTAAGGAAGAACAGAAAAACAAGAAGAAGAATCCCTGAAGAATGGAAAACCAACTGTGTTTGCATCTACATGTGTTAGAAACAGCAGGCTGCACAGAAGGCTTTTTCCTACGCAACAAAATCTGAGAGATGGCCAAAAGACTTTAAATGTGCCCTGCCTTCCCTTGAAGGAGAACATACTAGATCAACAAATGTTCTAACACTAGTGGGTCACAGTGGTGTAAGATGTATGAATGCATCTCTCTAAGCAGCTGCATGTTGGACTAATATCACATGTATTTCCATATCAATGTGAATACTGCACATTAGATATTAAATTAATGCTGCAATGAAGCCAGATCTCTTCGGACGTTATTTCCTACAAAATTTCTGTAGGTGTAATGCAAGACATTTTAGAGTGGTTATTATTATTATTTGAAAGCTATTAAAATAATTAAAAATTTGAAGAAAACTTTCAAAGTGCTCATCATTGAGTAGCTAAGGGACAGAAGGCTGCAAATACAGAGTGGTTTTTGTAATACTGTGTTTATAAAACGTCTTTTGCTAAGTCCCTACCACTTTCTTCCTCTTTATTTGAAGGAAGTGGGAAATTTGCTGAATGTAAATTTAGCTCAGCAATTAAAATAACAAGGTAATGGGACTGTCAACACACAGTAGAGCTGCTCATCCTGCATGAAAGTTACTAAATTTAGCTCAAAGGGAAAGGTAAATCACTTTTTTTGATAATTGGAGAAAAGGGCTATCTTTGAAGTTCAGTTTTGTAGTGGTTTTGTCACTTTTGGGATATGTCATTAAATATTTTATAAAGATCAAAGGGAGAGCTTTATTTGGTGTTTACAGTCCCATGTCCAACCCTATTATTTATTAAAGTACCTCCTTAGGTGTCTCATTTGTATTGCAAAGCTCTGTGGGTTTGGAAGGGTCCATCTCTCCTCAGGCTGTGCAGGTGAAGGTGTCAGCTGCTCATGTGTTTCATGTGCATCAATTTTGTTCATAACAAGAATGTAGTTACAGTTTCGAGAATTGCAAGTGTGGTACTCTTGAGAGGCTTTAGTTCTACCTGTTACTAATCAGATGCCTGATTTCTCTAAAACTAGTACATATATTTCCAAAGTTGGCAGCAGACTTAAGACACAAATCTGAATCTAGTTTTACTGTACTTTTGCCAAGATTATTAAATGGACACTGTCTGTTCTGAAAGCAATGTGGTTTTAAATCACTGTCAAGGTAATTCTTTGCAAGTTCTTCATTAGAATGTTGAAGTCAAGGTGATGTCTTATGTTGCAGAAGAAGAGCTGTGCTAAAGACATTGGGTATTAATCATATGTTTGCAACAAGCAGAAGAGCCTGAGATAAGACGATTCAATGAAATTTGGATGTGGGAACAATAGATGTGAATAACTTTATTTGGGATAAATACCTTCTTTGCACTGGAACTCTTTTTTTTATTAGGCCACCAGCTCTTCAGAGTGGTTTTGGAATGCTGAGCAGGTAAACTTGCTACTGAGCTCCCTTACAGCAGAGAGATTATGAGAACACCTGAAATGGAGAGGATTTTAAATCCTGTCAAGCTAGAAGAGTACTGTAGAAGAGGACCAAATTGAAATAAGAATGTTCAAAGGGCAGGTTGTTATATTGTTTTATTTTGTTTTGCTTTTCCCACAGTTTAGAATAACATCATATACTGTGACTTTTTCAGGTAAAGCTTTGCAGGAAGAGGGAGAGTTGTTCAAGTGGAAGACTTATGCAGAATTATTGTTCCCCTGGTTAATCATGTATTCATATGGTCAAAAACCTTCTTACTGTAATACATCAATGATTTTTGTGATTTTTCTTTCTTTTTTTTTTCAGTGTATAAAACATGTTTTAATGCAAAGTGCCTACATGCATCTTAAATAACTAGCCATCTTTAAGTGCTTAAAGAGTAAAACAGGAATTAAGTAATTAATAATTATTAATAATAATTAAGTTTCTATAGTGTTTATTTTGGCCCAGGATTGAGGCTTATATTTTTGAGTAGAAAAGGAAGAAAAATGAAGATCCTAGCAAGATTTTTATCACCAAAATAAATCCCTTCTGTTGTCAAAGGAAAGTTGTTTATTTTTTTGCTTTGCTGGCATGGATAGGCATCCTGCTCTGTAAACACACACTTTTGCTAGGTACTTTCTTTTTAATCCACGCATGCCCAACCTTCCTGCTTAGGTTAGGCCAAAGGCCTGCAACAGCGCCATTGAGAGGTCACCAACAATTCAGTGGATGAGGCATAAGCTGGTGCTGTTTTTGCTGTGTGTGCTGTGAGCTGCAGTTTGCAGTGATAAAGCTCTGATACATTTTGTGCATGAAAAAGAAGTAATGTCTGGGTTTTTAATATGCAACGTGTAAAGCAAAACCTACAGGACAGAGAAATCAAGCTAAAAATGTGCATGCTCAAGACTACAAGATACCGGAGTGATATAAACAAGCAAAATGGGCAAGAAGGCACTCCTCTGATGATTATTATGCTAATATGTAGAGAATTGCTCTCCCTGTACTGTGGAGATAAAGGTACAAATTTATTTTTCAAGTGCATTAAAGATAATCTGTAATGACTTTCTTCCCTGAGCGTGCAGATAGCTTTGCTGCAGGCTGCTCCTGCACTCGGCTCCTGCTGCTGATTGACCGAAACAAAGCTCTGAACAGCTTCCTGTCATGCACAGGCCAGCGCTGGGGATGTACAGGGTATTAAGGTCACTCATGCAGAACAAAGCATGTCTGGGTGAGCATTGACTTTGCATGTTGTTATTCTTTAGCCCACCGATCTTGATTACCCTATCCCACCAAAAATGTGGGCACTTACCCAACTATAAAAGGAACTGGAACAGGCCCTAAAAAACTAGGATTGCCTAAATGCAAACACTGTGGTCACGTAGGGTGTCTGATAGCAGGTGATGACGTTAAAATGGCTAAATCTGTAATGCCTGGAGATTTAACCATTACTAGAATCATCTTAGATATTTTCATTGTACAAATACCTATTTATTTAGACGTTCTTACCAGTGCACAGGGAAAATCATCTCGAAATGGATGAATATGCCATTCAGATAACACAGCCTGGCTGAGGTACTCTTTTTTTAAGTCTATGCAGCATTGTTTTTAGAAAAAGATAATGGTATTTTTATTAAAGATTTCAAACTGGAGCAGCAGTGTTAGTGAACATTGCAAATTCTTCACCTCTGCTTGTTGTTTGAATTTTAAATGATCAAGGAGTTTATATGGTATAAGGAAGCCAGAAAAACCCTCAAAAATTGAATATCCTGGGACTGTATTTAACAGTTCTCAAGATGCTTGGTTTCAAATGTATCTCCTACACTTGTATTCAGTCCTTGTAGTTTTAAGAATTGCTGGCCCACTGCCCACCTCACCAACTCCCTGTGCAACCAGTTTCCCTGGATGCAGGCCCTGCTTTTGCACTAGGTGACTTGGACTCACGCTGAGACTGACATATTGCCTATCAGTGATGCCTCTTCCAGATGCACTTCTCTGCCTTCTCCATCTCCTGGCCTAAATAATTCGTCTTTTACCTTACTGGTGGTGTTTGATCTCATTCAGTCTCCCTTTTCCCCTTGGAAGGCCCGAGTCACTCTTCTGAGCACTTTTTATTGTTTGCAAAGAGCGTGCAGTAGCTTCAAGCAGCCTAGGTACTCTGCTGCTGGTAGACCACTCCATGTTCTCTGCTTCCTGCTCAGCCTTGCTCTGCAAGCTGATAAATGTTGGGATGGAGCAGTTTGAACAGATAGAGGCAGTACTTTGCTTCTCTTTGTCTTCACATTGAGCTGGCGCTCTTAGGATTTTACAAAACTAGGGCTGTGCCCAGGGACAGATGTTGGGGGTGTGCAGGCAAAGGAGCTGCTGACCTGTTTTGATCATGTCTCTTGAAGTTCCAAAGTGGTACTTGAAAGCAGAGTTAAGGCAAGCCTAGAGATTCTGCTTGTCTTAAAGTGGTTTCCTATGTACTGGCAGTGTTAATAGCTGAGGTTAATAGCACATCAAAGGAGATCTTTGCATTGTGCTTTGCTGGAAGAGGTGAGTTTGACTTGTTTCCATATAAAGATTTCTTCTAAGCAAAATAGCTGGAAAAGTGGACCAGCAGACCTGTTTGTGAAGGGAATGCTTGGTCAATAGGAGCAAAGCCTGGGAAAGGCATGCTTATTGGACAGATTTTAGACTGAATCCCTGCAGGAGGTTCAGAGGACAGGTAGGAGGCAAAACAGCAGGTTCCTTCCTTACTCAGGCACTACTCCTCTGTTTCTTTTGAACCCTCCACCCTTCTTCAACAAGTAGTCAAAGACCAGCCTTACTGGTAAAATGGCATGGTCAGCATGCAAAGCCGGCAATTTTGTACTCTCTAACACAGCTCTTGCATGGATGCACAGAATTGTCTTTTCACTACTGGGGAATCCGAGTGGTTCAAGTTACTTGCATTAATAAAATAAATAATAAATATTTTCATGGAGTTTTTAAAGTATCTTTTTACAGATGAAGATTTATAGAATTTGACTTCAAAATCCACTGCTCAAATGAATTTCAGAGTATTTACTGGAAATGAGAAATGTAAGAATCATATAATTACTTCTTTTCCTTCAAATAGCTAGATCAGTATCAAGTTAGACTGCACGTGAAAGAAAAGGTGGCAGAATCGGTACAAAAAACTTTTGGCAGAAGCATAGGAAAAAATCAGGGAACTGCAATATAATGTCTTCCTTACATATTTTTTCTGCTCTGCTTGTTAGATATGTAATATCATATCTTGAGATGGAATCAGGAATGTAAACCCAAATACTGTGAGACTTTTCAAGTCTAGAAGAGCAAACTGGAAAATACCTGCTTGTCCTGCATGGTTGCTTGAGATGCCAGAGGCAAGAATTTTCTTAGAAGACTTTTGAACATGAGTCATGTAGTCAGCCCTCTTGGCAAACTTAGCATGTTGGCATTGGGAATGGGATAATAGTAAAAATGAGCTTTAGCTTCCAAAGGGTTTTCCCCCAGTGTTCTTCTACAGTCCATGAAGAAGGAGGTCTTCACAGGTGAGTCAGAACTGGAAGCTAATACATTGAGAAGCTCCCCAGAGAGCCTCCCTCTTCCTGCTGTGTGCAGGTGTGAGGAGGCTTGTGCTGTTCAGTGAAAAGGAACCCCCATCAGCAGTGCCCCAGGTGTATCACACCTTAGCCCTCATTGCCCCGGGATGAAGTCCTTTGGGAGCCCTGGTCAGGTAGACAGCCTACACATATTCAAGCACCCTACTACATGATTTTTGTCAGTAGGAAGAGGAGCAATTGCAGCCCCTCTACAGCTCTCCTGGGAAAGGTTTTGGTATCCAGATCACAATGAGAAGACCCTTCCTCTGTAGAGTATGAGTGTCACGCTCTGCCCTTCAGATTTCTGTGCAATGATGCTCTCCTTTGTGACATCCTGAGAATGAAAATGTGGTTATAACTATAAATGAAACCTTGTTTTTTTCCTGAGGTTCCCTTCACAGTGATTGACCAATATCCTTAGTTACGGAGTTCTACTTATGATATGCCATCAAAGAAAAAAGCTAAAGCTTTATAAACCCTTTTAAAATCTAGTGGGCACATCTTTATTGATTCCAAATTTCATAATCTAATTACTCATCATTGGTAGAAATATTTGTTTTGTCATGTATTCCAAATAATTTTGGCATTCCTTGTCCTTGCCCTTATGTCCTTATTGTTCCAGGCTACACAGAAAGGACAAAACTGTACATTTTTATTTGTGTTTATTTAAAGAGACATAATTTGAAATGATTTTTTGTACATCTGAGGTTTCTAAAAGCCACACCAGAGTATTTGCTTCTGTGACCAAGTCTCTTCTGTGACCAGGTATTTCCTGCTAATGTGCTTTTATTTTATGTGGCTCAAAGGCTTTTTCAGTGCTAAAACTACAGCTATGGAAGATTTGTAGTCACCCTAATCTCTTTCTTAGCATTGTAATGACTGTGCTGATTATAAAACTCTGAAGATAAATAAAAATATTTTTATTCTAATGTGTGGATGTTTGCTATTCAGGGTAGATACTGCTGCTAAATAAAAAGGGCTTTTCAAAGCTTCCAAAGCTAGGCACAGACTCACATATCTGCAGTCACTGTGACCTGGGCTGGATCTGACATCAGATCATTTTTATCCAGAATGAGGAAAATGAAGGCTGGAGTCCTCTTTTAAGTCACTGAAGGCTTCTGGAGCTAACTCCCTCATCATTGAGGCAGGCTACAGTCGGTGAGCTGTGACACCATTGCCACAGTAAACTCTGCCCTAGAAGCATTTCCCTTTAACCTTGCTTTGAACGTGCTGCTGGCAACGTAGAGGAGCTGGTCTCAGGCTGCCGGCGCTCTAATTGCATTATGGTAATGCTCTGTGGCATGAGGAGCACCGTGGCACTGGTTGGCTTGCCCGGCACACGTGAGCCTGGCCACCCTGACAGCTGGCTACCCAGGGCAGAGGCAGCAGTCTCCAGATCCACAGCAAGGATTCTTTGGACCCGTGCTCTGTGCTGGAGAACAAAATAGCTTTGTTTTTGACTTAAAAACCAGATGTATTGCACAAAGCTCATTGATAAAACAGAAGCTATGCCCAGCTCTTCTAGCTCAAAGGAAATGAAATGGTCATACGCTAAGAGATCTTGTGTGTATTGACATACAAAGGAAAACTTGCAGGTTCATGTGTTGTTGCTTCATAATCCCATGTCTAGTATTGCCCAAGCAAACGTCTCTTGAGTGGCAAAGCTTCCTTAGTCCAGCTAGGCAACTGTAGCATGTGTTTCATCATGCCTGCCCAGTGATGACATGGCTGGGGAGGGAAAACCACACTTGTACAACAAGGAAACAGAAACAAAGCTGTGCTACCTATGCAATTTTTCCCAACCATGCCTTGGGGGTGAGTAACTATTATTCATGGACTGCTTTAACTCTTTTCCACAGCTAGGGATAGGCCAAAGAGTAAAATTTGGGCAGTAATGTCCAATTTTCCTGAAACTTTTTTAAGGCTTTCTCAAGAGGTAATCTTACCTAAAGGAAGCCTACCACTTAGGAAAGGCAGTCTATATGCACTATATATATATATAGTGTAGTAGAAGGAAAGAGAGATCCTCCCTTACACAGTAGAGCATAGTGCTATCAGATTGGTTTCCCTCCAGGTTAAACATATGGGCAATTTAATGAGTAAAGGTCTAGGGAAAAAGTTACACCTCCTATGGAACCTGATTAGCGATATGTTCCAGACGAGGAGGTGGTGCTCTGCCCTGCCCAAGCAACAGGTATTGTGACTCCAAAAGACAAAATATGGCTTAGCTTGCATGCAGTAGGTGAATCTATGGCTACGTGAAGAGAAACCTCAAACACTGCTGGCCACAGCTTCCCAGCTCCCACGTCAGATGAAGCATCACTGCACAACACACACCTGCCCGAAGGAGGAGAACGAAGGTCTCTGTGCACCCTTTTGCCACGGTCCCTTTTTTTTTTTTTTTTTTTTTTCTTGGTAATGAAGAACTGTAATATCCTCCCCTCCTACAAGGTGCAAGGGTTTGACTACCTCAGGAAAGCATTCACCCCGGTTAGGCCCAAGCTGTGGCCCAAGCTGCCAAGGTGGTGGTTGCTCCGAAATGTGGCTACGTGCTTGCCGTGCAGCTCATTTCCTCAGGAAAATTTACACTTCTCATTGTAAATTTGATTCTCCCTTTCTTGGACAATATGTAGTCCAAAGTGGAAGTGAGCAAAACTTCAGAGAATTTATTCTGTCTGCACTGAAACAGTAATATGTGACATAGGAATCCAACACTGTCCATAGGTATGCAAGTATTTTCTGCTTCTCTTATATCTAAAGAGGACACTACACAAACACAAAAGGTCTGATTGTGATGTCAGCCTCAAACCAGGCAGGAACTGAGATTTACAGGGATGAATTCCTGTGGCTCAAGCACCACTGGATATCTGAACATTTTAGTTTGCCTCCCAAAGTAGGAGCTGTATTTGGCAAATATATACTGTACTGTCAAGATAAGAAACAATGTCTATTTTGTAGCCCAGGCCACTTGAACCTTACCCAGAACGATACATCTCTGGTCCCTATTGTTACTTTATTTGCTATCACACTAAAATGTATCATATTTCAACACTATTCTGTTTCAAAGAAGTTTCAAGCTGTGGCATTGATGATATCACAGCCAGTGATCCATATCACCGGATTGATTAATTTGTAAAACGTTAGAACTTTGTAAGAACTGAGTGAGATTTTTCACTGTATCCTAACAATCTGCATTTCAGAAAAGAGAGATAGGAGTCTCTTTTCTTCTTATGCCTTATATGAACTTACATGCCTAGACCTGTAAAATTTGTAAGGAGAATAAATCAGACCAAGTGACTTGTGGGAGGATTCAAAACTGTAGCAATGTTGTGCACAGGTAGGTAACTGGATCTTCAGGTACTTCAGATCCAGGAATACAGTCTCACCACTAGATGGAAATAGTGGATTTTACTTCTGCTGCATTATCAGCACTTATACCTGAATACCATTTGCATATCATAAGCCATCTGCAGGCAGCACTGCAGAAATGTGGATCCAGAATTATTTGCTAGTGTACATGGAGTAAAGCCAAGGTTTCTATTTCTAGAAATTGTCCTTGCTTTACAAGACTGAAGGCTTCCTAATTCCTGAAGGATGATTCTGTTTGATCCCTAATCTAATGGCTTTTCATTTATCCTTTCTGTAAGCAACAAGAGCAGAACTGCAGGATGGACAGCATGTTGGTTCAACTATCATGAATTAGTCAGTAAATATCACCCTAATTTAACATTTACTCTGAAATCTCTTACGGCAGACACACACACACACACACACACACAGACACACACACATAATTTTAAAAAAAAAGTGGAAGCATGTTGAAAGTCTTGTGTTTCAATAACTTAATAACACAAAAAAGAAGCAATATGACTTGCTGTCTTATGAGCAGACGCTATAATGTTGTTTGCATATAAAAAGCAAGCATATACTCAGAGAAGCAGAAAGTAATTAAAGACAACTCTGTAGGGAAGGATAGTTAGAGGAATTCTTTTTAAAAAATCAGTTCAAAAATTATCTTATTTTGTGTATGACAAATCTGACTTTCTACAAACTCTTGAAAAACTCCAGCTGCTCTGTGAAGTTGTATCACAGCAAAGCATAAAGGAAAAAGTCCTCCTTGCTCCAAAACATTTGGCTTTATGGTACCTTCTCATATTGTGAAATGCTGGAAGCAGCACAGGACCTACCTTGCTGTCTTCTCTGTTTTTGACACCTTCATCTCAAATTCCTTCATTAAAGTACTAGCAGAGAAGTGTAGTAACAGTTACTCCATATTACTCCATGAAAAAAAACCTCCAGCTACCAGGTGCATCTTCACATTTTTCTTTTTCCAGACAGGAGAAAGTAACTCTGGGTTTAATCCAGTGGTATACAAGGCCAAAAGAGGCACAGATTGGCATAACCCTGATGTGGGACACAAATTTTTGGGGTACACTGGAATCAGGATTTTTGTTGTGACCTAGAAATAGCAGCTTCCTCACAGAATATGACAGTAAATCTTTCCACTCACCTGACAGAAGATTGGTCCAAACCTCACAGACCCTGTTGACAGAGTATATTTTATGACAGCACTTCTGTGCCACTGTACAATAGTGGCAGCTGCAGTGTTTTCCTTTAAGAAGCAGGAATTGCTGTTCAATATGGACTAAAACCAACATATTGTATCTCCATTTTTCCAATGCTAAGGCATGAAGGTTGCATTCAGGCTTTGATTTTTCCTGTGTACTGCAAGCACCCACATTAGTTCTGTATTTTGATTGATTTTGTTTGCCAAACTGACCACAGTGTGTATGTAGCAGGTCTATTCCCAGGCTGCAGCAAGCTATGGATTGCTGTACTTCAATAATATGTGGTGTTCCAGTGGGATTTGGGGAGTCATTGCAAAGGGTGGCAGTCAAACCCAATAAACTGTTTTGGGATGCTGATGCCTTGTAGCTCTGTTCCTGTGCCATATGATGCTACTCTGTTCCTGAATTAGCCTTCGAAAAAGCATAACATGTAATAAACAGTGTAATTTAGCATTCGGAGTCTAGATTGGAGCCCATGGGCACCGGCGCTCAGCACGCTGGACTCTTTCACCACGGTAGGTGCGGGATGGAGGTTGTGTTGAGGCCACAATATCCCTTAGTGGGATAGCTCTGGCAGTGTCCCACCGCCCCTGGGTGTTCCCGTGCTGGGGTGCAAAGAGGGGCTGTGAGAGTGTGCGTATGTGTGTGCATTTTAGTGTCTGTCTGTCTGTGTGCATGTTAGTGTGTGCGCGTTTTTGTGTGTGTGTTTGTGCTTGTGTGTGTGTGCATGTTAGAGAGTGAGTTTGTGCGAGTGTGCGTATGTGTGTGCATGTTAGTGTGTGTGTGTTTATGTGTATGTGCATGTGAGAGTGAGTTTGTGTGCGTGTCTGTGTGCGCGTGTGAGTGTGTCTGTCTGTCTGCGTGCACGTGTGTGTGCGGGCGGAGGGCGGGCAGTGCCGCGGCGTGCCCGCTCTTGCCGCCGCCG
>VZTN01036589.1:39126-174090 GCA_013400515.1 Erpornis zantholeuca | reverse complement strand
GCAGCAGCCGGGATTACCAGCCGGTGCCAGCAGCCCGGCTGCGATTAGGCCGGTTCGCTCCTCCCTCACGGCTAATGCCCGGGGCAGGGAGCCGGGGCTGCCGGCGCGGGGGCTGCGGGGGCTCGGCGCTGCCCCGGCCTGGAGGGTGGCGGATGCCGCACGGCAGCGCCGTGCCCGGGCCGGGCTGGTTCAGCCCGCCTGGGGCGGCCGCACACAGACCTGCTGAGCCGGGGCTGCCTCCCCGTGCAGTCACCTTGGGTGTCTCCTCCCGAGAAAGCCAAACTGGATCAGCTGCCTGTGGGTAGCCGGCTACCCTGCCGGAGGCTATTTGCCTCCTTTTTTCTGTGGGTAGTAGCATCCTTATCTCATGGGGATGGTCCTGGATTGTTATCCCCGCGTCCAGGTTGCCCTACATTTTGTAACACGAAGCTACCGGATGAAGAACTTCCTAACAGATCAGGAGTGTCATCTGCAAGCTCAGATTTACCATTTTCCTGTGAGCGTCCTGGCTGACAGGTGATAGATACCTGGCAGTGTCTGTATAGCCCAGGAGCTATTATTTTCTGCAATTTATTCACTGATGAAAGCCATTATATTTTCTCAAGGTGCAGAAGATGTAGCCTTCTTTAGAGGGAGGAGAAGAAGGAATTTAGGTCTTGCGCTCTTCCCGTAAAATAAAAAAGGCATCACTGCATTTACACGCTGCAGTCTGTGGTGGCTGTAATTGCATTTTGGGAGGCCTGTCAGTATGTGATGGGTATGATATGAGAAAGCCTTCTGGACTGAACCCTTTGGGAGACTTTGGAGAAAATTAAAGAATTTTAAGCTCAGCTTGGTTGAGCCATGGATTAGGATGCCTTGGTGCTTATGTCCAACGGCCAGACCTAGGCGTGTGCCAAGTTGCAACTTCAAAGTAAGAATTATGTGCTGCAACTGCAGAGCACCTCCCATGTGTAGGCAGCAACTGACTGTTGTTTGGTTTTAGATTGAAATAATAAACCAGTCACTTTTCCCTCTTACATTTACAATTTAGGCAATTAAATTTACAACAAGTCATGTTTTGGGAGCCAGTCATTTATTGGATATCACCCTTGCTGGCTACTTGTGAAACTCTGCCTTTGATCATATTGATGCGCCATAAATGCAGATTCTGATCATTCTGTGTAAAAGTACATTTGAGGACAAAGAAGTTGGAATTTCACTTCTTGGCATATGGAAGATATGTAGTTCATCTCTGGTTGGTTGGATCCCAAGCTGTAGCTGATCAAATCCAGCTGATTACTCTAGCCTGGATGACAGCAACAGAGTGTGTGTGGAGGTTACTGTGGCAATAATTTCCAGTTCTAATCAGAAAAGCTGGACTGAGGATTACTGCTTTTTCCTCTGTGAACTCGAGTTTAAGGCTCAATCCTGGAATCTCATTTGTGGCTGGAGAAGGAGTGTCTGNCCCCGCTGCCGCCTCCCTCCGCAGCAGCCGGGATTACCAGCCGGTGCCAGCAGCCCGGCTGCGATTAGGCCGGTTCGCTCCTCCCTCACGGCTAATGCCCGGGGCAGGGAGCCGGGGCTGCCGGCGCGGGGGCTGCGGGGGCTCGGCGCTGCCCCGGCCTGGAGGGTGGCGGATGCCGCACGGCAGCGCCGTGCCCGGGCCGGGCTGGTTCAGCCCGCCTGGGGCGGCCGCACACAGACCTGCTGAGCCGGGGCTGCCTCCCCGTGCAGTCACCTTGGGTGTCTCCTCCCGAGAAAGCCAAACTGGATCAGCTGCCTGTGGGTAGCCGGCTACCCTGCCGGAGGCTATTTGCCTCCTTTTTTCTGTGGGTAGTAGCATCCTTATCTCATGGGGATGGTCCTGGATTGTTATCCCCGCGTCCAGGTTGCCCTACATTTTGTAACACGAAGCTACCGGATGAAGAACTTCCTAACAGATCAGGAGTGTCATCTGCAAGCTCAGATTTACCATTTTCCTGTGAGCGTCCTGGCTGACAGGTGATAGATACCTGGCAGTGTCTGTATAGCCCAGGAGCTATTATTTTCTGCAATTTATTCACTGATGAAAGCCATTATATTTTCTCAAGGTGCAGAAGATGTAGCCTTCTTTAGAGGGAGGAGAAGAAGGAATTTAGGTCTTGCGCTCTTCCCGTAAAATAAAAAAGGCATCACTGCATTTACACGCTGCAGTCTGTGGTGGCTGTAATTGCATTTTGGGAGGCCTGTCAGTATGTGATGGGTATGATATGAGAAAGCCTTCTGGACTGAACCCTTTGGGAGACTTTGGAGAAAATTAAAGAATTTTAAGCTCAGCTTGGTTGAGCCATGGATTAGGATGCCTTGGTGCTTATGTCCAACGGCCAGACCTAGGCGTGTGCCAAGTTGCAACTTCAAAGTAAGAATTATGTGCTGCAACTGCAGAGCACCTCCCATGTGTAGGCAGCAACTGACTGTTGTTTGGTTTTAGATTGAAATAATAAACCAGTCACTTTTCCCTCTTACATTTACAATTTAGGCAATTAAATTTACAACAAGTCATGTTTTGGGAGCCAGTCATTTATTGGATATCACCCTTGCTGGCTACTTGTGAAACTCTGCCTTTGATCATATTGATGCGCCATAAATGCAGATTCTGATCATTCTGTGTAAAAGTACATTTGAGGACAAAGAAGTTGGAATTTCACTTCTTGGCATATGGAAGATATGTAGTTCATCTCTGGTTGGTTGGATCCCAAGCTGTAGCTGATCAAATCCAGCTGATTACTCTAGCCTGGATGACAGCAACAGAGTGTGTGTGGAGGTTACTGTGGCAATAATTTCCAGTTCTAATCAGAAAAGCTGGACTGAGGATTACTGCTTTTTCCTCTGTGAACTCGAGTTTAAGGCTCAATCCTGGAATCTCATTTGTGGCTGGAGAAGGAGTGTCTGGAAAGTACTTTATTTCCCTCTCAAGGACTCAACCCTTACCTGCACATACCAGGGGAGTGCTGTGCTGATACCTGACAACATCTTTTTACTACACTGGTTGCAGAACCCAGGCACTCACTGACTTGGTGGCACTTTCTGCCCCGTTTGGTTGCATATCAATTCACTGTTGAGATCTGCACTTACCAGGTTGATGGATTCACATTTGTTGCTCGCTACCCTCTTATTTATATTTTCAAGCTTCAGATCAAAAAGATTTAAGCAAACCCCCTAAAGAGTGCATGCAAGGGCTGAAGCAGGGTGAATCTGAAAATGAAGAGTTTTGAGGGCTGCTGCCTCCAGATCATGAATTTTCAGCCATTTGCAAATTGCTCATTTTGGTCACTTTTCCATTTCTCTGTCTTTTGCATATATGTGTAAGCACTACTTTTTATGATAGTGATTTTTATAATTCACAACTCCATACTTTGTAAACGTGATGTAAAATATGAAATTTTATTAAAAATGGCATGTTTGTAATGGTGTACAAAGTAATGGAAGGGTATTTATTAAGTTGAAATAAATTGGATTAATCTGTCAGTTTAAAATAATTTGTGGAATTTTTAAGGTGTTCAGAATTTGAAGAGAGTAATTTTATTTTAGTTTAAGCTTATGTGTTTGTTTACCTGTTTGTTATTCTTTCTGTTTGAAAAAAAAATCAGTGCTGAGTTTTGGGATATCTACAAATCCTCTAGAGGGAAAAAGAAATTTAACTCTCTGAGGAAACAAAAGAGTAACTCTGCAAATAAGCTTTTTTCCTTCCTCATCTGTGGAAAATTTAAAACATCCTCTGTGGCTCTTGAACTTTGATTCTCAAGTGTACTTAAGTGCCTAATTAAATGGGAATTAGGTATTGGAATTCCTGTGTGGTCCTAAGCCTCAGGGTTTAACTGACTTTGTGACACTCTGTGCCTCTCGCCTTGCAGGTGTGGGTATGGCTATGAGAAAAATGGGAAGCATGGCCAAACCAGATGTTTACATTATTAAGGATGGGGACACAATCACCATTAAAACAGAAAGCACCTTCAAAACTTCACAGTTCAGCTTCAAGATTGGTGAGAAATTTGAGGAAAATACATTAGATGGCAGGAAAACTCAGGTCAGTATACTAGACTTTCTGTTGCAAAAATGCAATTCTTTGTGTGTTTTACAGAGGGAGATGCTATTTTAAATCAGTTTTGACATCCACTCTAACAATGCTTTATTTGATGAGCAATTGTCTCTGTAAGTCTCGTTGAAGTTTCTTTTTCAATCTGGATTAAGCAAATTCCAAAGAGGGAAAATGCTGAAATCAAGTCTTGTGTATTTTGCTGTTTTCATTTTGTAGCAGAAGCATTTTTTTAGTAAAACTAACAGACCTCTAAATCCCTGTGAAAGCCAAATGCCACTGCATTCTCAGTCTGTGGAAAAAAATGCCATTGATGTTTAATCAGAGGCAATTCAGCCCTAGGGTTAACCTTTCTGTTCTGTCTCATATTTGCATAACAAGAGAGCCTGGTTCAGCGTGGGGTGGGATCATAGACAGCAAGGCAACCATGTGAATTACAGTCACTGAACTCCAGTTCTAGAAGGCAAAGTTTCCCCTTGCTCTGAGTAGGGAGAATATTTATCCCAAATGAGGTAAAACACAAAGGATACATCTCATTTCCTCGTAGTGAGTGTTCTGTTTATCACCCCCCCTCCCTCCAGCCACACACTTTCAATTCCTCTATTACTGCAAGATCAGATAAGTGTGACACAAAAGCTCAAAGCCCATGTAACAAAGAGATGAACAGAGAACATCTTCTGCTCCTGTTAATTGAAATTGTGGATGCTGTCAAAGGTCTGTCTGAGGCAGGAAAGTGTCAGAGCAGCGAGTGAATGAGCAATGACTAAGTTACTGTAAGAAGAGGATCAACAAAATGTTTAAGATAATTTCTGGCTTTGTAGTTGTCAATGATAAAATCACTATTGAATGAGAGGGGCTGGGAATCTTTCATTTGGAATAAGGTGTTGGAAAGCCTCAGTGCTGACCAAATGTCATGGGGAAAATATTGATGGTCAGGTTCTTCTTTCAGACTCTTGTCAGCTTAAAAGATGATGGGTCATTGATTCAAGAGCAGGAATGGGATGGCAAGAAGACCACAATAACAAGGAAGCTAGTGGATGGACAATTGGTGGTGGTGAGTTCAGTCCCACTTGCTGGTCCCCAAGTGCTGCTGGTTGGTAGCCTGAAATGTAATTTTAATAGATGCTTTTTTTCCCCTGTTAATATGCACTGAGAGGTAAATGAATAAATCCATCTCTTTATCTTCTAGGAATGTGACATGAATGGTGTCAAGTGTGTTAGAGTCTACCAAAAAGCATGAGGACATCATCAGGTTCAGTAGGAACTTGCTGCAAACAACTCAGTTCAGTGGACAGAGCTCCTTTTCACTCCGTATTTTCCTTTTCCCTGTTTTCTAGTATTTCAATGGACTGAGTAGCTGAGTGCAATTCTTTTTAAAAGTCGTGATGTAACTATTATGTAACTCTGAACTTAGGCTATTAAATAAAATTGTCGAATATATGATGTGGAAATGTTGTTACTATAGTGGAATTTTAAGTGAGGTTTTGTAAAAAACCGATTTGGTTTTAGGCTTTACTACAATCTGCCTTCAGCACAAGTCATGGCAAAGAACAGTTAATAGTAAGCTGAATTTTGACCAACATCCTTACTTTCTAAGATGGTAAAATCTGAAATTGAAACAACTCCAGAGGCCAAACTTTGATATTTTTTTTTTCTAAGTTACATGTTACAAAGTAAATAGAAGTGGGAGGGTATAAATACAGCATAAATTTAGCTGGTGTTCGAGTAGATGAATGGATTTTCAGGGTTAGTTTGGTTTTTTTTGTGTTTCGAACCCACAGTTTTCTTATCTCAATATATATACACCAATGAACATGATAAATCTAAGCAAGCACATGCACACCTTTTTGAAAAGAAGCCTTATTTTAAGAAGACTGTTTTCCATGTCTAGTAACATTCTAAAAATTCTTAACCAAAATCTACTGAAATACTGCCTAAAACTGAAAGCCTAATTTTATTTAATTTTTTAAAAAACTTGTTTGAAACACCTAGCTATGGAGTTTATATGCTTTGAAGTGCCATAATAAATAATCAGAAATATCAGTGTCTTGAGTATTACTTTTACACTGGTTGGGAAACAGAGCCTATAATGTCACTATTCTTCCAAAGAGATGTCAGATGAGACAAAAATTAAAAAGGTTTAAGGGAATTCCTGTGATACCAGACAAGCATGTCCTAAAAGTGAAACTATTTGGTGACAGGAAGGTTTCCATTAATTCAGGAGCCTGGGGGATCATCCAATTGCACAGTTCCTGTTTGCTGCATCCGTCACTGCAGAATCAATTGCTATTTCTGATATTTTAGCTGCTCAGTACATGTACCATACTACTGAGCTTCCCCAAATAGTAAAATCTGTTATTTTGTGTTCATTCTGCTAACCATGGAAAGTGACTTTTTCCATTATTTTGGACCATTTATCCTTTTCATAATTTCATGACTACTTATGAGTCATCCCCTTTACCTCTGTCATCAAAAGTGTTTCTCACTGGAGAATATTTCTTGCCATTTCTTTCCGTGGCTCCTTTTTCGCATTATTTCCTAGTGGTATTTTTCTATGTTTTAATATGAACCCTAAAGATATAAGGCGTATTCGTATACAGACATTAGAAATAGAAGGAATCTGCCCATAGAAATAATATGGAAAACAAACTGCTCTGCTAAGGGACCTATGAAGTGTCAGATCAGAAATACACCAAACACCATCAGTAGAATGGCTGCAGCAATCCACATGGAGGCATGATATGAAAATCCTGCCTCCCTCCCTAAAGAGACTGTTACTGCTTCCAGCTGGGTGTTATGCCTTCTTTGGGGTCACTGCTCTGTCACTTACCCCTGCTTGTTTACTCTTCTGATCCTGGGTAGTGTGAATTGTTTATCTTTCATTTGAATGGAAAAGCAGTCCAATGTCTTTTATAGGACATCTGTTTTGATTACAATGAGATCACTTCTTGTAAAACAAAAGGCAGAAGAATATCTTTTTAGAGTGATTTCCTTTGGAAACAAGTCTTATAAAGTCTGTGTATCTCTGCTCTCCAAATTCAGCCACATGTGAAGTAGAGGCTAGAGGTCTTAAAGAGAACTATTCTTCCACAAATGTCATGAAAATAGGTGGCCTGATGAAGGAGGTGGACTACTAAAGTACCTTGATGATGGAAAGACTGCACATGGAAGTGACATTTTGACAAATGGAAGAAAAACATAACAAGGTCTCTTGGCACACATAAGAAGTTATCTTAAGCACAGAAGCTGACCAATGGTAAGAGGCAGATCAAGAGGAAAATTGAATTCTTTAGAGCTAATTCTCCAGAACTGTTTAGGATCACATATTTATTTGCTTTATTTTGATGTTAGCTTGAGCCTCAGCTGCTGGTAACTTCAATGTAAGTGTGTTGTGACCCAGAACTACCATATATACAACTTGTTTGTGTTAGATTAGACCATACACTTAAAATGACAATTGTTTAACAGTACTGAAAGCAAAGATTTATAGTGCTCAAGACTTGAAAATATATTTAGTTTCCAGTTTCCTCCTATTATTTATTATCCAAGAAAAAATCTTCACTCCTCTCGAGTGTACATGCACAATATTCTCATCAGTGCAAAATAACCAATTATCATGGCATTGGAATTACTGTAGTTCACTGTATCTCATAAGATGGCAGAAAACAAGACTTCCAAGTACAACTGAAAAAGAAGTTGTGCACTATCCAGACAGGACTGCTTTATAAGGCTAAATAAATAAATAAGGAGACAAATTTTGTTGTGACATTTTAGTGCATGTTTTTCAAAATACTTTGGAGCAATGAAAGAATCTTGTTCAGCAAATTAAGCTGGAGATAAAACTTGCTCAAAGAAAAGCAGTTTCCATATCCAACACATGTTCATTTAAAGTCATGAGCAGTTTCCAATTTATATCTTTAAATCTCACTGTTTTCTCAATCTGGTGTAGTTCTGCTGTTTTCATGGAAGGGGTTGCTGTTTGTGTGTCTGTGTGTTGGTGAGTGGGTGGGTAGATGGAGTTTTTTTGGTAGTGAACTGGGATAAAGGAGTAGAAGATGAAGTTGTTGAGTAATTTAGATCTGATTATCCACCACGTTAGGGAAGTCTCTTGTTTGAGCTTTCCAGGAACACTAATGAAATGGCACAGTGCTTTGTGGAGAGTGCACTGGCTCTGTATAATGCTCAGACTATCAAGGATTTTCCTGTTATGGTTTGGTTCTATGATTTATTTCAAAATTGTTATCCTACTCTGCCTTTAACCTCTGCAATTAATACCGGCTTTTCCTCTTCCTCTCCCCTTCCTACCTCACACATGCCCTCCAGATCAAAGTTTTTTAAAAAACAAAGTCAATGGAAGGAAACATCTCAATTCTCTGAGGTTATGGTCCCACTGTTAGCTGTCAGCTGTCCAGAAAAAAAGAAGTGCTTATTTCTTCAGGTGTGAAGATCAAGTTTTGCTTGACAGTTTTGCTCTGCCACTTGGGCTATATTAACTGAGACTCAAACATCTGAAAAGCAAATTAATAATTGAATAGGCACTCTTCTTTTTTTTTTTTTTATTTTGTTCAGGTTAAGTCTTAAAAAATCTAGTGTTGTATAAACCACCTTTTCTACTTCTGTGTAATATTATGTCCTATGAATTCTGTTGCTTCATAAAGCAGTCCATTTAAAGTAACTCTTACTAAGGTCGGATGCTGAAAATAAGTGCCCTGTAAACATTTCTCAGGGTCCTAAGAGACCTGGGTCGCTGCCCAGAAGCCCCATTTCAGCTCAGCCTGGAGTGTCAGTCTGTGCCTGAGCTGGTTATCAAAGGGTCTTTCTCTGCCTCAGATACCTTCAGATTTTATACAAAAATTCATCCTTAAAACTAATTTCTATGAAGGAACTGCCATATTGTTTATGTTCTATATAAAATGATTCAACAAAAACAAAAGCAAACATGCAGACCAGTTCCACTCAGACCTTTGTTGGTGACTCCTTCCCTGCCTGAGTATGTGCTGACACAATGAATGGATTAGAAGCCTTTGCACTATGTTGATTATTTGTGATCACAGGGAACAAAAATCCCAGTGTGGGAGTGGGTGGGAGCAAGTTAACACATATTAATTATTCTTTGATGCCTAATTTCAGTCCTATTGTTCAGCCCTGAGAGGATTTTGCACTATTTTCATAGGTTTTGGAGAAAATCCAGCATCTGTGTAAACACATTTTTTGTCCCATGGTTCTTCTAGCTTTGGCTTTTCAGCCCTTGTACATCACATTAAGTTTTTGTTGACACTTCCCAGAATGGTTTTACTTCATACTATTATTTCAGAGGAAAAGGAAACACTATAAGAGACCCTGCTCCCAAGAGTGAATTTGGCTTCCTTTCCAGCAAAAATGTTTTCAAAATCAAATTCCTCTACCAAGTGGTCTTCATTATATTCTAAAGATATTTACATGTGAAGTTCATTAGAGTTTCAGAAGAAATGTGAAGTTTCAGCAACACACGCAACTTAGAACCAGCTTCAGACAGCATCCTACAAAATTTCCTGAATCCCAAACTGTATTGTTAACACTTTAAAATAAGTAACGTTTCTCATTAGCCACAAATGTGCACTCTGAAATTAAATATCAGAAGACAAATATTCTAGTCTGTGGACCATGCACACCATTTATCTATGACTGGACTTTTGCTCCCCCACGCAGAGCATCTGGTTCCCTTGGGAATTCCTGTTTGAAATCATTGAGCCTACCTTCAGAAAAGGCATTAGTTAGCTAAGGCTGAGCTCAGCTCCTGGTGCAGTGCACGTGTCCAACAGAAAATTGAGGTACTGAGTGCAATTTTAAATCTGGGATGGCAGTGAGATGGTGCTGCATACCCCAGGGGCATTCTTGCTCTGCATGTCTGTGGCATGGTCTTCTGGGGCCATGTGATATGGTCCTGTGTGGTGATCAGCAAATTCAAAAACATAAAGAATAGGATAGCCTGCATGGCTTGACCTCAAGGGAAACCTTGAACTGAGATCAGAGAGACCATGACAGGGAGTTTCTGGAAAAATCCTAGAGTACAAAGGCTCCTAGGGTATGTGGAAACATGAGCTGAAGGCAACTCAGACTGACTCTTCACTCTAGAAATTATGGCCAGGCCTTGTTATGGCTTTGGAATTTAATTCTATAAGTAGCAGCAGAATATCCCAGTAGGAATTATTCCTATTTTATTGCATAGTGTAATTAGGCAAAATATCATTAATACTATCTCTTAAACTGTGTAAAGCAGTATCTGATACTGGAATTTGCTCTGAGCATTTTCTGTTGTCTCACCTCATTCTCCTAAAACACCTTGCTTTGTAAAGATTTGATTGCATATAAATAAAGTTCAGAAAACGAGACATTTCTATCCTTTCACTCTTCTATTTTTCTATTGGTGAGATGCAGAATGAAAATGTAAGGTGCATTTCTCTGCTGGGGGTACTGTTTGAATAATTTGAATAATAATATACTGTTTGAATAATTGTATTCTTATTGCCCACTGCATGGAATATGGTCCTTCTGCAAAGGACTAGCTTAACTGTTGGCTGCTTTTGTGAAACTCTTGGCTGCTTTTCTCCTGTGACAGAGGAAAGGAAGCCAATTGACTAGAACAGAAATCACAGATGCCTCAGTGCCTTAACATCCTCACTTCTATTTCCCCTTGTTAGCACAATACAGTCCATGCTTATCTGAGCCTGAACATTATCCCTCTGTATGCTCACTTTCTTCATAAAGATTATCCTTTTATTCCCTTTTTTTTTTTTCAGCACTATCAGGTCTTTTGGATTCAGATTCTGAACATGAAGCTGTTGTGGTAAACTGGAACAGGGATTAAGAAAGATAAGAATTAATACATGTATCTTGCCCAGTCTCCCCCTTTTTCATTTTTTTTTAAGCTTGTTTTCTTCACTCAGTTTTTCAGCACCAAGAGAAGGATGAAAACTAAGTGCACAACTTCCCATTCTAACTACATGCAATGTTATCCATGGCAGCCATCCTGAAAGTCTGATATTAATGCAGTAAATGTTTAAGCCAAATGTTTGGCAAAATATTAGCCAAAGATTTAATTGTTTCCACATGCTCTTTGTTCTTATGCTTGTGCTGAAGTGGTCTTAAGTAGAATTTTCTTCAGTATTTATTCAGTATAGTCCTGACCTAAGAAAATAGATGGGTATGTGCTTGCCCAAAAAGCAAATCTCTGCAGAATTTATTTTTAAAATAGTGACAGTGTTACTAATTTCTGAATGCGATTTGTATTAAATGATGAAGAAAACAACTTAATCTGAAAAGATCTGTTTCCTTTATTAATCTGTCAGCTAAAGCTCCGCAGACCTGGAAAAATTTCATCATATCCGCATGGAACTGGAACTCAAGTTTGAATGCAAAAATTTATAGCTTAAATTTTATTTCTGCCTTGTTATTATCTTAATTACAGGGTTCTGAGATTTTCCCTAATGTTTTAGATCTGCTCCCAGTTAGTTATATCTGTCAAACATACATTACTTTGGGAAGTTACTCAATTATATCCTTACCCTGTGATCAATGTTTAAGACACAGTCATAGGTCTGCAGAGGGGAAGAAAGGAACAATTCAAATTAAATATGCTTTGACTTAATATGACCAAAATAATAAGTCTGTGAAGAAAGGTCTCCCCTGAGATTTTTCTGTTACAGAAAACACAAATCTGAAAAATTACCTATCTTTGGAAAGTGTACCAAACCTTTAGGAAGGTTTAAAATAACTTACATAAAGCTGTGAAAACTCAGGTCATCAGCCATAGCTCTAATGCATGTAGATAGTGACTTATTTGGGTGTGGCTAGATATCCCTCCTTGTGATTAAAAACACTGTCTGTGTGAGAGGTTGTCCAGACATCTACTGGAATTTCCCTTTCCCCCAGCTGATAATCCTTTTGATCAGCTGTGTCTTTGTTCCACTGCAATTGACAATTTTCTTAGAGATAAAATCAATTTTTTTCTCTATTTGGTGAGATTTCTCTGGTTGTGTTGTACTCATGTCTTGAAATTTCAGGAGATGCTTTGCACTTTTCCATAATTTCTTCTATAGATTTTACTAGAGAGTTAACTTCTTTTTTGAGGCTGAATCATACTGAATTGGATTTCTGAGCTAAAATGCTGCTAAAATCAAGTGCATTTATTGTAGAGGTACTGAGAGTGTCTTGTGAAGCAACAGCCTCCATTATCAATGGAAAGCCTTGCATTACTACAGTATGATTGGATTAGGCTTTAGTAACTGAAAACTAATATTAGACCTCAAGAATGAATAATTAATTTTAAGAAACAATATTGACTCTTTAAATTATAAAAATTTCCTTCTTGATGTTTGTAATACTTATCATGGGAATAGAATTCACTGGGAACACAACTTGAGTGGCACATAAAGTTTGACAGATTCATATATTCACTTATTTATTTCGATGAGCCTAATACAGCAGAAAGGAGAGATCACTGTTGCTGGTATGGTTTTATTATGCTCTCACTGTCTTATTCTTGGAATAAAGAGGAGAATGTGGAATTGAGTAGAGAACGAAACGTATTTTATTCTCTTGGTATTATTCTTATTTAATTACCTTATTATAGAAAAAATATTTCCCTTACTTGCCTTCAATAGTATCAACAGATCTTAGTTGGAAGAATATGCAGTTGCATCAGAATATTCAGTTAGCATTTCATTGTTAACTTTGATCTACTTTTTTTCTTTCATTTAATGCTTATTGGGACATCTTTTGAAAAGAACATCAATAAAACATGTTGTAGAATAGTTACTTCGTGTTACAGAAAAGGCTGTAATTAATTTTTGACTACCTTATACAATGAGCTGTTATCCTTGCAAGTCTTGAAATGAATGTAATAAAATGTCAGTTATTTAATAAGCAGAGGAACTTCCTTTGGATGTCAAGTTGCAAGGAGAAAAAGGAAAACATTATGCTAGGTTATTACTGTGAATACGATGGATTTGGAAAAGCCAGATTCATTTAGTGTATAGGTCTCACTACCAGCAAAACTATGGATTATGCTCTATGAGGTATCTCTTATGACTTCAATTGTTCTTTAAAAGATACACTTGGATGTAATTTCTTCCTTTCTTCCTTTCTTCCTTTCTTCCTTTCTTCCTTTCTTCCTTCCTTCCTTCCTTCCTTCCTTCCTTCCTTCCTTCCTTCCTTCCTTCCAAGGAAGCATCTTTCACAGATCTTTTAATTTGATTCCTTCTTCTACCCCAAAGCTGAATCAATGACGTCTATGTTGTCCCTGAGAAGTACCAGTCAAACATTTATCATTGAAACATTTCACAAATGAAGATCCCACATTCTTCCTTGGTAATATTATTCAAATATTTCTAAGGAAAATGATAGGTCCCCCTTGTAGCAAAGTTCAACCTGCCCTCTATTTCATAAGTTGATGTGGATGCCAACATCCTGATTAGTCTTTTTCTTCTTCATTCTTCACAATTAGACAAATGCTTTCTTGGCAACTCCCTCTCAAGATTTTTTGCTCCATGGCTTTGCTTCTGTCTTTCTTACAGGCTCTGCCTGTGCATGCAGGACAATTCTGTCTGTTCTGCTATTTGCATTGTTGACAACGAGCAGGGACTGATAAGGTCCTACTATCAAACTGATTGTTTCTCCAGGTTCTGTTTACTCTGGGTTTACGTAATGCAGAGTCCATTCAGATTGGGAGGTACCACAGCAGCATGCTGAGGCTGCCCTTGTCACTAGTGGTCCTGTGCTCAGCACAGTGACTCTGCTTCTCTGCTGACCCAGTGGGTCATCTTTTCTTGGCTCCCCTGCAAGCCTCAGGATTCACATGGGAAAATGGGAGCATGGTCCTGAGTGGAATGAATCACTCCAGTTTCCGTTTTTAACTGCAGTTATGCTGTTTATGTTGGGATGAAGAAACAGATGGTTCTTTAGAAAATCCTGAATAGCTTCACTCTCACCATCTGATGTATTACTTTTTTCACATGAGAAGAATTTGCTTCTATCTCTGATGGCATACATCTTACACCTTGACTACCAGGCGAGATCTGTTTTCTTCCTGCCTTTACACCACAATTCTGTCAAAATACATTTAGTGCTATCTACAAGGGACATTTAGTGCTATCTACAAAGGGACACCTAACAAAGCTGCCTCAGAGAAGCACATCCAACTAAGCAGTCCAAGCAAAATTATCATTTGCAAAGTCTGAGAACAGCCTGGGGAGTGACGTAGGATCTTTTGTTCACGTACTTCTTCTAGACACTTAAATAATGCAGGTATTGTGGTTTGAGTTTTATTCCTTTATAGACAAACCTACCAATAGCATCTGTCAAGAATTACAACAACTGTGTCACACTGTGGAGTCAGACTCGTTTCACCAAACCTCAACTGGAGGACCAAGCTGAGGTGCTCTGCTCTTGCCATGGCAGTGATGAAGGGCAGACATGACCTGGAAATGCCAGGTGGGAGTCTGAGGAGGAAACTGCCAAGCCCACTGCAAACAGACTTTGTTGTCTTCCAGAGACACACATGGTACACTCTAGCACTAGAAGCCATGATACAGTAGGAGGTACATAGCCTACCCCTCACGCCACAAACCTCACAGGAATTGTGTGAATCACACCACGTGCTCCAATTAATGAGTCACACTAAGTATATACAAGCTGTGCATATCTTTATGACTGGAACTGCATGTTTGCAAGCTGTGTTTTAGGAGATCTGTTGTCTAGCTGTGCAAAAATTATTTAGTTATGAAGTCAATTGTTTTGGGGTTTTCTTATCCCCGTTAAAAATCTTTAGAAGGGTATTTTGTGTTAACAGACAGCAGCACAGAAACAGGCGATGTTATTAATTAACTGTGAATGCTGTCTCTGAGGAGTTTTGTGTCATGTTGACTCCAGTGTTCCAATTTCTTTTAGAGACTTCTAAAAGCCATTGGATGTTGTTGTTTCTACCATAAAAAGCAGTTTTTTTCTAGGAGTCTCCAGCACAGGAGGTTCTTGAGATTTTGTCCACTTGGGTCAGTAGCTTGGGTATCTGATGAAGAGCTTTGCCCTGCAACAGCAAGCAGGTTGTGCCTCTCCAGGTGCCAGCCCCCAGTCAGCCAGCACAGTTTATGCTGTGCTGTCCTTGCATCTGACCATGACCCCCAGTTGACTTCTGTGCATCAGGTGGGTGCTCTTGGTGTGGTCTTATTGTTCATAAAGTTCATAAATTCAAGTGATGTTGTTAAGGTATTGACACAGACTTCTTCACAGAGCAGTTCAGTCCATCTAAGTTCTGAGTCCATGCACATTTTCCATTGAATATACAGAACATCTTGGATGATGGAATGTTGCTAATTGTCACATTTAAAGGAGGACTTTGTAAAGAGATGGAAATGAACTGGTTACAACATTTTCCTTGGTTTTCTTCATGGTGTAGAAGAATCAACAGTTTTGCTCTAGCCCAGGTGTTGTTCTTTTGATTCTGGGTTGATTCCATCACCCACAGCTTCTGTGCTCACCTCCTGTTTCACGAAGAGGACTTGGGTAATTGCCTGACCACCTTACCTAAACATCTATAATCACCTAGTGCCACCCCACCTCAGAAGAGTTTCATGCAGCTGAATTTATCCATTGTTTACATGATGGGTTCCAAAGGGTGGTTGCCTCAGACAGGTGTGCCTCATCCTCAGGGAGAGAATTTGTTCAGCTGAGTGTTTTCTCAGATTACTGTAGTAACTATCTTCCAGTAGGGATATTGAATCCCTTCCTCCTTTGCCTGACCCACCCACTACTTCCTCTTCCTCTAGAATATTTGCATTTTTCTTCCAGGACCACTAGGTGTCACAAGTACTCACAGCTAAACCGTAAAATCCTCTAAAATATTATTCCAGACATCTTGACATTTCCCTAATCAAGGGGTCCAAAAATTTTGGTATAGACCTGATGTATATGTGGGAGCTGCTGGATGCAATAAAAAAGTCAGATGCTTCAAGCTGGTGCTTACAGAGCAGGTCTATGTTGTTTCATAGCAAACTAACATTCAAGGGAGCTGTACCTGTTGTGGAAGGGCCTTAATTCAGCTAACCAGAGAAAACTTAAAAGATTGGGTATGATCCGAAAGATCAGTAGCCTGTGTCTAACACAAGGAAATATGCTGGTGAAACAGGGTGTGTAGAAGTAGAATACAGAAAGAGCTCCACCCTGAAAAAAGCTTGTGGTTAAGAAACAGAACAATCCTTTGGTTATATTTAGATGATTTTCACACCAAAACTGAATTTTACATGCCAATAATGAGACATATCTTTCTTTTCTTCCCCCTCTACTTCCAGCCTGTTTGTTTATAAACTCACCAATCATTCTTGCTTAGCAGTATGAATTTCACAGTAGCTGGGAGGATATATGCTATCTTCCCAGTGGGGACCACAATACCCCACTAGTTGACTCTGTGGGACCCCAAGACACTGATCTTTTCTGAAGAGGATATTTCAGTTGTTTCAAATGTCACGAAACCTGAACCCTGTAAACCCACATTTAATTTAATTTCATTTATTTATTTATTTAAATTATGGACAGGCATTTCCATTTCAGAGTGTGCTTTTCTACCTAAAAACAAGCCTCCAGCACTCCCCCAGCATCCAGTATGTCCTCCTACACATGCACTACCTGTCCTTTTGCTGCTTTGGAGGCATGGCTCAGTGCACCATTACACTGGGCACTGAACAAGCAGCTCGGGAGAGTACTTTCTATGTAAATGGAAGGAAACCCCAATCTTTCCATCTAGGGCCTCAATTCTGCTGAGTCCTGTGCAAGCCACAGGCCTTTTCAGCTTCCCAGTGACACCTGCTTACATCAGTTAGGTCTGAAGCTGCAGCAAGGCAATGGAGTGGAAGGAGATGAGCCCAGGCGATGAGAAGTACTTGGAAAAAGGAGTATTTATGAATATTAGTCTAATGACAGTCCCACTTCTGGCATTATGAACTGTAAGATCACCCTATATCTTGCAGCAGGATTCTGAAGGCACTGCAGTAGGGACTGGATTCCCTGTGTTTCTTACCTCTCCAATTCATGTAAGATCCTTTCCATCCTTTTCAAAAATTCTCTGTAAACTGCATGCCAATGGCTCTGTATCCTGTTATCTGCCACATCATTGGACTGATTTATTCTAATTTTAACTGGTTAGTAGTGTAAAGATGTGTGGAAAACAGGCTTGATGAAATGTTTTAATGCTTCCATGGACCTGTTCTGAGCATATTCCAAAATACATCTTTCCTCATTTTTTCATATTTTTAAAAATATTTTCCTCAAAATTAGAACAGTTTTATACACAATAATTTAAAATATTACATGCATTTAGGGGCTTGATCGAATGTGGTATTGCTGCATGACATCCAAACAGACAGTATTATAAATCTGGAGTGGACTGTTATACTGTCATTTTAAGCTGGCAAGATGAGAGCATAATGGCTTTGGGCTATACCAGATGGTGAATTTAGCCACTGAAAACTACTCCACAGCTCCTGGAATAGAATGCATCACCCCGAAGGAATCAAAGACTATTCACTGCTTTTCTAAAATAGTATTTCGAAGATAAAGATTGACATCATCATGTAGCTGTGAGTTATGTCTTACTGAAGCTACATAATGCTGACTAGTTGTGCCATACAGTTCACTATCAGTCAAATAAATCATTCATTCAAGACAGCTAATTTGGTTCTAAATGCACTATTTAGAATGAATGCTGAATATTACTTACTGTTATTAAGCAGCCACCTGCTGAACCTTTATGACCTTATGTTTGGTATATTGCTGCAATAATCTAAACTGTGCTTAAAGGTAGAGTTCAGTTCCAGATAATATTTTGTTAATAACATACCACGTAAACAAATACAATCAATTATGGCAGGAGGTAATTGCAGTGTTGAATCATTTTCTTACAACACTTAAATAAGTAATCAGATTGATTCAGAAAGATTTTGAGCTTTACTTGTATTTAAATGAAGGTGTGTCCTGAACCATAATAGGTGCAATGACAAAGATAAGATTAGGGAGGTGCCAGCTTTCTGCTGGTTTTATATAGGTTTTAAGGTACCTTTGTAACAAGGAAAGAATTTTGTTGCCCAGCACTCTGTGAAGAACAGGCATTTCCTAGGAAGAAGTCTGTCTATCTCCACTTATGGGGTCTGGCTATTTTTGGGGATGTTTCCTCTCTTTGCCAACCATTTTTCAATAACTGAAAAAAAGAAGAATGTTACATTTTCCTACCACTGGGGTGTGCCACTTAAAAGGATTATGATTTCTGCCCAGTAATTAATTTTCCTGTGGCTTTATGCTGGACCAGCGCCCTTTCCATTCACATGGAACTTTTTGTATGGGAAAATCAAACCACTTGGCAAAATGCTGAAATCAGTCATCACTCTCTTCTTCTAAGAGAGAGGAAACAAAGAATGAAGAGGTGCCATTTCTTGGCCAGTGCCACACAAAGACAGCAGTCAAAGACTAGAGGAAAGAGTCTGTGTGCCTACTGGCAAGGTTCATCGCACCTGAAGTTTGCTATTTGGATAGTCCTCTGCTTTTAGCTAAGTAATTAGTCTCTTTGTCTTACCAGCTGGAAATCTCCGACATTAGCAGAGAAAAGTTCATCCTACCTCCCTTGCACACCTATTTTGTAAGAGGTTATTCCCCCAATAACATATCTCTTTCTTCCTCCATTGGCGAGGTTACCCTAGACAAGAACCTGTCTGAGATACCCAAGTTTTAGAGGATGAGTTTTAAAAGTGAGTTGAGTCCCACAGCTAGTGCACTTCATAACCCACTGAAGCATGTTTAGACTGGAGAAGAGAAGGCTTAGGAAGCACCTAAGTGCACCCTTATAATATTTTGAGGAGATTACCTAGAAAAGGGAGTCAATCTCAAGACTAACTTGCATGGTGGGATAATGCAATGCAATTATCATAATCTGAAATAGGGCAGCGTCTGACTGGATGAACAGAAAAATGTTTCCTCTCTGAGAACAGCCATGCAGTGTAAGAAATTGCTCAGAGAACTCTAGGATCTCTGAGCCAGGAGATTTTGATATCAAGATGGAGCATGGCCCTCGGCTGCCTGGCCTGAAGACAGAGCTGCCCCTGTTTTGAACGGTGACCTCGCAGAGTCTCTTCAGGCCCAAGTGATTAGTGAGGCTGTGCTGTCTTTCGTGCTGAAACGCCACGTGAGAGATGTTATGCCCATCTATCAGAGGTTCTCTGTGAAGGGAATGCAGGATCTAGACAAGGTTTAACACACAGGATTGTATCAGATGTTTATGAGACACGAGGGTCAAATTTAGGTTCAGCTGGCACCTCCAGTATCAGAGTTTTTGGGAGCAGATCTGTACTTATGAGAGCTTAACATGGCACAGGTGTGGTTGCTCTTGCCTTGGTGGGTAGGGAAAATGTAAGAAGTAAAATCTGTTTTGGAATATGAGTGAGAATGAAATTAAAAAATAGCACAGAAAAAACATAGTATCCATGGGTATATGGAGACATCTAAAAAGGACTCAAAGAATGGCTGATTGAGGAGTGTATAGATTAACTTAATGGACTACATTTTAAAATTAAATATTTCCTCTGAAGGCAGTTGTTAAGTGAGATTTTTTAAAAAAAACTATCACGTGAATAAAAAGAAATCAATACTTGCAATCAGGAATGAAGATTAAATTATATTGTAGGGGAAAGCTAAATGATGTTTTAGTGACAGAGGCCAGTCAGGGAAATGTCACACAGGCAAATGCTTGAGTCTGCTGGAAATGGGTGATGTAAACGGGTATAAAGAGAATATAAATGATAGGTCACTTAAATTCTGTGCAATTTGAGAAATACTTAGTCTGTGCCCTAAATTCTGCAGAGTTACAATCTGGAGCACTCTTGGCTTTTGCCTTGGGGAGTGGTACAGTGTAAAGTTTGTGCACAGATTTCCCACTGGCTTTTAGAGTAGACTCACACAATGAAAAATAGCCAAGTCAAGGTTAGATTTTGATTTCTCAATGCATTGCTAGCATATTTCCTATTGCAAGTAAATTACACAAAAAAGGCTACAAATAGAACAACTCAGCATACAGACAAATGAGCAAGTGTTTTTTGCTATTGAGGGTCACCTAATTATATCCTTTTGCTGAGCAATAAATAAAAAAGGAGAATGCTGTAAAGTGATTAGTGAGCAAGACTAGGAGACAGTAATCTTCTGTATTGCTTTCAGCAAATAGAATTACTTACACATAGACATTCAAAGCCATGTGCTTATGTGTCTTTTAACATGTGCTTTTATCCTCTGCACATTTCTGTCTTATCTGAGAGATATAATGATAACACTTCTCTGCATCACAGGCATTTATTGGAATGCTCAACACTAAAAAAATGGGGTCATAGAAGGAGTTGAGGGAAAAGTCTGTAAGAAGGAGAGCAACTTGGTAATGTGTTTATAAAAACATGCTAACCACTTCCTCCCAGTAATTTTATTTAAAAATATGCAAGAACCCCCCTTCATTAGCCCCACCTTAAATGATGCTCTTTGCCCCTATAGTCACTGAAATATTAATGTGGCACGTGCAGAAACAGACATGATCTGCTTTTTTTGTCCTCAGGTTCAGATCTGAAAAGCAAAGAAATTTTTGTATTTCCAATTTTCCCTTCAGCTTTCCTGGAAGTTTCCATTTTTCAGTACTCCCTCCAGGTACTGCCAACACAACACTCTCAGGGAACAAGGCTCAAACCAAAACTACCCTGAAAGTGCCCAACATGGAAAGGATCTTGACTTTACCATTTTTCCTTTTTACTCCTGATCAGGCTGATGCCATTGTTAGCACTTCAGAGGAAATGATACCTCAATAGTCAAAACATAATGGGGATATTACAATTCTTACAGACTTCAAAGCATTTTCATCCAATGGAATAAAGGACGCTGCTGAGCCTTTATTTAGAGCTTATTTTGCTCTCTTCTGTGCTGTTTGCAAGGTAATGGAAGTTCTTCCTCCAGTCTCTACCCGCTGCCAGAAGCTCCAGTGATGCCATGGCCCCCTGTTTTCAGGTCAGGCCAGTGACTAAAGTTAATTACATCCTTCTTGCATGGGAGGAACCGTACTAAGTTGTTGATGTTTCATTTTCCTATTTTGAAATCAAAAGACCTCTGCAATCCATGGAATGCATAGGCAAGCTACAAAGGTATGATGTGCAACAGTCTGTATGATCAGAAGTCCTGGACACATGGTTGGAATAGCACCAGCTTTGTTAAATACAAGGTTCTTCGTTCAGTTGCAGAACAATTGCAATTCAAATCCAAAACTATCATGTTCTAAATATCTAAGGCTTTTATACCCATCTCATAGCTTCATACAAGCAGTGGATGACCTTCTGGAGGTTATTTAGTCAGCCCTGCTGCTTGGAGTAGGACTACCACTGTAAAGTGATACCACGTTACCGGTGTAAAGTCACCCATAGCTTTGTTTTAGCTGGGTTTTGAAAAGTCCAAGGTGGTGACTCCATTTGAATACACTCAGACTGATTTATTGTTATGCTGGGCAGCAGGCAGAATGCTGTATAAGAAACATCTTCAGTTGCATTGGCTAGGCAAGGGCCAAACCCAGAAGCAAGAGATTCTCACTATTTCCTCCAGAGGACATTTTACCCAAAGAGGAGTGTAGGTTTGGTAGTTAGTGATAATTATTGTGAAATTGATATGCCTCTAGGGAGTTTCAGGTATTATCTGCCCAATGTTCTTCTAGGCAAAATAAAACTCAATGGCATTTTGTAGTCAGGGTCTGTGCAAGAGGTGTAACCTTCTGTTACCGGTCTGTCCCTGGGTAACCTTCTTGTTGCAGCTATTTCTCTCTGGAAAATACTGCTAAAGGCTCTTTTTCCACTGGAGAACAGTATAAATAAATGATTATCACCATCCCCAAAGCTGTACTAATTGCCATTAAGTGGGCTCAGAAGGAAACAGCTTACTATTATCATCCAGACAGCCCACTAGAAACTACGCAGTTCCCAGTTTCTGAGAATGTGCACTTTTGGATGAATGGACAAGCAGTGCTGGCTTCTAATGTCTTATGGTGGAGGGGGCTGAATTACTGAATTGTGAGCTCCTCTGTGCAGGAAAAATGTCATTTATAATGTAGGTGTGTCACATGTAAAACTTTCAGTAGGTTTCTTCAAACTCCATTTTTTGCCTTGCTGAATGCTTCCCTTGTTCCTAATGACTTTCACCTTCCTTCACAAATTCCACAAAAATTGGGCAAGAGAGATTTCTTCCAGTCAAAAAGTGGCATATTCCTTAACACATTGCCTTCCATAACAATGACAAAATTTATCTTGAAGGTGACCTGGAAAAACGATACAGCCCTAGCAGTGCATCCTCTATCTAAAGAGAGCGAGCAAAACTGTCTGTGCTGCCTTCCCAGCCACTGTGAGCTGCAAAGGAAACTTCTCATATTTGCTCTCCATACCTGAAGCCTTCAGGTTATTGCAGATTTTCTCAATCAGTACCAAATGTAGTGACGATTTTTTGTCGTCTCATTCCTAATATTAAAAGGAGTCAAAACTAAGAATGTCATCTTAGGGACAAAAGAAGATCTGCTCTCATTCTTCTATAACCTTTCCCTACAACTGGCCTGTGCCTGATTTGTACCACTAAACCAAAGCTGTAAGACTAGTAGTAATTTCACAGAATTATAGAAATGTTAGCGTTTGAAGTGACCTCTGGAGATCCAATCCAAACCTCCTGTCAAAGGAGGGTCACCTGGAGCAGTTGACACAGGAACTTGTCCAGGTGGGTTTTGAAAGTCTCCAGAGAGGGAGACTCCACAACCTCCCTGGGCAGCCTGCTCTGCCTCCCTCAGTGTAAAGTTCTTCCACATGAAAGGAGGTTCTAGCAGAATTTGTGCAGGGATGTGGGCCTGATTGTCTGATGGAAGAGCTTTAGCTAGGCCTTGAAATTGTGGGCCTGGTTTGTAGCATCAAAGCCTGTGGCGCAGAAAAAATACCTATTAAAGTGTGTTTGATTTTAGATAGCATAGTTATATTGTAATCATAGTAGCTGTTTTAAGACTGAATTGTTTTGAATTCTTTTTCACCTTGTATACCAATTAAAAAGCACCTGGATTTGTAAACTATCTGAACTCTATATAACCCAACATTTTGAGATAATAAAGCGGAGAACACATGATAAACCAAATTGGTTGACACCGTCTGTTGCTCTGTTCTCAGGCCCTGCATTTTAGAGTCCCTGGCATTCTTTTTTCTTTCTTTTTTATCTTTAGGAGGTGAAATTTCTTTTGTTTTAATTTATAGCCATCACTCCTCATCCTGTTGCTGGAGATCACTGAAAAGTCTGGCACAATCCTCTTGGCACCTGCCTTGGAGGTATTTATATGTATTGATGAGATTCCTCTCAATCTTTTCCTTCGTCTTAGGCCCAGCTCCCACAGTCTCTCCTCATAAGAGAAGCTCCAGACTTGTGTGCCAGACCCTCTCCAGTAGCTTCTTGGCTTCCTCGTACTGAGGAGCCCAGAAGTGGCCACAGCACTCCAGATGTGGCCTCACTAGGGCTGAGCAGAGGGGAAAGATCACCTCCTTTGACCTGCTGGCCACACTCTTCCTGAGGCACCCCAGGATACCATTGGCCCTGCTGGCCACAAGGACACACTGCCAGCTCATGGCCACCTTGTCACCCAAGACCCCCAGGTCCTTCTCCACAGAGGTGGAGAGGTGACCTCTGGTAGGTCACCCCCAGCCTGTGCTGGTACTTGGGGTTATTCCTCTCCTGGTGCAGTACCAAACACCTGCCCTCATTGAACCTCCTTAAGTTTCTCTCTGCCCAATTCTCCAGCCTGTCAAGGTCCTGCTGAATGTCAGCAAAGCCTTCAGGCAGATCAGCCACTCCCCAGGTTTCATATAATCAGCAAACCTGCTGAGGGTACATTCCATACCTTCATCCAGGTCATTGATAAACAAGTTGAATAAGGCTGGACCCAGTATTGATCCCTGAGGAGCACCACTGACTATAGACCTCCAAGGTGATTCTGCTTTGCTGATCATGACCCCCTGAGCTCTGCCATTCAGCCAGTTCTTGATCCACCTCACCATCTGTTCATCTGACCCACATTTCCTAAGCTTACCTTGGAGGATATTTTGACACCTAGGGACAGTGTCAAAAGCCTTGCTGAAGGTGAAGGAGACAACATCCACTGCTCCCCCCTTGTCAATCTATCCTGCCATGTCATCCTAGAAGGCCATCACATTGGTCAAGCATGATTTTCCCTTGGTGAATCAATGCTAACTGCTCCTGTTGACCTTCTTTTCATCTCTATGCTTGTTGATGACGTTGAGAATACCCTGTTCCATCTCCTTTCCTGGGATGGCAATAAGGTTCACTGGTCAGTGTTTTCTCAGATCCTCCACCTTGCCCTTTTTGAAGATGGGTATAACATTGCTCAGCTTATTCATTAAATATTTGTTACTTTTTAACTTTTTGAAATGGTTATTTCCAGGAATAGGTATTTCTCATTTCTTATTAGCAAAAATTGTAATGCTCACTCTGTTTTCCTGTGGCACTCATTCGTTTGTGGAAAATTGATTTGATATTTTGAATTCAAGCGACACTTCATTTTTAATTGATCTGTGAAAATTAGAAAATGAGGAATTTGATGATATGAAAATGAAGTTTACCTCCTTCACAAAAATACTTCTAAGCCTCAGAAATCAATCCTTCAGATCTATTCCCTAACATTGTGTTTTATGGCACAGACAGGTAAAACTTAAATAAGGCTGCAGTTTCAACCAGATCTCTGAGAAATAGAAATAGCATTAATTTTCCACTTACTTTCTACAAGCAAGTCTGTGAAGTATTTCTTGTGATTGCAATGAAAGTAAACCCACCTGGGCTTATTCAGCTGTTTTGTTTCTTTTTTTTTAATCAGAATTTATGGTAATGCCAGAATCTCAGACTTTACTTAAAAAAAAAAAATAGAAGCAATTACTGTCTAGAAAGGAACATTTTGTCTCTCTAGAGATGCACTTTTGTTGAACTCATTCAAACTGAGAGTTGTCCTTGAAAAAGGCTATTTGAGTTTAGCTCCTTTTTCTCCTGGACATTCAAGTGGAAAAATATTGTTTTCCTTTTACTTGATTTTTTAACCTTCTTGTCCTGTTGTTCAAACAAAATTCCACTCAAATATCCATAACTGAAGTGATGAGTGCCTAGTTATGTGTGTGTAGCCGTGGCATCCAAGGAAGCAAGAGGAGAGCAGGTTCTTTTTTGCCAATGTGCCACATTTAGGAGATGCTGTGGAGAACCTTTGTGGGAACAAACTCTTTCTTGAGAGATTGCTGTGAAGCACTTTGAGCTGTGGGACACACACTGGTGCTGAAGTCCATGCATGACAGAAACATGTAGTTTTCTGTTAAACCTTCTGTGGGAAACCTGATAAACAGGAGACACCATTCCTACTGTTGCCTTTCCCTGGTCTTAAAATTAAAACCAAAGAATAGTTTATGGGGAAAAGGGTTTTTTACCTCGGTATTTATTTCAGGATCCTTGGGTACAGCACTTCGTCCAGTGGAATGCCCTGAAAAGGCATCCACACCGTCACACCTAAATACACACAGTTATAGGCCTTGCAAATTAGCATATTTATCAAAGATCCCCCAATGAGAGGCTTAAGTGAACGCCCCGTTCTGAGGAACCTTTCTCCTGGATGGGTCTATCTTAGTTTACAAAAATGTGTTCTGGAGAGGACCTTGGTGTCTGGGGCTTCCAGACTCTTTGGTCTCCTGGTTTAATGGTACAGTGGGTCTCAGCTGAGTTATCAGACTTGGAAAGTTACAAGTATGTAGGCTAAAAGCACTAAGAATACATAAAACTATATAAAAGAGTATGTAAGACAGGTATAAAAGAAAAGCAAAAAATCGTTCTGGCATCACTACCATGTCCCTCCTTGCTGCAATGCCACACAGGCACTTCCTGGCTGGAAGGGGAAGGCACGAAGCCTGCAGGAGTATTGAATAGGGAACTGACTATTCCTGCAAGCTGGCACTTGGGGCCATGGCTGTGCCTGGGCATGGGGAATCACCAGAGCTGTGGATGGGGACAGCTGCACGCAGAGCAGAGACCAGCAGGGCTTAGTGTAGCTGCTGGATGCTGGATATGGATGCTGGACTTTGGCGCTCGAGGAGCCCATGGGAAAGCAGCTGGGCCTGGGCTAGCACCAGCACAGAGGGACTGTATGAAGACAGACCATCCAAAAGCCCTGCTTTGGCGCTTTCAGGCTCCTGTTTTCTCTCAACAGCATGCTGGCCTGGAAATAGGCAACAGCAGGAGGGTCAAGAGCCCCTCACCCACTGCTGGGTGGTCTCCAGAGCCTGGAGCAATAGCTGCCATTGCACAAGCTCCACTGAATAGCCATAGGAACTCTGCAAACTTCCCTCTTGCTCCAGCAGCCCCAGAAAACACTCTGCATTTTAGCGGATTTCCAGGCAGTGCTGGCTTCTCTGTGCCAGTGGGTGCCCAAGGTGTCTGGCCCCAGGCAGCTACACTGGATCAAGGCCTGTGCACTCACTCCTGTGCCCAAAGACATGAGTGCCCTGGCTTCAGGGGTCTGGGATATCCACTCTGCCTTCTGTGTCCTAAGTACTTGAGAAGCCAGCATTGCCTTCTCCCTCCAGCAAGGCTGTGCTTCCTTCTTGGAGCTGTGCTCTTGGATTACCTACATGTTCATTTGACCATTTTTTTTCCTAAAGAAACCAAAACTAAGAAAAAAACCACTTGCAATTACACAACTTATTTCCAAAAGTCTTTATTTTGTATTATTATTTGTTCTCCAGACAAAAAATGGAAATGTCTTTCCAAGCTGCTGTTGTCTTCCAGTTTAACACCTGGCCTATTCAGCCATATCTTTTAACAAAATCTTTTTATTTAATCTTTTGGTTAACTCTTATATAAGAAGAAACTCTGTCTTGATAAGGAGCGTGTTTCTGAGTAGTTAGCCATCTGCAACTGCCTGCAAACTCTCTGATGGTGAAAGTGAGGACAACTGATCAGACATGTTTCAGGACAAAAAACCAGGCTGAAAGCTGTTAGGTGACTATTAAAATCAATGGTAGGTTTAAATGGATTTCATTGTAGACTGAGCTGTGCTGCTTCTGGAGTGTTTCAAAAGCATCTCTTGCTATAATACTGGATATCAAGGTAGAAAACAAAAAGGGTGTTCATATTATGGCAGGGGAATGGATGATATCATAGGCAGTAGCTTAAAACGTTAAATTCTTTGTAATAGTTTTGAAGAAAAGCTCAGCAATTTTCAGCAAGTGAAAATGGATCATTGAAATGTATTTAAAATGCATTCCAAATTTACAGTAAAGTTTTGGGAACTTTGTCCCAGTTTGAGACAAATTCAGGGAAACGCTCTGAAAGGAACATCTCCTCAAAAGAAGACAGGTTACAGCCACCCCTCCCCCACCAGGTTCAGGAAAAAAATATCCTTGGAGGAAAGTGAAGAAGAAACAAACTGTTATTTCTTTAACAAACACACAGGAAAAGAATAATAATGTTAAATAATAAAATCTCTCACTATGGAGAGAAACCTGGAAGATTTAATGTCCTTCTTTGGGTGTAGTCTCTCTCTCTCCTCTTTGGAGCTGAGTTGGCTTGGGCCGACCTCTGGGGCCTCGGTGGAAAGTTCTCCTGATGTGTTCTGATGTTGTTGAAACAGTCCAGAAGAGAAGAAGGGAAATGCTGAAGTCCCAGAAAAAAACTTAACTCTCCATCTCTCTCTCCCTGGAGAAACAGAGCTGAAAAACTGTCTGGAAAAGCAAGAAGGGTGCTCCCTCCCACTCTGCAGCAGCAACTATCTCCCCACAGCAGAAGAACACAGAGAGGACTAGCCAGAGTGACCTTGAAGCACAGAACTGCTTTGAAAAAGTTTGTCTGGGTTTTTTCTTTCTCTCCCCTCTCGTGCTCTGTTTAAAGGCACAGGAAGGCACAGGATTCATGTCTGGGCCGTATGGGATACACATCATAAAGTCACCCCAAAATGGACTTTATACTGTTCTGTATGGTTGGGGCATTTAGATTCTCTTGAAGGAAATTTTGAAGGAAATTTTCCCTAGGACATTGAGTAAATAATTTTGCTTTTTGCTAACTCAATTTTTACAAGACTGAATAAAAATTTTAGAAAATTTCAGAGAAATTGCTGAAGTTTTCTGGACTGCTGGAGGCAGCTGGAGGCCAGGTAGACACCTAAGGCACCTGTGGTGGCACTGGATGCCTGTTTTAGGCATCTGAAATTAGTCTCAAGTCAACCTAGCCAGCTGGTGTTCCATCTCACCCTAAAGCAGACCCTTATTTACTTGCCAGCTAAACAGCAGCACAGGCTCTACAGACTGTACCAGGCAGATATCTGCTGAAGATGAAGGTGTTTATACATCCAGAGCACAGCTAGACACCCACTACACAATTATCTCTATCCTATGTCAAAATATAATTTCCAAACGAAAAATTACAATGATATAATTAGATGATATAAAGAATAAGTATTTTTTAACTTTTAAAAAAATCTTTAATTTTTCCTGAATTGAATTGGTTAAATGTAATATAAGTAAATGGATTGCTGATGACAACTGAGACGTTAATTTTAGGTGACAAAATAGTAGATTTTTACCTCCACTAACAGAAGTCCTTTCTTTTTTTTTTCAGTCTTTTATTTCAGTAGTTTAATGTTAATCAAATATTTTGTTTCTCATCCCTTTCATTCATACCCAAACGGGCTGGAGACATAGCTCCAGGCATTGGCACACTATGTAAGCTTATTTCTAAAACAGCCTTGCTGATGAGTAGCTTGCACATGTAGTATACATGTACTTGGAAGGAATGTTAGAACTGATGTATGAACTGACAGCTTGGAGAATTGTGTGTCTTTCACCAGGAAGGTCAATAAACATCTCATGCATGCTATATGCATGTTCTTGAGGATAAAGCAACATTTTTCTCAAATGAGAAAAGTTTTTTCTCAAGAATGTTGAGTTTTTTGGAAAGAGCAAAACAGGATGTGTACGTAGTGTGCTCACTGTGTATCAGACAGAAATCTGCTATCAAAGGATATTTATTTCTTCCATAATCAGTTTTTCTTTGGTAATAATACATGTTACTGGTAGCTGAAAAATGTATCTAAAAGTAAAATGCATACTCACTTGAAGTTTTGTTTTACACATGTGCACACAAACAAATCTGTCTGTCTGTCTGGCTTTACTGGAATGTCACTGGAGCACCAGTAACTCCTGGGGTCGCTTACACATTTCCATTCCACGGCTCTGTTTTCATGAGGGGAACAATTAATTCTTCTCAAAAAAATTCATCTTTCTATTTTCAAGTGCCTTGAATTTGGACTTTCCAACAAGCAAAAAAAAAAAAAAAGAAAAAAAAGAATTACTCGTGTAAGTATTTCTTTTGTGTTGGCTGAGTTTTATGGGAAGAATGAGAAAATAACTTCCTGATGTTCACACAGAGGTTTGTTTTTTTTTTAGCAAATCTGGCACCAAAAAACCAAAAAAGCATGGAGTGAGTCAGACAGAAGCTCCAGTGAAGTGGAATATCTTATACTATGCCAGTGAAAACTGGACTTTATTTCAGTAGTTGCAAGCCTCTGAAAATCTCCTGCTTGGCAGGCCCCTGGGGCTTTGGCAGCGCAGTACTGAGCGTGCAGTGAGCTGGGGAGCTGGCAGGGCAGGTGACTGTCCCTCAACACATGGGTGACCAGGTCACTGCTGACCCTGTTCCTGCTGCAGGGGCATTTAGTATCAGAAAGTAATACCAATATTTCCTTTTTTATATAGGTATTTTTACACTGACTAATTGAACACTGGCACTTGTAAAAGCCCCACAGACGTGGGCCAAAGGCCAAATTCCTCACCAGAATAAGGAACTGATGCCTGCTGGAGCCAGACTAGCACTCTCACTCTGACTAAGGTTTCCTCTCTTCTTCCCACCCCCTGCCCCATCAGTAAGCTTCCTCCTATCCTCCTTTGGCAGATCCAGTGTCCCACCTTTTTGCCCATTGGGATGGAGTTAAAGTTACTGTCCTCAGGATGGACTCACCATACAACATCTGAACAGCTCTCTGACCTGCAGACCTAGAGAATATCCTTTGTAGGCATTATAGATACTGCAGCTGTGGAACGAGAGCTATGTGCAACTGGAACAATAGTAAGTTTGAAATAATAATATGGTTTTCTATAGTCTGTTCTGGATTGATTCTATGGAATAAGTGTTTGCACAGTATCTTGTACTGAGGCATTGTGGTGGCTGTAGTTCTGGCAACCTCATTCATAAAGGTGTCCAGCTCATTTCAGTGATCCCTGTAGAAGAGAATTGAGATGGCAATCTCTATTTTGGCTTGACGTGTCCACTGGGATTTTTCTTCAGACCCACTTTATGCCTTCTATCTTTGGGGACTCAAAATGAATGTCTAGGGCAAATCCCACTACTTGCATCTAGTGCTGCTTTGGTGAAGCTGAACAGTAAGCATTTTGAACTGTGAAAAATCCATAAATGGGAATGTAGATTCCCACTCTGACATGACACACTAAAATGACACCTAGGAGAAGCTGCAAGAGTGATATTAGAGCAAGTTGTCTAGAGTCAAGCACAGACTGAAGCCCTTAGAAGGAAGGAGCCCAAAGAGCTGTCCCACAAAATAGCTGAATACAGCTACTAGGAATCCAGCAGGTACCCTGAGTAGAGAATATTTGACATCAGAATAGGATGCCACTTTGACTTTAAAAACAGAGTGATGCTTCACTTAGCATCTGACACTTCAGCTCTTTGTCAGGAAGGTGTTATGTTAACTTTGCTTTCACCTTTCTAGTGAAACCTTACAGTTTTTAACGTTTTAAAGTGTTCTTTAAAAAAAACCCAAACTCTCAAGGTGTGTCTATTCTCTGACTCATATTCTCCATAAGCAGCAAAAACAAGCAGGAATATATAAAAGAGGTAGCAGAAAAGATCAGGGGGCCCAAAAGGAAGAGGGAATGCTATATCTCAAGGGATTTTGATGACACGGAAAAGTTCGTGTGTCACCTTTTTTCTACTAAGTCTGTTTTTCTGGAAGAAATACTTGATTTTTTGAGAACATGGTAACTAAAGACTTGATCTTGCATTGTGATCATATTTATGATGACAATATTATTAGGAAGTTACTGCTTTCAAAGCCTCTTTAAAATTGGCTTGGTTTAAATGGAGATTGCTAGGTCTATAAAATGAGACTATAACCACATTTAAAAACAGGTCAGCAGACAATATACTTGAGGAGGGGGAGCTGATTTTCCAGGGGTATAAGTTAGCTCTCTTCAAAACAGTCCTCATTTTGGAAGTGTGATTCAGATATGCTCGCAGACAAGCTTTCACTTCTTAAAGCAGTGAGATAATGAGGCTTAGAGTGGATTTATCATTGCACAATAGCTAGCATTTCACAATCTGAAATACAATTACCCAAGGCCCTCATAGTGCATGCTCTAAGTTGCATGCATCTCCCAGGTGAAAGGCAGGTGGTTGAAGTGATTTGAAAGCACGGTGTGATTGCATCAGCCAGGTGAGAGGCTGCTGGAGAAGAGCCCCAGCCCTGAGTCAGCAGACCATGGTGTGATACTGGCTGTGCTGGAAGTGGTGCAGAACCTCCCTGCCTCAGCAGGAACCTTGGGAAAGGTTTTGGCTCAGAAAACTCTCCTAACACCTACTCCCTCTGCAGCTGTTTTCACATTTCCACAAAGGATGCAGCTGTCTCCCTTTGGGGGAACATTCCCTAGGATGCCCTGAGAATGAAAGGCATGTGGTTTTACCCAGCATTTACAGGGATCAAAATGAACATGGGAAGACAGTGGGAAAATGGAGGTGGGCATGTCCTTGTCCCAAACATGTGCATTAAGGCACCTAATGTGGCAAATGACTGTTCTGGAAAGAATAAAGACCTTAGAAATTAAAGTCTTGGAATACTATACTATTAAAGTTAAAATACTATACTCATAAAGGAGGACTGTAGCATGACACAGCTTTTGTATTTTGCAAAGCAATTTTCTCTGAATTGCTTAGAATACCTGCTTGATGGATTATAGGATCAACAGGCAAGGGAGAAGCAGCCATAATTTTTACTCATGAGACCACAAGGGATTGAAACCAACTACTCTTTCAGGAGTGTGAACAAAGCTATAATCCTCAGCTCTGTGCCCTTTACTGCCCTGAATGGGAGTATCCATGTCAGCATGGTTGATCCTTTCACAGCAGTGAAAGGGTATCCTGCATCAGAGAGCAAAATTCTGCATGTAGCAAGTCTGGTACAGGATTAGGTGATGGAAAGAAGACAGCTGCTGTATGCTCAATGCTCCAAGGGGAATGTAAGCTATGAAGGAAGAATGTGCATCTGAGGATCTCAGCATTTCAAAAGGCATCATAGTCAAGAACTCTGAATGGTACCCTCTTAGAAAAAACACAATACTTCCTCACTAACTCATCATTCTTTTCATTGTCTCCTTCTATCTCACAGGACAGGGACATGCCTAGTTAGTATGACTTACATAAGTGAATGTGTGTGAAAATTCAACCCTCTTAGAATTTTTGTTTCTCCAGAACCCCTGAAGCAGCTGTTCAGACTACTATTGAACAGCTGTTCAATAACAGCTGTTCAATAACAAAGAGTTCTTGAACTCTTTCTTTTGTTCAGCCTTTTACTGATTTTACTAGATGTGCTGCAATAGCTTAGGCCTCTGACTATGTGAGGTAGCAAAAGAGGTGATGACAGGGCTGGATTGTGAATGGAGGAGTCCAGTCACAATGTCACCAATGTACAGAATGCAGTCTTCATTCATAGGGGCATGAAAGATGCTTTGTGAACCAATAGAAAAGCTGAGAAGAAACTGGATGCGTACAAAAGCTGATCCTAGCTATATATTCCAGTTCTGCCTACATGGGGAGATGTCATCACACAGCATTACAGTTCTTAAATAATTCTTTAAAACCACAAAGACTGCAACTGCTCATTTTCTGCATATTTCTCCCACATAAGTGGAAAATTTATATTGAGTAGCACAAATACCATTTAAACTAAAAATGTTCATACAAGTATCTTTTTTTTAGCTGCTTGAATGGTTAGGACATGCTTTAAGTGGTGGTTACATACACCCTATTTTTATATGCTTAAACTCCTTTGTCTCTTCTCTGCATTCAGAGACCTGCAAATTTTCTGGTATTGGTTTGCATATGTTAGTGGTATAATTTGTACCATTTCTGGACTAAGTGCTGAAATTGTGTCTTATGACTCCTAATGGGCGTACTGCTTTTAATTAAAATTAAATGCAATGAAAACCACAATAATAAAATAGATTATAGACTAAGTCCCTAGCACTTGATCTTCATACAGTCAGCCACACAAGCACACAGTCATTCACCTCTTCTCCTCCTGTTGTTGCAATGTCCTGAAGACTTGAATTTATGCAATATAACTCCTAAATATTCTTGGTGAATATTTCTTGGTTTGTCTGACTTTTTGACCAGCTCTAGGAAACCCTAGGAAAAAAGGAGAAAGATGCCATTTTCTGAGCAATGAATTCAGCCCATTCCCAGATGTCACCTGGGATCGTGGGTCCTCGCGGTAGAAGGCTGGTGGCCAAGGCTGGCTGGTTTGGACAGACCAGGTGGTTTGGCACTATGGAGCACTCCTATCATTGTGGGAGCTCTGGGAAAGAGAGCAGGAAGAGCTGGTCCAGATTAACCAGCTTGTCAAACCAGATTTAGTTGATTGGTCTGAGTTTTGATGGCTCTGTACTAAGTGTATTAGTATTATACCCATTTTAGGACCTAAATGATCTTAGGAACAATATAGATGGAGATGTTTCATGATACTCTAGTGCTTAATTGATGCATATTTTTCACTTTATGGTGAAGTTTTTGTATCAATAAATTTATCCCAATGCTTATCCTCCCTTTGTGAGCCCTATCATAACCAATCTCACTAAAACTGTCCTCCTTTTTTACAACTCTTGGTTTGAAAGAAAAAAATCAAGCTGCACTACATAGTTAGAAGTCCTGATATCTTTCTGCAAGTTATCTATATAATTCTGTAGCAATACCTTGCTGTTGTTTCAAGTAGTACTTTGTTCTTTAGTGACATATTAGATTTTCATCACTGTCACTCTTTTATAGGTGGGGAAGTGCTAGAGGAAATATTAGTTAAAGTGACATTCCCAGAAAGCTGGTTGCAGTGCTATAAATAGAGGCTAAGTTTTTATAGGGAGTTAATTCACTGGTGGCACCACATCAATTTTGACATGACTTATGGGCTTGATGTTGAATCACAGAACCACAGAATATCCCAAGCTGGAAGGGACTCACAAGGATCATTGAGTCCAACTCCTGGCCCTGCATAGAACATCTCCAAGAGCCACACCATGTACCTGAGAGCATTGTCCAAACACTTCTTGAACTGTGTCAGGCTGGTGCAGTGACCACTTCCCTGGGGAGCTGTTCCAGTGCCCAAACACCCTCTGGGTGAAAAAACTCTTTCTAATAGCCAATCTAAATATCTTCTGATACAAATTCAGACCATTCCCTCGGGTACGGTCACTGATCACCAGAGAGAAGAGATCAGTGCCCCTCCTTTTCCCCTTACAGGGAAGTTGTAGACTGTGGTGACGTCTCTCATAATTTTACCAGGCACCAAAGTGCATCAGGCAGGCTTTTAGGTTTCAGGGTCCTTCTTCTTGCCCTTCTTGAAAATCAGCGTTCTCGAAAGCTTCCAGTCAACTGGGAGATCTCTGGATTCCCAAAACAGCACAAAAATAATCGAGAGAGGTTTTATGGCGACATCAGCCAGCTCTTCAAAGATTCTTGGGTGAATCCAATAAGACCTCATAGATTTTTGAGGGATCCAGCTGGAGCAGCAGATATCTCACATTTTCAGGGTCGACTGGGAGTAGATCTTTCTTGCAGTCATGATCCTCCAGGTCAGGGCTCTGAGACCCCTTTGGTCTGTCATCCATGTTGAAGACAGAGACAAAGTTACAACAGGAGTGATAGATAACATGTTGTGCAAGTTAGATCAGAAATTAGCTGCTTCTTGACTTGAGAATATTAGGAATTTAGGAAAACTGCTATTGCAAGCCCTGTGAAAAGTACTCTTTGGGCAGAACTTACAAAAGGTGTGTTTGACTCTTGAATGAAACTGACGGTGCTCAAGAAAATGCAACTGTGTCTAAGCCTCTTTATGTGAACATCAGCTGTAGCTGCAGGCTTGCAAGGTGGACAGCAAAAAAAAGACTCCATCAGCCCAGGTCACAGAGTACAAAGAGAAGAAGAAAGTCTTGCCTTGGAAACGTTTGGTGAACCATTTCGTTTTGCAGCTGGTTGATCAGCAGTGTTTCTGAGATTACTTAGGGTTTCAAAACCTTAACGGTAGCTCTCCAGAGATGGTTTAAGGGGCAAAACTGGAACATGGCATTATGCCACCTTCTATTTTCAGGGAAGAAAAAGTTTCTTCTCTTCTCTACAATATGTTCAGAAGAATGTCACTTGAATGTCTTTTACTTCAGATCAAAACAAATCCACTAGTACACTTGGTTGTCTGCAGTATAGTGGAAGTAATTTGTACACAAAGCAAAATTTAAAAAATGGAACATGATACTAGTGAACTAGAGGGGAAAGTGAAAGAATCAGCAGATGAACTTGGGAGTGATTTCTCCCTAGATGTTTATGAAATCTCACTTTAATTCTGAAAGCTTAGGCTGAGAAACACTGAGAACAGTTTTGTTTGGGTGAACTGATGTTTCCAGAGGTTTTGGTAATGGTTTTCACAGGTTTCATTTAATTGCTCTCTGTCTGGGAAAACAGCCATGAATTTGAGACTGATTGGAAATCCAGATGTGAAGTTGAGTCATTTTTTTGCAGCTGGACTCCAGTGGACGTAGTGAATAGTTAAGGGAAAGTACAAAGTGTTCCTGAGGGAACATTTGGGGAGGGAGGAGTGTAGAATAGCTCCCTTTTGGCAAGAAAGAATATCACTAGCAGTTAAAAAAAATACGTACAAGGGAATGTAGAATTGTTTCTGAAGGAGATTTGCCATGGTTTTTTTTATACAAAAAAAAAGCAAAAAGTTGTGTTTGTCTCAGGAAAGGAAATCAATGAGTGCACATTTATTATAATGTTATTATTTGCCATCCTTGATTTCAAAGAGCTATAACCCCTCCAGAAAGAAATGTCCTTTTATACATCCTGCATGAAGAACTACTCTGACAACCTCATTTGCTGAACAGAGCATTGAATAGGGCACTGAAGCAAAGAAAGAGCAAAAGGTGGCAGCCAGCCTTCTCTGCCTGTTAACAGGTCAGACCTGCCTCCTTGATCTTCTTCTATAGCTAAGCATGCTTTTAATGTATAAGGACAAAGGACTCTCAAATAACAGAATAAAGCCTAGAAAAAGAGGATATTATAATAATTACTCATCTTAAACATAAAAGCCATTTCACTGCTTATATTGTATAATATCAATTTAGATTGATATATTTTTTTTCTTGTCAATTTATATCTTTTACTTCTAGAAGTTCTTCTTCAGTGACCAATTTCTTTGACCTTAACAGAAAACTGGGCTCCACCATGTGCTGAGCCTTAATTGAATTGGCAGTGACACACCCTAGGAGCTCCATGTCTGTTCATATGGACTAGGTTAAAGATTATGGGCTCCTGTAATCTCATAGGAGAAATGGTCTAAAACATTCTTTACCATGACCACAAACCCAATTTGGCACTCTGGTCATGCTGGGAGCAATGCTGAGCCTCGACTCTGGCTGTGTGGTTAAGGAGCCTCAGGCAGGCTGGGGCTGTGTCCCACCACTCCTGATGGGAAAGCAGAAGGCAATCATCTCTCTCAGCACTTCTGTTGCTTCATGGAGTACATGAAGCTGCTCCAGGTATGCACTGTCTGTAGCCACACTCGTGCAATAATTTGGAGCCATTGAACCATCAGTTGTAAAGCAAAAAAATAACTTCTGTGGAGATACAGTTATGAATGGTATGATCTCCTTATCAAGCTATCATGCAAGTAAGTTGCCTCAGTTTGTGGTAGAAATATTAAAGGAGTTAATTTGCTTAAATTTCCCTGTCATATGAAGCCTGTAATCAGAGCAACTACCATCTCCTTTGGTGTTTCCTGTGGAGTACAGAGATTGTTGTCCAAATACTGACCAGGCAAAACTTTCTCTCCTATAAGGCAACAAACAAGATATAACTCAGAAGTTAATTTTGCTTATGTAAAATATTTCTAGCTGTATTATGTTCCTCCTGCTTTTGTCTTGACCCATTAGCCAGCAAATCCTCACAGACTTGCACCAAAGACAAATTTCTTCACCAAGCACCTCAGCATGAGCCAAAGGGTGGATGGATGCATCCTGAAAGGTTGACATCAACTAAAACACAGCAATAATTATGACATTTTGCTACTTTGCAAAATGCTGTTACAATATGGCAAGGTTTTATTGCAGGAAAAGGGATGCAGTCAGAAATAGTTGCTGTATTTTGTTTAGAAAAAGGAGTTTTCATTTCTGAGTTTTGCATTGTTATGGTTGGTAAGAAATCTGTAAATAGATTTCAATAGTATAAGACTTAATTACTAATTACATATTGTTACTGTAACAGCAGAGAAAATATTATGAATTGAGATCCACTACCAACAAGAGCTGTCATAGACACTAACCTTTGTAATTGATTTTAGTCGTCTGTGACCTGATTATGAAAATGCTAGGCTTTTGCAATGCACTTGGAAATAGTAGGCTGGGCATGTGAATCCTGCTATAAGTTGATGATTGTATTTTATCCTATCTCTTGTGACCCTCAGCCTATTTAAAGCAAATACCAGATGATCTTTTGTGTTTTGTTTCATCAGTAGAGAAGACTGGATGTTTTAACAGGTCTTTAACAAGCAGCTTTATGCACCAGCTGTGATGCAGGAGAGTGGATCAAAATGTTGTTCAAGGTGGAAATGTATTTAATCTAATTACAGACAAAGTCCAGCACAGCCACTGAGGATTCCTCTCTGGGCAATGGACAAGGATCTCAGCAACCCTAAGCAAGCATTTATAAATGAGGTCAGTTGTCCCCTAGTGATTTTTGTTTTTCTCTGTCTGGTACAGTGAGTGCACAAATGACTAGATTATATCTAGACAATTCCACCACAACTAACCTAAAAGAGTTAGGGGACAATTATTCCACTAGGAAAAGTGCAAAGGTAAACTGAGCTCTAACAGGATGTGGCCTCGATACGGAGTACTGATCAGTGCTATTAAATGGCTTGTCAAAATGCCTCACTGATGAAAAGTAATCTAAATCAAATCTGAGAATCAAATCAAAGTGGAACCAAGCAGAAGCCAAGAACTTGAAGCAGACAGCTCAGTCTTGGACAACCCTTTGACGGGGGCACCTACCTAAAAGAGGATAACTAAATCATGTGACTATTTAGTAACCATGCCCTGATGACTCTCAAATGCAATTGATAAATACCTATGAGACCTATTATTTTTTTCAACATATATATTTTTGGGTGGGGTTTTTTTGTTTTGGTTTGGGTTTTTTTTTGTTGGTGTGTCTTGTTTTGATTTGGTTTTGGTTGTGAATGTACATCACTCTTTGCCTGTCTGATAAAGGATGCCCTTTTTTCCTTTTTTTTAAGAGATATCATGTTTCATGTATTCACACTGGTGTTCAGGAATTAAAAACTGACCAGTTCCTGATGTATTTCCCAGGTGTGTCCATGCAGTCCTGGCCCCTATGCCAGGACACCTACCAAGATTCTTACCACTCCCTTGCTGCAAGATGGGAGTATTTAATCCTTGGTATGTTCTCATTTTGAGGAGCATTGCGTCTTTCCACGTTTCATACCACCGCACCCACCAGGCTTTCACTGAAGTCTCCTCAAGGTGATTATCAATGCAGCACAATACTCCTAAGCAGAGGAATGGCCTAATGGAGAATAAGGGGAAATCATTAAGATTATGTCACATTTCCAAGCGTCAGAATCTTGCAAATCTGGAAAGCAAATGTTGAACTCAGGAAAACCTTCATGCCGGCCATTGTTAAGTGAAAGCCTGGGAGAAAAATGAACAAATACATTGCATGTTTTTCTAAATATTGCTGAACTGCTCAGAATAAATGTTCTAAAAATGCTCTCGTGGAAGAGTAGTGAATATAATAGACACATTTTTGTTAGGACACATTCATTAGCTTGAGGAACTATCAGTTTCCTGATGACTTCCTCTCTTATTAGTACATATTAAATCTTTCCAAGCATGTCTGCCTTGTTGCCATCTGATCTGTTCATTGAGGAGAGGTGATTTCAATTTCATGTTTGCAGGGCACGTAAGAAACCTTACACCAATGAATCACTGAGAAGGAAATATCCCAGTTTGCTGGTAGAAGAGTCAGCTGAATGGAATAGTTTTGGGACCTTTGGCAACACCTTGCTGAAGGCATTGCTGCTGTTGGCCACAAACAAGGCAGATGAAACTGTGTTCAGAGGGAAATGATGTAATACACCACAGTGGCCAGAACGTATCATTCTTTGTTTTCATAATACATTAGAACATGGAACTATTAATTTCCTAGGTAATGATAGACATTGTTTTTTAGGTTTGCTCCTGATCTTTTACAATACATCAAATAAATAATTTGTCTTCTGTATTTAACATCCAGAACTTTCTTCTTGCATAGAAGTTCAAAGAACATTCCAGTAGGAACTGAGGACCCTGAGATTTTCACAAGTACAGGATTTTTTCAGGTGCTTTTGTTCTCAGCTACAAGAATCTGGCCCAATGTTCCCACTGGGCAGGGCACCTTGAGCTCTATCTTCTGCAACTTTCCTGCTGACCACTGCTCTTACTTTTCAAAGGTGACACCTGTGAATCAGTGCTTCAGGCATGTCACACTCAGCTCTCCTATCATTACCAAGATAAAAAAGTCCCACAGGCAACTCTCCTTCAAGCTCACCTCAGCTACTCAGTGGTTCTTCCACTCCCTACCATATGTCCTGGTTTTCTCCTAAACCCCCACCCATGAATTTTCTCCTTCTTTTATGACTTTTTGGAGAATGCAACTAATGGTTCTACTGTTCTCTTGAAACCTGTGTATTTATATTTCCCACGCTGGCCAATTGTTTTCTCTAGTAAACAGGAATTCAATATAGTTCAACATCCAGTCTGCAGAAATACTCCTACAATAATATTTTACCTACCTGCAGGAATCATTCGATGTCCAAATGCAACTGTCTTGTATTGCATCCATGAGTTGTTCATCTGTAAATTGTGTGGGAGTGTTGTCAATGAATAGCTCAACAAATTTTATTTAAAAATTAGTTTGAAAGGTGGTATTGTGAAAAGGAAGTTTTCTTTTTAAGGACTGCATTTGCTTTCAGGTAAAATTGCTTCATCTTTTTGCTTCACTGCTTTTCTTTTTCACATTTTTTTCAAAGGCCTATCATCCATCCAGTGTAACTGAGCTGTTTCCAACAATGAATTTTGCTTGCTCCACATTTCAGAACGAGGTTATAACTGTAAAATGTTTCTGCCAAATTATTGTCATGAAAAATATTTTCTCTTCTAGCTATAAAATTGTGTGATCCTTTTATTCTCACTGAGATGGGAATTTAGAAGTGTGGACACCTTCTTAGAGATTTTTAAGAACATAACATGGAAGTTTTCACGGGAGGAGAAGGGCTAAGTGCTCATTACTATTCTTATGTGTCTAAAACATTCCTATTTGTCTACAATATCACTGTAAGGCAAGAGTGAAAGTGGTTTCATTCTGCCTCTAAGAAACAGAGCAGGCCATTACCAGAATTACTGGTGACACCACTGTCACTCTGGCTTGAGATTATCTGGTGCATAAAATGTGCATCATCAGGCACTTGCTCAGTTCTTTCCTTTAGACTGCTGAGTGCTGTGAAGCCACTCCAAAAAACTCCAGGGATGTGTGTGGTGGAAATCCTTGTGCATAAATTGACTCTTCCCTGCATTCCAGTGTTCCTGCTTTGATATCCTTTTCTCCTTACCTGCAGGTATGCTGCACCACTGCTGTGAAACTCAAGTATACTAATCTCACTGTGCATCAGTGTTACTCAGAACTTCCTCCTGCCTGAGAAAACTTCCCAGCTGCCTTCAGAGGGCTTGTGCTGTGACTTTGAAGTTACACTAACCCAGACAAGGCTGCTAGTAGGGAAATCTCACTCTTTATTTCCTTTTCCTCTGCATTAAGTGTTATATTTGCACCTTTTGCTAATCAACACAAGACTGCTGAGGGAAGAGAAATGGTCTGTTCAAATCCAGGTAAGTGCTTGTTCCTGAGGGCAACTGGTCATAGGAAAAGGCATCTGAGCTTGTGTTTTATCTATCTGCATCTGTGTTTCCATAATCCTGCCTTATCACAAATACAGAAAATTGCTTATTAAAATTTAAAATAATACTTGATCATCATCTGTTTCCCAGATTTCTGACCTTCCAGACAGCTTTGAAAATTTGTCAAAAAATTTAAAACCAAAGAGGCAGCTTCACTTACCATTATGAATAGGAAATGTTTTTGCTGCCTACTGGTCCCCTGTCCAAAACTGTTATTTCACAGGAACAGGTCACTGAATGGTGAGAATGTTTCCATAGCTATCACGCTGGATGGACATAAGGAAACAGAATTTGCAGGGAGAGGTTTGTTCTTTATTGAACTAGCTGATATAGGTGAAAAAAATCAGATGACATTTCAGGCTCAAAATTCCTTCTTCGGTTCAACCAAAATCATTGTGTTCCACCTGTACATATGATTTTCTGTTGTTTGTTACAGCCCTCTTGCTGATGGATGAGGTTGTATGAGCCTGAGCTCAGCAGGGAGACAGAACATCAGGCCTGTTGGTCATTCAAGCTGTCAGCTTTGATCACTAATCTGGGAAGGACTGTGACTCTGCATAGAATGTCTCTACCTCTCGGTTTGTGCCACATTCAGGCATCTCAGGTTTACCCGAATAAGTTATTTGAGACAAACATATTTCCAAAGCTGAGCACAGGGATGCACATGACACAGTCAAGCCTCCCAAGACTGTTTCTTGAAGGAATCTGTATGCTTGCTACTGTCAACACTTTGCTTAATAGCTGTAAAGTTGCATTGATTTTCTCAGTACTGTAATGTCCCAATGACATTAGGCAAGAATGCCTGCACAAGTCTATTACAACATACTCAGCAAGAATTACCAGGCAAGAAAGAAGCACAACTCTTCCAGTACTGGGAGAAAGGTTGTCCCAGTTCTTTGGAAATCTTTTTTGTTTCTTCTTTGACCTAGCAGAGACCTAAAACTACCCAGTGGTTTCTTCAAGGTTTTGCAATCATATGGCAGAGCCCAGGAGCTTTCTGAATCCACTTGATAAAAGTGTTTGGAAATGAGATATCAAAAGAAGTGAATCAGGACTAGCTATATTCACTCCTGGTAAAAAAAAAGGGCCAGGGTTGTGGCTGTTCTGTGAGGCAGGGGCAAGGTTGTGATGGGGCAAACCAAGGCACATCTGGAGTTTCAAGCAGAGTAGAAAAAGTACAATAAAGGGTAGAGCACTATTGTGATATGACTGACTCCTCCTTTTTGCAGTGCATGATGCAGAATGGCAGGAGGAAAATGCTCCAGCTCTGGTACTGTATGTCTTCTCTTGTATGTGGAGCTGTCAAGGGATCTCTCAGTTGTCCTTGCATAAAATTGTGTCTTTCCTTTGCTTTTGCCATATAAAGACATCCCTGTCATCAATCTGCAGTGGGCCCAGTCCTGTCAAGTGAACAGACTGTTCTGATACGCAGAAATCTCAAACTGAGGGATTTTTTAGAAATGCTTGGGAGGGGGATATCCTGTACTCCATTTTTTTTTCTCTACAGCTCCTCTGGCCCCCTCCTCCCACTTCCACACCCTGAGCTCAAGTTTGTAAACCTTTTGAACTATTTTAAAAAATGTACAGCTTGTCCTCTAAGACATAGGAAATTACTTTTGATGGTCTATTGTATAAGAATTTCCATATTTAGACAAAAATCAACAGATACAATCTCTGATTTCCTTTCCCCTATACTCCTCATATTTGCCTCTTCTTGCATTGCTTGGTTTGGCTGCTGCCATGCTGTAGCAGAGGCAGATGTCACCAATTAGAAGATGGATTTATAACTAGTGAGAGATATATTCAAAGAGCCTACTCATCCAGATGCTGTGTACTCACCCTGGTCTGCAATATCTTCCCCAGCTCACATCTGAAGTTTTTGGTGCTTTTAAAGGTATTTCAAAGATAAGCTTCTGCTCAGTCTGTGCAAAATATTTATCACATATAAGAAAATTTTGGCTCCCTGGTCTACAGATTGTGAAGCAGTCTTTCTAAGGCTTTATAGAACAGTGGTCAGTGATATTGGACTGGGTTAATTATGTAGTTAAACTCCAAGAAGGATTTCTAAACATAAATTTTGGGTTTCTTGTAGTTAACTATTTGGTATAAACATGGTGTAAATTGTCTCAGTGACAGTCAACTCAGCAACAATACTGATTGAGGAAGGAACTCACTAACAAGAGCTCAATAACTTTGTTGTGGTTAAAGCCATATGTAGAAAGGCTGCAGAGGAACATTATCAAGCAGAACAAGTTCAGAATAATATGCTAATATACCAGTGCAATAAAAATTAAGCTTTCTGATTTAAAATTAAATTACTCAAGGCCTTTTAAAGTATGATCCTGGATAATATTACAGCATGATTCTGGCTAATTTTAAAGCCAAGCAAATGACTGATGTATTCAGCAAATAAGTTTAAAAAACTGCAAAAAACCTCCAAAAACCCAAAACCCCTATGAAATATGGGGAATGGCTACAGTTTATCATTTGCACTTGAGACAGGACTTTGGCCTTTTTCAGTTTGAACAAGAAGAGTCATTCTTGTATTCAGTTTCCAAACTGTGGGATGGACTTCCTTTGAAAAAAAAGACACTTTCTAAGATCCAGTTTCTACTGTGACAACAGCACAGACATGAACCTTGCCTTTCCCAAAACAAGCACACATTTCTCTCTATCTATTGCATATATAAACTTGTGCCTTGGGTGGCTTTTTTGAGAAAAAGCATCACACACAGCAGAAGTTGGTCACCTCTTACAGTACAAATTAAAAACTCCTGCACTTTGATACCCAAAGTGATCCAGGTGTTCATCTCTGACTGGCAGGGATTCCAGTGTAGTTAAATTAGTCTTTCATGAAATGTTGTTTAAAAAATCTCAGCACTTGAGTCCAAAGGAAAAAAACGTTATTTTGTTTCCATGCGTTGCATTTTTATTGCAAAATGAAGCTAATCATTATAAATGAAAAGGTAATGCTTTTTTTACTTCTAACTTTAAAACCTCTCTAAGTATTTAGGATAGCCTTCACTGTTAAGAAAGCACATGGAAGGCTTGCAAACTTGACAATTTTTGTGTAATAGAGCAGTTTATAATACATAGGTTCATCTAACTTACCCATATTTTCCATTGTCAGCCTTCTGGCTTTTTTACTAGTCTACAAAGAGTGTTTTCACTGTGAAATACCCATGTAACTACAATGTTTGTATTCACATGGAGAAAATTATAAGCACATGAAAGTAAAGCACATTCCTCATGATCTTTACACTGCTTGAAGATTAAGAATACAATAGATTAAAAGAATCCAGGAATAAGTTGGTCTCCAGGGAGCGGTCACAATATTTGTGTAAGTCTATGCCACTTTAATATATGAATTACAGCCTTAATAGAAATGTTTGAAATTTTTTTTGAAACACACTGACTATATGGCCTCACCCCACTTTGGTTTTTGTGTTTCAGAAAGTACAGTTGATCAAAAAAGTTTGTGCCATGCACTAAAAAAAAAAAAAAAAAAATTCAGAGTCCAGTCTGTGTACAGTAAAGCTGTTCAAGTTATGTAGTTTTACAAAATCTAAGAAAACATTCCCAGAGAGACAGTGTTTCCAAATAAATGGATGCCCCTAACAAATATTTAGTCCTTAGTTGCAGTAGTTATGAAGTTTGATTTGTTGTAGATGATGTTGATACTCTAATAAATACTTGGGGCTAGAGTAAGTTCAGTGTAGCTACATTGATTGGCTGGGTCTGAAAATCTTGACCCTTAACTGCTTCCATCAAGAAATCACAACCAACTTGTGATATGAAGCAAAAGTTGTTATTAAAAGGTTAATAAAGTTAAAATAAAATATTAAATTAACATTTTAGATCTTGTTAAAATACAGTGGGGAATAATAGATATTAAAAACTCATCTAGTAGGTGCCACCTGGAAAGCAACAGAAATGGCATTACCACAAAATCACAGGTTACCCTTCAGAAAGAGTTCTTAATTTATGACTCTTTTCCTATCGTAAAAGCTTGAAAACTGTCTTTATTCTTTTGCCATTAAATAATATTTTGGAAACAAATAAGTGAAAATAAGTATCTGCTTCTTTTTGATGGGTCGTGAAACTTTATCTTGCTCTGACAGTATGTCTCTGTTCTTACTCAGTTTTTATAGCAACCACCTAGGTTCAAGTTATATTTGGCAAATACTACCAGTCTTCCAGCTATCAGTAGGAAGCCAAAAGCCCCAGGGCTGAATGTAAATCTATACCCAGCAGGATCTGACTGTCAAGCATGCACTGCCATATCTGCTGCTTTCTGTAGAGTTAAATTATTTGGAATGACACAAATAAGCCTTTAAGAATATTTTGCTACGTGTGACTGAAACCTGTAAATTAATTTTCATGATATTTGGAAAACAAAATTTATCTGAGGTGATCAAGTGTGCGGGAAATATTGGCCCTGAAAGAAAATTTGCAGATTGTTATGCCTACTTGGCCCTGTGAGAGTATTGTGAGATTATGTGTTTTCCTGTGTCACTTTTACAATCTTTTGAATGATTTTAAGTCATCTTCTCTCAGAAGAAGTCAGACCCCAGGAAATGCCAAGTGACCTGAGGTCCAAATGTTGTTATTCCCAGTGAAAGTTCAGAAACTAATTAGTTCATCTGACCACGAGTTTGGGAACAGTACTCTTCTTTGCTACAGTACTGGTGCCTTCAACCTGACCTGAAAGCTTTGATTATTAGACTGTGTGACCTGTTAACATCAGTGAGCATAACTGAATCACAGCTCTCTGGTTTTGAATGCTCGTGCTTAAATTCAGTTTTTGGTCAGTGCTGCTTTGATGATTTCTGCATCAAGATCCATTTTGTGGTGTAGGCATCCCTGTGTTAGCTAACCCAGAGAGAGCTTGCAAAACAGCCATTGTGAAATGCAGACAGTGTTATAATCAGATGTTGTTAGCAATAAAGCCCTAATTAGACTCTAGTCTCATGCATGGTGCCAAACCCAAGCGGTCTCCTATGCATGGACTTTTATTGTGCGGCATATTTAATTGAATCCTTGGAAGCAATCTAGGATTCTCATCCCAATGATTATAACCCCAATCTCTTTAAGGGTTAAATTCTCAAATGCTGTGGCCAGGAGGAAACTTCAAAGAAGACCTGCTGTCACCTTTACCTCCTGTGCATGCTCCAGGAGCAGCAAGCCTGGTGGGATGCTGCTGGGGAGCAACCTCAGCATATCAGGGAGCACGACCTGTATGCCTTGGGAAATGCTTCCATCCATCCAGCCACGGTCCTGCAGGATCCTCACATTCCTGGCAAATATTACCCCTGGGAGCGCAGTAATGCTGCCATGAGCAAACAGAAAAGGTGCACACGACAGTGTCACTCTTCTTGCCACATTCAATGTGCACCTACTTTATTCTCCTTGCATTCAAGAACAAAGACCCAGGTCCTGGACTGCTTTTTTTCTTCAAGTATCTGGATGAGGCTTCATGAGACTTCTGCAAAACAATTGCTCACAAGAAATTTTTATTTGCAGAGCAAGGAGATACAGACCCATATGTAATGCCTAAACAAAACATTTAAAGTGATGTGCATAAATATGAATGTAGGAATAAATAAATTAGGTAGAAATAATTCCAGATTTTACAAGGGAATTTGAAATGAGGCAGAGATCGTGAAATGTCTGCTTTCAGACATGAGGAAGTCCACACGTGCTGTGACCTGAACTGTTTCTTGGTCACCCTGACCTCAGCAGAGGGAAATATAAGCAGGTTTGATGGTCCTGTCTTCTGGCACAAGTCAAGCACCTTCCTACTGCTTTGGGTAGGGATTTCCTTTGTTGCTGGACATGCTTTAGCCTTGAATAGGTAACCATGTAATTTTCTAATAATTGCAGCTAGCTTAAATTTCACTGAAGTAAAGGGGCTGTTTAGTGCATTTTTATGAGTTTAAAGAAATGTAGCAAACAAGTCATACTGGGGAGAAGTTCGTTGAAAGGTGATAGCAAGATACCTTTTAATTTTTTTTTTTTTCTTTAGAGACTTGTGCCCTTTACATCAAAAAAGCAAATTATTCCATTTCACATCTGGTTCTGGGCAGGGAGAGGCAGAAGTTTTAGTCAGCCTGGCTAGGCAGTCTTGTAGCATATTAGAGAAGGTTCTTATGTGGAAGTGGAGTTTCAGAAGTCAAAATAGTTTTGCTAGAGTCTACAGGGAATTTGAAAGATGACGTTCAAAAAACGGAAAACACACACCTCTTTTAAAGATGGTTTACCCATTAAGATTCATAAACCATCCTGGGAATTTAACCAGGAATTTTGCCTCTGTTTCAAGCAGACAGGATCACATCCCCAGTGATTAGCTCACTAAGCTCACCAGAGGCCATTTTCATTCCTTCGTTGCACATGGCTGGTATGTTCACGTCTAGCACGGGTGTTTCTGACCATTCAGGCTTTCTATTTTGCAGATACACAAGCTGAAAAAAGTAAACAAGTGATCTCTGTGCAGCTTTTTCCACTATTTTAGTGAACAGCAAAACATGAGGTCTGTCTTCAGTCAGGTGTTTATTTCTCCCTAACATATCTATCAAGTTTCTGGCATAAAAACTGAGTCAACAGTAGCATTTGCTGTACAACACTGCTGTGTTCAGTGCAATTGAGGATCCTGTAGTCTCCATTAACTTTGCAATATCAGGAAGTTTACTAAAATAGCAGGAAGAGCTCAAACCATTCTGTTAGGTGAGCTTTCCTGGACATTGGGGTGGAGGGAGCAATAAAATTTTAGAAATGCTCCTAACATCAGAAACCCCATTTATAACTGAGAAAATGAGGTATAGAAAGATTGACTAATCATTTGATCTTTCAAGCTAAAGTCCATCTTTAACTTGTGATAAAATAATCAAGGTCAGATGTGACAAAGACTTACAAAATTGTCTAGGGAAGATAAAGTGTGAATGGTTGTTTTCCCCCTTCAGCTTTTGCCGAATTCAGGGACTTCAGGCAACTAACAGGCAAGCAGCAAAAGAGAAGCAAATGACCATGATTTTCATGTAGTGACTCAGATTTCTTGTGTGGTGTAAACTGAGGTCCCAGAATGGTGGGGAGGTCAAATGTATAGATTTATTTGTGGAGGGAAACATCCAGACTCTTCAATGTAAGAATGTTCATGTGAGCTCCAGCAGTGCCTCATCTGAGGGTATTTGAAGTTTGGGGGGATGTGTGAGGGGAAGGGATCACTTGGTTTGTTTTCTGCTTACTCTTGTGTAAGAGTAAGCTTTTCTCATCACCCTCATAGCCACTGCTAGAGATCAGGTCTTAAAAGCACTCTCAGCCTGATCCAGTAACGCAATTCCTATCTTGTTATTTCTAGGTAAGCAATGCTTAGACACAGATTTATTTTAATGTGTCTTTATCTCAAAAGTGCTGTCAGGCAATTCCTAAATCATTTGAATAATTCCTTTTCACATCCCTAGTAAGCCATGCCAGGGAGCATTTGCTGTTCAGCATTTGTGAAAATGCTGATCTATAATCAGATAGTAATCTGTTCCTTTGCTGCCCAGAAAGAAAAAATTGCCATAAATTCATAGCTGTCTCATGAGGGCTGCAAGGATCAAATGCTTTTTGTTTCTCCCTTTCATCCACAATAGCTTCCTTCACAAACTAGCTGCAGTAAGCAGTGGCACAGCAAGTGAATTCCAAATCACTCCAGTCTTTGTTTGACCTAGAAGTCAATATAAGACAGGGACACAACTGCATTATAGCTTCCTTCCCACAACACAGCATTGTTTGGAAGCTGCCCAAAGACTATTACACCACTGACTACATTCCTAGCCTAGTGGGTATCAGTAGGCCTGAAAATTGGTTCCCTCATTTGTTAGTTAGAGAACTTCCCATTTTTACCCAGTCCCTTAAGCTCTGTTCTCTGTGTAATACCATCAGAGTCAGTAACCACAGAGATACCCTTATAAACAGACAAATTTTATGTCAGAGAATAAAAATGCTCTCAATAGGAACTTTATAACATTTTAATGGCTGTTGATGAAAGGGTAGACACTTCTTTAAATGTTTGCTTATTTAATGTTCTCTTCCTCCTTCCTTCCCCTGCGCCCATGTTTGTCCTCAAATTCAATATATTCTCCCTTGTTATCTTTTGAGCAGTAAGACCAAAATGAGTACATGGTCACTAGAAATAGGCATCTACCATGAGTGTGCATGTTAGTGACGGGTTATATGTTGTAAATAATATTGTATCAGTGGAAACCATTGTTCATAGTGGCAAGAGCATTACAAACTCTTCCTGATCTCTAAATAGGAGCAAGGGCACAAATTCCAGGGTACTAATTGCGTTTTCAAGGTTAGGCACATGCTTCACTGTTTCAGAGCTTAAACTGTAAGACATAATACTTAATCTTAGCTCTCAGGGGAAGACAATTTGGGATAATTAATGAAAATTTAATTATGCGATTTATCTGGCTACTACACAGATTAGGTATTATAGTCCTGACATAAACCTCTCTTTATCTAATGCTGAACAGCCTTTGGGCCTGTTCCAAAGCCCACCGAGGACAGCAGAAATCTTCCCATTGGCTTAAGTAGGCTTTCAACCAGGCTGTTCGGTGTTACCTATTTATAAATTACTTTTAGTGAATTTTCTTGCAATTTTACAGTACCTGAGCAGCTGCTAATTAACCACATAGGGGTATAATGGAGAACCTCAAGAGTGGAACGCCACTGGTGTGGCTCGAGGCAGGAAGCCCATGCTTGGCTCTGACAGCAGCTTCCCTGGGGCAAGGCGCCAGGCTCACTTTGGCAGGTCCAAATCCCTGTGAAAGGAGTGAGGAGGGAGGCCCTGCCCTGCTAGAACAGGCTGTCAAGCTGCTCAGGAAATGGCTTTCAGTCCTGGCCCCACTTACTGAGGGTTTCTACGAAGATGTTCAACTTTAACATCCAGCCCAGAGAATGGTCCTGAGAGAGTGGGTGGCGGGCTCACCGGCTTCCTTTGCTTTCCAGAACGGCTGTTTGGACCCCACCCTGTGCAAAATATAGCCTGGAAAAGGAAAGTGGGCTCATAATATGCTGGTGCCCTTGCTTCAGGCTTCCTTGCCTTTCCCTGGGCACCCCTGTGAGGCATCCTAAGAATCGGTGGTGCCCTGGGTTTGTGCTGGGCACGAGCATGTGCAAAACCGTGTGGAGGAGGTCTGGGCTGAGCGTGGTCTCTGGAACACTGCAGGCACTGGGCTGGGCACAGGGAGCATGGGCTGCTCCCAGGGACACTGGCAGCTCAGGGGAGGACAGCCACAGGGCCTGAGGCTGGGCAGGTAAAGGTGCAATACAGGCTATCCCTGTGTGAAGTGCTTCCAGGTGGCTTGTGGAGAAGATGCAGGGATTTAGAGGGGCTCCTTTTGCTCTGAAATGTGGAATTGTTCCGCAGCGCTCCAGATGGGAGATGAGAGGTACCTTTTACAAACTGAAATATCACTTAATAAAAACCCTGAAGTTATGGGACTTTCTTAACAAAACTATGGCATCTTTGGTGATTTCAGTAATTCTTGTTTTGCAATTCAAAAGCGACATAAGCCTGTACAAGTACACTGCCATCAGTATCAAATTTGGAGTGTGGGAAATGGAATTACAGAAAACTCTCAGACTCTGACAGAGAGCACAAACAGCATTGTGTTTGAAGAGATAGAAATGCATACATTTTTCGATCTGAGATCTTGGCGAAGGCTGCCAGAGTTAGAACAGCGAGCTTTTGCATTTTGAAGCAAGAATGTATTTTTGTAGTTTTAAAGAAATATGCTTTATAAAAGCAGAAATATAGTTTTAGTAAGTAGAAGCACATTTTGTGCAAGTAAAAAGCTGTGATAAGTAAGAAAACGAAGAATTTTAAAGTTTAGGAGTAAGCCTTATAATAGAGCTGGTTAGAAACTTAAAATGTAGCAATATAGGCCTGTGCAGCAGGCCTAGGTAGCAGTAAGATGATTGGTTAAGAAGATGTGTGTTGCAGTAGAACCAAATAAAACATATTAGCTAATGATGGGTACAAGTATGCTGGCGAGCTTTATGGCATTTCCTTATTGGCTTAGAAAAGTATATAAGGCCTTGTAACTAGAACTAGGGTGGATTCTGATGATAATGGTGTTACTTGTAACATCTCTCCTGTCTCACCCTTGGTGGAGACTGATCCTGCAATAAACCATCTTTATAACGTCTGTCAGTCGTCCCTGTCTCTGAAAATCCCAGTGTTGGAGGGTTGTTTTTATTTCTTGTGACTAGTCTTTATGGAAGGACATATCTAAAAGTGTATCACAAACAGAGATCGCTTTCTGTCCATGAAAGTTTATTAACCCAGTTTGAAAAAGACCTGGGCATTTAACAGCCAACGCGGTAGATATGAAATATTACTGGGTATCTCCTATGTATATGCACAGAGGTTTCACTTCCTCACTGGAGGATGGAGGAGCAGATTTACAGGTCTCTCAGGAAGACAGATTTAGATGCTGGCATTTACCCAACGTGCACTATCTGTTAACTTTAATGATGTTTCACTGTCCCTGGGAAATCACAGCTTCCATGGCTGACATTTTTGGGATCATCTGAGCATGCAACAGCACGGTTTCCTAGGGACTGGAGAAAAGGTGAGACTGTGACCTTGTGGATGTTTGAATGAGGCACAAAGTGATGATTCAGGGCTCTCTAATTTTAAAAGGAGGTGTCCTGCCTACCAGTGAGTTGGCAACTGTGGTAAAGAAAAGCAGGTATTTAACTTTTCCCATGTTGCCACTGTTTGGTTGTTTTGTCAGGAGACTTCAACTCTGAAGAAGAATTGTACTGAAAGGGTGATTGTATACATGAACTTCACACTTCTTAGTACTGTTTAAGTCAAATATCTTGCATTTTGGAAGAGGTGGTATCTGAGAGAGTGAAAATGTTCCCCTTGGAAGGTACTGCTTGGCCTCAGGCCAGCATCTCCTGCAGGAAAGGAGGTGCTCTAACCACCTTTCTTCCACTGCCATTTTGATGTCACAATTTTGGGGATATTTCTTACAGCTTTCTCTGAGCAAAGTCTCATGTCTTGGCAGACCAAGAAATCAGCTTTCCAAGGTCTGTCTGGTGAGACCTGGCTCTGGAGTACCCATCCCAACTTCAGCCACAGAGGCTGTGCTGAGTCTGTGCCTATAGCTCCCTTCCTGTGGTGGTGCTTTTAATTGCAGCTCACAGTGTGTTCCTACAGCTCAAAAATCTCACTGCCCCAGACCACTTCCTTCTTACCATTCTTTTTAATGTTTAAAAACACTCTCTGGATAACCAATAGATTCCACTCCTAATAAAGCCTAGATGACTCAAGGCACAGAAAGTAAGCTGTAGGCTTTGTACTTCTGGCCTACCAGCTGGAGCCCAGCACAGATGACTTGTTCTCATCATCAGCTCTCAGAAGGAGGGTGAACTGGGGGTCATTTTCTATTTCCCATATGGCTTATTACAATGCCAGCTTTTGCATGATCTGCTATGTCTTTCCAGGGGTGGTAACAGGGTTTAGGTTCTCTTTAGGCATAGGCACCCTAATAATAGGCCAGGGATGACTTATGCTTAGAGAAAACATACATGGGAAATTTGTCCCACTCTGCACTGATTAGGTCAGGCTGTCACACAGATAACTAAGAATAGCAGTGTCATGCAGTCAGTGAGAGTGATGACGCAGAAGGTGTTTTTTTAGCTGAAAAACATTCTTCAGAGTTGTCACTGAGCATGATAGACGCATGAGGAACATAAAACTGAAATCTGGCCTTTTTGTTTTTCTTTTAATTATTTGCCAACTTGCACATTTCTTCGTGCTCATCTACTACACACTTATTTTTAGAAGCAAGTTTAGTGCCTCTTGCCCCTGAAAAAATCATCTAACGTAAAAAGATGTGGAGGAATAAAATAAAGCTACGCCTTAGCATTGCTTTATAGGCTACTCATGTACTTCGAAACTTTCAAGAATATATAAACAAAATCCTACTCCTTCCCTTCCCATCAAACCACCTGTTTCACATAACAGGTTTTTCGTTTGCCCCTATTGCAACTGGCAGGGTGGAAACAAACAGGACATCTCAAGACAGCAAATATTGTTGCAAGTTCCAGGTACCTTCAGAGTGGAGGGTGAAAAGCAAATGTTTTAGGTGTCTTGGGTCATGTAGGGTCTTGATGTGTCAGCATGTGTGATTACAGGTAGTAACTGTGGGATGCTGAGCTATAAACTTGCTCTGAATGCAGAAATTTCCCCCATTTCTTAGTACTGTGCCAAGATCTCTGTGAGTTGATAAGTCATATCATTAATGTTGGAAAGCACTAATTCTTAATGAATATAGGTTTCTCTAATCAGCCACCAATGCATATTCAGTTCAAATATGCTGTAATTCAGTTTATTGGCTTCAAAGGCTTTGTGAGTCATGTTTGGTTAACTGCATCTTCCCCAAAACAGCTTTAAAATAAAGGAATAAGTACAATCAACAGAGTCCCTGGCTTAGGGTGCATGTGACTTTTTAACATAGACCTTAATCCTGGGCACTGAAGCGCTCACATGATTATTTAATACATGTTTAAAATACCAAGAAAAGTACATGACTCTAATCACTGATTTACTATTTTCCTCTCTTTTACAAGTAAAAACCCAGCACTTATACATGCAGCTGCTTTGTCTGATCTTCTGGGACATTGCTCACTGCTGGACAGGAAATGAATTCTATAATCTGAGATTTATTTTCTGCCAAAATGTGGGAGGTTTTTTCTGATTTCGCCCAATACCTATCCTTGCAGCATACATTAAACTGGAGAGTGCAAACCAGCTCAAAGCTTTCCTAGAGAACCAGCTATAAAATAGTGAACATATGAAGAGAGAATATTGATCATGCTGGTTTGCATGAGCACATGAATCATGCTGGGGTTTTTAACATCCTTCTGCTCACAGACCCGAGTACTTGAAGGGGCAGTATAGTGGAGATGAGGGGAGGTGCCAGTGGCTTCCACACGGTGGAAGGGCAGTGACACTACACGCCCAGAAGGCCCTGCAGACAGCCTTGCTAGCTGCAAGTGACATCTTCCTGGGCACCCAGGGAAAGGGAATTACACACAAAGTGTCTGTAAATGCAGGAGTTGCTTTGCAATACAGACCAAAGTCCTGTGCTGACAGATAAGGTTAACGTAGCCTCCAAAGACTGTTTTTAGGGTCAGTGTGTCTGTGTAAGTTCTCACTCGGGTCTAGCATGAGGAGATCTTTGTCCCAGACAGGTATTACAAGGAACAGTGATACAGGTGTGTCTATTGGAGACCCAACTTTGCAAATTCTTGTCTTTTCATGGCAAACTATCTCAGAGGTGTTCGGTCTCATTGCTCCGGGAGAGTTTGGGAACAAGCACTGTGTGTGCAGTATGGTCAGAAAACACATGGGCTGACCTTGTTCATGGCTTTTTAAATGTTCTTCTACATCCAAAACCTATTGTTGCTTTTTATGATTTAATTCAATTCTTTCATTTCCTTTCCCAAACTGCTGTCTTTCTGTGAGACTTCGTGAGTCTCTATCACATATTGGTGGATCTTTCAAACACACTCTTAATGAATACTGTTTCAAAATGCACCAGTACACACAGTAAATAGAAATAGAAAAACAGAGAAAGTAGAATTCCTAAATTTGTCATGCTGGTAGGCATAGTTGATCTTTCAATAAACAACATTGCTTCAGAAACCTGGGAAAGACTTGGCTAAAAATAATAGACAAAATATTAAATGTTGGGGTTCTTTATATAATAGAGCTTTCAGCACAATGAGACTCATACCGTCCATCAGTACTGTCACATAACACTCTATTTATATGTATGTAACAGTAGAGTTTGTCTAGCTTCTGTGTTTATGGAGTCAATCAGCTTTCTTTGCACATTTTTTAAACTTTATTTAAACATGTTTATTACTTTGCTTCTCCCCTAGAGTAGTATTAATATCTCAGGCTCAGTTCCAGTAAAAAACTCCAAAACAGCCAGTGAAAAGCAATAACGAAATAACCAGTAATCTATTAGCAGAGAAAGCTTGAGAATGTGATTGCTGGCAACATAAGGACCTAAAGAAAGGGCTGTGAAGTACTGTTGTTTTGGACAGTTTCTTAGGCATCCACATGTTGGGCTGATGACAACAAAATAATGAGGGCTAGTTAAGCATTTCTGAGAGCTGGGATTTCTGTGCAATGGCATGCAACATGTGCTAGATTTGCACTTCAGGAAATCTCCCTTCCCCTAAGGTGGCATCAGGTCTGTCGTTAAGCTCCTCTGCCTCTGTACTACATAAAAGACATCTGGCTGTGTTAAAACATCCGGCTGGAGAACAATATTCCAGTTTCCTCCAACAACATGCTGTCTCAGAAGTCTTTTAAGATAGTTTATAAAATTTCCAATAGACACAGCGAAACAGTAAGATGATAACTTCAGAAAATCATCAAAAGAAAACTAGGAAATGAAGCTTTAAAAGAAATGTGGGATATGAATGAAGACTGTCTATGCACTTTTTTTGAGTAAAGAGGATGAAAACATTTTGTAGTTGGATAAGGTGGAGCTATGCTGGGACTCTGTCAAGTTACTAGTGTTGCCTGCTTTTAGTAATACCAACTCCACGTCCAACAACTGGTGTGTCATACACATTGTCTTCATTTTTTCTACAAGTGAGACCAAATGTTTGTCACAGATTTGTACCTTCATCACCTCCTAAATACATTTGGATGGTGTCAGTCTATCAATAATATAGTACAAAGTAGCCCTCTTTGTCCTGTGCTGACATGGCAGCATTCAGAGACACAAACAGCAGATCACTACAGTCAAGTGACCACATAACACTGGTGATATCCTACCTGGGATCGCCACAGCAGGCTCTGGATTTTATACTGGATAGGCTAGAAGGAAGGGATGCCATCCAGAGTGTCTGGGACAGGCTTCAGGAGTGAGACTACAGGAACCTCATGAGGTTTAACAAGGCCAAGTGCAAGGTGCTGCACCTGGGTCAGAGCACCCCCCAACAGGGTGGGGATGAACAGATTGAGAGCAGCCCTGCTGAGAAGGACTTTGGGGTGCTGGTGGGTGAGAGGCTGGACATGACACAGCAAATGGACTTTTACAAGTGTTGCTTTTATTTTCATCAAAGCTTTTTTACCTTTTCAGTTATTAGAAGTGAAGGTTTCTTTCGCTCTTTCACTGAACTTTATTTTCAAGCTGCCATAATCTGTAGTTTGTGGCCTCTCCAATTTAAATAAAACCTACTTTCTTCCAGGAAAATTTGGTAATAAGTAATCACCTTATTTGCTCAATTCTTTCCAAAGTTTACAGGGCTTTGTTTTATATTCATGTGTATAAGCTACCACATACGATATTCCACACTCTCAAAAAGGCCTGCACAAAAATGAAGGCAAATCTGTAACACAGGGAACCATCCCAGCTGTTGGATCATATTTCTAACTACTGCCTGAGAGCTCTGTGGGAAAATTCACAAAAAAGGTACAACATAAACCACCAAGTCCTATCCAAGTAAAATCCCTGAAATCCTTAGCACAAGATGCCCAAACTTGTCATCTTCAGAGTCCGTGAGAGGGAAACCTGAGACAAGGAATGACCTGCAGCCAATACGGCAGAGCACAAGTGAGGGAAAGGGCTTAGGTACATTATCTGGACAGAGGAGAGACTGGCATGAAACTCCAAAGTGAAGTATGTTGGAAAGTGTAAAACCAGTGCTGAACTTAAGTGGGATCTTTGGAAGAATTGTTTTCTGCTTTTCCTATTCATTAAGAGTATTTTAAAATGACTGATTAATGACTTTTTCCTCTGAGCATTTTCAATCTAAACTTTCTAGCAAATGCTGCCATAATTTTTATTATTATTTTTATTTTTCTGATTGGAGAACCTTCACAGAATGAAACCAGTATGGTGAATTTCACCAGATTTCATACAGAAACTTTTAACGTTGAACAAAAAAAATTGTTCGTATTAAGCATTTATAAATAACTTTTATTTCCTGCCTACAGACATTGCATGGAGTTACTCTTCCACCATTCATCCATCTTGGTTTTCATGCCTAATGTAGAAATAAATAATACATGTGCTGGTTTTTATATGCTGGAGCCTTCCGTTGCCTGAGGGCTGGATTTCCTGCTATTGTTTGCCACAGGTGACTATGTACACTCAATTACCTGGCTGAAGACCAGTGTTGTCTGAGGTGCTTTTTGGCCCAGTACCTACAGAGCCAGACTCCAGAGCATGTCCTTTTGTTTGGCTTAATAGTGAAAAAACAGAAAATACTCTTTTCCCCTAAAGGGTTTTCTTCCTTCACTTTGAAATCAATTCAACTTTTTTTATGTGATTAAGAGCTAATTCCTTAAGTGTCTTGGGAGACAGATTGTCATGCTGACCCAAGTGGAAAAGAAAAGCTTTCTGTGTGTTCAAACAACAAACAAGTCAGTGCAAGGTGCTGCGGTTATGGGTTCTCTACAAAATGAAACAATTTTCCCCTCTGCATCTTGACACACCATTTTTCTCACCTGTCTGCCACAGCTACCATTCATTTGTGGTAGACCAAATTGTCATGATCTAGTTTCCACCTCTGTAAGTATGACTCAGCTGTCCTCAGTGAGTCTGGTTGTGAAAATGACACAGTAAAAAGCAGTTTGCCTTGCTGTGGATACACAAAGTGGGATCATACCTGCTCAAGATGACAGAACGGCAAATGTGCTGATGGTGGGGGAGGGAAGGGGGGAAAAGGGAGCGAGGGAACACCACAGGAGAGGACATGTTGTCTGCCAGATCTAGTCTGCTTTTTTTTTCAAAATGAATATCACTTCTCAGATGCTGTGATTAGCAGCCACCAGTGGTTGCTTGTTACATCTTTGGATATTCACCCACTTAGGTGCTGTAATTTGGCTCTGCCAGCAAGGGAGTGGACCCCACCATTGGACAGACCCCAACAGAAATAAGTTCTTTGAAGATGAAAGGAATCAGTTTTGTGAAGACAAGTATGTAGCCTGACCTTTGTGAATATTCTCCAGCCCATGGAAATTGAGTGTTCTTACTTCAGAATCTCTTTCAGTTACAACCAGTGATTCCAAAAGGAGCAACTTTTTCTCCATTGCTCTTTAGCTGCCACACAGCAGTAAATCTGCCTTCTTAGAGACATGTATGATACCCTGGTTCCTTGTACCATAAACTCCTTGGAAGAGAAATTGTTCTGTCTCTCAGTAGTGTTTAGCACAAAGGATGCTAGTCCTGGTTTCATCCTATTGTTGCGGTTGGATTAAAAATGTCAGCCACATTTAGCCAGAAGACCTGATAACAAGTTGTTCTGCTTTCATATTGCTAGCAACAAGATAACTCCATCAGGTAATGCATCCTTTCCAGGGATGTTTGTTTAAATTATTGTCCTGTACTTTTGGTCTTATTAGTGTAGGGGCTGGTCACATCCAAGAGAGAAAATAGGAATATATTTAGAGAAAAAAACATCACAAGTTTTAATGGAAAAAAGCACCTTTTCTATAAAAATTGTAGATTATGTTCCCAAAAGGATGATGAACTCTCTTACAGTCTGTGGATGGATATCAAATACACAAGAAAGGAAAGAAAACCCAGTGGTTTTTTTTAATTAATACTGTGGGCTATTAGAATTAACAATACATATTTTTGAGTCTTTTTACTTTTCCACAAAATTTTACTGAACTTACTTTTTTTTGAGAGTTCCTAGGGTTTTTGTAAGACCAAAGACTAGGCAGATGTCATAGAAAAGCCTCAGAAGGAAAGACTAAAGGTGTGTAGTGATATAGTCCTGATAAGCCTTCAGGGTCACCTCTTCCCCATCAATCATTGCACAGGAGTCAATCACACTAATTACTGCATTTTAAGCTCATGGATTTCTTATGCTAAGAAAGGAGAAATAATGGATTGCTTGGGTTAACTAAGGAAAACTAATGGATTGCTTATGTTAACTAAGGAAAGCAGATTTATGCTCTCTTTCTCCCACACATTTAAACGCTAAAGATACTTCAGGTTTCTGTCTTTTGGCCATGTTCTCTCTTTGTCACAGTTTGAGAGACTGGGTTTGTAAACAGTAGGAGTACATCAATTATGTGTGTGTGTTTGTTTGTGTGCTATAAGAAGGATGTGTGTGGAAAGCCATGTGAATTGGAAAGGGTAGTGTCATCATTTAGAAGTTATTTCCTTTAACGAGTACTGCTATTCAAATCCAGATGGTGCTTGGAGAATTTTCTGCTATTGAAAAAAGACTTCCCTTCCTCTTGGCTGCAGTACATCCTTGCACCACACCTGGGAGTGACACTGGTCACATTTCCATTGCCTGGCTTTGGATCTGAATGTTCCACCATGTGATCACAATGTGGATGCTCAGCTCAAGTCCCTGAGGTGATATTCCCCTTTTCTCTGGGACGTAAACATCATGCTGCTGTTGAACTCTAACATCATTTCCATGTTTCACCCTTTCCCTGTCTGCTGAAAGTTCTCTCCACAGACTTACCAAGACAAGAGAAACCCAATGCAAAGACTCCTTGGGAGACTCCTGAGTAATTTCCTGATAAAAGGTCTGAAACAAATCACGAGAATCTTGTTTCTAATTTTGTTACTACTTTGTGAGTAGAAAAACTGCAGTATTTTTAGAAACAAATGAGGAACAAAGACTCAAATTTAGTTTTGCTTCCAGTATTTTGAATGTTTGTCAGATTCATGAGAGTCTCCTGGGAGCCCAAACTAGGTTATGGCAATACAACAGCATATTTCATTTAGTCAAGAAGGACTTTCTTGTTCCTCAGATTCCCACACATTTTCCCTACAATACAATTGAAAACAAAATTAAGCTACTTTTGAGTTAGGATAGGAAATCAGCTGGAAAGCAGCCATCAGTACTGTCCAGCCACTTAGCCCAAGAAGCAGGACAGGCTGTCAAATCCATTGAAAGAGCAGGAATCGAGGCGGCAGTAAGACAGCACAGGCATGCAGAGGCAAAAAACCAGCACCACTTTTAACCACATATGCCTGTATATGATCAGGACCACGCTTTCACAGCTGAGTGGAAGGAAACATCTCAGATGATCTTCAGTCATGTTAACAGAATTGATCCTGTTTAGAGAACATGGATTGAATTACCCAGCTGGATATTGTGGTGTGTCACTGGCACGCAGTCAGAAATGTGTGAGGGTTTTCATTGCATCACCAGCACACCACCATTCTCCAGCAATATGATCCTTGGAGTTCTGACACCAAAGAGAGCTCAGCCACAGACATGTCAGGCAAAATAGTGGTGAGAGCTACCAAACCTTTGGTTCACTGAGCTGCTATGTGAAGTATTGGACAATAACATAAATAACATAAATCCTTTACCATACAGTGAAAAAAAGTATGTTTCTAAGCTGTTATTCACCTCCAAAAGAAGATATTTAAAATAGATCAGCTAAAGTATTTCCCAAAGGTGTTTGTCATTCTCCAAGGACTGTAGTAAGGATGTATTTCAAATGTCCATGGTGGGTTAGGGGAAAATGTCTACACTGTGTCGAGGAGATCAGAGGCCAGGATTCAAGAGGAGAGTAGGGTTAAATTCAAAAATTCACTTAGATCCAGATCAAGTAATATACATGGTAAAACTCATTGTAAAACCAGGGCTTGACTGAGGGTTGGCAGCATAGAGGAAGACGTCTGAGTCAGAGGAGGCAGAACAGGGATGTCTGTCTGGGTTTGCTGAATTCAGTGACCCCACAAAGGTGAGGCTTATGCAGATCCCTGCCTCAGGTACAGTCAGCAGCAAGCCTGAGTTTGCCTGGCCAAGAGGTGCACATGGCTACACACATGCTATGCACTCACCTGTATGCATGGCCAGCACAGGCTGAAGCACTCATCACTCAGATAAACATGGACAGGTTCTGTTCTGTTTCCCTCCCTGCTGACCAGGATGAAGGTGCATAACAGGACATTAAGTTAAATCAATAATTTAAACAGATATGGAAAATGTGGAGTGAGGAAAAGAGGCAGAGAACAGCTGATGCGAACTGTGTGTCTGGTAAAAACAGATGTGGGACATTGTGCTGTGGGCAGTGTGGGTTGCCGGGAGGAACAAGCTTGAGCTATAGGCAAAAAGGAGAAAAGATATGCTTTAATCACCTTGTGTTCATGGCTACTCATCTAAATGCTGAGTAGAGGATTAATTTTGTTTGGTGGTTTGAGGTTTTTTGGCAAAACACATTCTAAGGTGGTGTTTCTACCAGAGCAGGATGCAGCAAGCTGCTGAGGGAACCCTGTCAAATCCATCCCTCTGTAGCCTTCCTGGATAGGAACAGATGTAGGCAGGCAGCAGGAACTGCACTTGCAGCCTGAATATGGGTGGGCACATCCCAGACCTTTGTCCATAAGAGATGAAGTACTGCGGGGGCACTGGGAAGGATGTCTCACGGAGAAAGCAAACTGGCTGTGACTGCTACCTGGAGCCGTGCACATCATCATCAGGGGGTATCAATCCACTCAGCCCAGCCTCAACACTGCAAGGCTTTTTTCAGAGAGCTGTTTTTGACTGGGCTGATTGCTGCTGCCTTCCACGCTGGGTGTTTTTGAGGAATTATGTATTCTGCCAGTGGCTGGGGCTAGTCCCTCATCAGTCTGTCTAGATGAACTCTGCCTCCAGAAGATGCCTAGTGGCTACCCAGCAGTGATTGACAACAGTAGAGGTAACTGAATTTTTCTGAGCAGTAAGAAATAATCTTGGCCATTACCCTTATCACTTTAACAATTTTTTAGGATATTCATTCTGAGACCACAGCCTTACATCAAAAATGTAAATCATATTGATGCCCCTGTGTTGATGACTAGGAGATGTCAGGGTGTTTTCCAAGCTGGTTTTAGATGGAAGAGCTGTTGATGTGGAGCTTGAGAATGAATATCTTTAGTCCACCATGTCTTCTACCCCAAAGTGCTCATACGTACCATACAGGCAGTTTCTGAGAATTCAGAGCTTATGGATTTCAGGGAAGAACTCTGTCTGAAGTACAGTTAAAATTAAGTCCAAAGGTACATTCTTCAATTGTTTTTACAGGCCCCTATGAATAACCTGAAATTTTATCAAAGAACAACACAGCAATCTTTTCCTGGTTCTAGAAAAAACATTGGGAAGATGACACTTCACAGACCACAGAATATTTTGAACTGGAAGGGACCCACAAGGATCACCAAGTCCAACTCTTGAGTGAATGGCCAATACAGGGACTGAATTCACAACTTTGGTGTTATTAGCACCACTCTCTAATTGAATTAATCACCACCTGATCAATAATGGTGCCAAGGTGACAAGCATAGTTTTTTCAGCAGACACAGTGTCTTTTACTTTGCAAGCGCTTCATGAATTTTGAAGCAATGAGAGATTTAAGATTTTTTAGGTAATTTCAGGTTTTCTCTCTCTCTCTGTCATCTTTTTTTTTCTTTCCTCTCAAACTGTCTAACATCCTGCTGCTGATATACCTTGGACAAAGTGACTTGTGCCAATATGTTTCGGGTACAAGCAACTTCAATCTCCTATTTTTTATGCCAAATTAGTTAGAAAATGGAAGTAGTAGAAGAAAATCAGGAATGTTGTTTGTGCTCTGAGTATTCTACTCTTTTGATGTTGTTCTTGTTCAGATTGCCTCTTCTTCATGTACTGAGCTGCTGCCCTGTGAGAACATGTACATGTGAAGCTGAGAGGTGCACTGAACGAGGACTTTCACAGGAGGTACTGCAGAGGTGAGTTAGCCTCTGCTGCATTGACTCCATGACAGTTTCAGAGGTGGAGAACAGGAGCTTGGTCCTGTGTTTCTGGAGGTGACTAAAGCATGTGTGTGAATAGGTGCTTATATGTGTGTGTAGATCTACATTTATTGCACCACTTACCTATCCAAGGAATGTGGTGTGCCAATACAGGCCTTCTGTGTCCTTGACCAATCTTACTTCCCTGAATCCCTTCTCCCTAGTAATTTCACATTTCCATTTAAAGAATGTTTTCTGGGGCCCATTGCTTTTCTCTGAACTGTCTCCATGGATCCATACATTTTGCACAGCATTGCCCAGAACTGAGAATTCACCCCAGGAGTTTTAGTAGTGACAAGCAGAGCATGCAGATAACTGTAGCTTGCTGGCTATCCTCTGGACCATGCATCCCAACAGGATGTTTGCTTCTTTTTGGTAAGGCCATATTTGCCACTCACTTTCAGTCTGTCATCTGCTGTAAAGCCCCAGTGTTTTCTCTAGTTCTTGCTTGTTCTCCATCTGGTATTTGTGCTTCTGCTTATACTGCCTAGTGTATTTTTTCCCTCTTAAATGTCCCTCTGGCTTTTCAAACTATTTCCTGGGTTTGTTGAGATAATTTGAATTTGAACCCTGCTCTCTAGTATGCTTGAGTCTCTTCTCATCTCTGTACACCCCACAAAAAATAATATGGTTTTTAGTGAGGAGATTGAACAGGACTGGACCAGCACAAACCCACATGATGCATCCTTCTGCTTTGAACCACTGGCTGGTGAAGTATGGTTTTTGCATCAGTTTTTACCATCTCTGTAGCAGCAGGCTACATTATCTGGCCTAATTTATAGCATCTTTATGGACATAGAATCATAGAATCATAGAATCATAGAATCATAGAATGGTTTTGTTTTGAAGGGACCCCAAAGATCATCCAGCTCCAACCCCCCTGCCATGGGCAAGGACCTTCCACCAGACCAGCTTACCCAAAGCCACATCCAACATGGTCTTGAACACTACCAGGGATGGGTAATCCACGACTTCCCTGGGGAACCTGTTTCAGTGTCTCACCACCCTCACAGTAAAGAATTTCTTTTTTTTGTTCAATCTAAACATGTCCTCTTTTATTTTAAGGCCATTTTGTCCTGTCACTACATGCCCTTGCAAAAAGTCCCTCTCCAATTTTCTTGTAGGCCTCAGATGCCTTTGGTCGTATTGTCAAAACCTTCCAGAAGTCAGCAGAGGTGACTGCTTCTGTTTTCCTTCCCTCCACAAGACCTGTCACCCTGTGAGAGGAAAATGAGATTGGTTTGAAATGCCTTATCCAGATAGGCATGCTTTAAAAAAAATCTTTTTCCTTGACACTACTTTTCCAAAGTCATTAACTTAGACCATAGATTGCCTCTGTATTTCACAACATGCTCTCTGCCCAACTGGAGACAGAGCCAGGATAAACTGTTATGATGCTTCTTGATTACACCAAAATCCCCAGAAAGAGGAAGCACCAGGGAGAGTCTTAATCTTGGTTCCTGTGCTCCTGGCCAGAGGGCTCAGTTCCTATCTGGAAAGCACAGACATTTATGCACCTAACCTTTCATAATCTGACTATCTCTATCTCTTGTTAAATTAAATGAAAACATTTGTGTTGACTGAATAATTAAGGGCCTTGAATGTTATGTCTTACAGTGTCAAATTGCTTTGTAGTCTTTTCCCACTGTTCATATGGAGAGGAGGTTTGTGAAGGAATTGCTGTTCCTTTCAAATGCATTTACCTATACAGGTATATGGTATATATATACCTATATATATATAGGAGTCAGTAGGCCATAAAACTCTGAACACTATATGGTACAAGATACAAGAAGGTGGCACTATGCTGTAGAAAGCTGTGAGACTCTGCTAGGAGATTATATAAGGAGACTGAGGGCCTCACTTTCACTGTCTCACAGATTTTTTCGTATCAAATGTGCAGAGCTTCCAAATAAAACTTACATATATATATATTTGAGATTTCAGCTTGGGAAATGAGGACTAGGACCTGAGATAAATGAGATTGTTGTTGGCATGTATAAGTATTGTACAGTAGTTAGGCACATTACATATCTCCTCCCCTTTCCCATAACTAAGTCTAGAGATTTCCCAAAGCAAGCCTAAGTTCTGTCAAACTTGAAGCAGGCATGTCCCACAGCTCCACTATGAGTGTCTCCTGATGCAGCTTTAGCTGTGACACCATGTCTATGAGCTTGAAACACAAAATGAATTCTTGCAGTGTTTTTGACTCCATTGCTGACACGGGTGCCTCTTGTAGGATGTCTTATCCACAAGGGAGTGTGACAGGGAGTGTGTTCACTTTCAGTTAAATTGAAAACCTTTTCTTCCTCCCTTATGCTTCTCACAAGGGAAGCACTGGTGATCCTATAATAGCAAATATAAAAAAGATCTTTAAATACTTTATTAATTCTCCACTGAGAACCTGAAAACAAATCCAGCTGTAATCCATTTGCCCCACCCTTCCTAATCCCTGAATGATTGCATTTCTTCTAATTTTGGTTTTACAATTTTTCATAACATCTGAGGAAAGTGTATTTAAATATTGATTTGCTTCTCAGAAGGTAAAAACAATCCACATTCCTTTGAAAATACTGTACAAATGCTGTCTAACACAGCTTTCCCTCTCTGTAGTGTCATAGGCATTGTATTACTCCCAATGTTGCTGTGCCCTTTAGTCCAAATAACATTTTCTTGTGTTTCTCATCTACAGCACAATAGCCAATAGTCAACCACAACTTTTTTCATTGAAATGGTGAGGATATGCTCTAATTGCGTCCCTAACAAAGACCCTGATTGCATCTAAATTCCAGGATTTCTGAAGGCAATTTTTTCATGGTATCAGCCTGTTTGTTTCTGACTGATTACCCCTTCAGTGCTAACCTTTCACTCCTTTGTATCCCAGAAAGCAACTGAACTTCTTTAATCCAAAAGGAAAATTAGGCAAGGTAGCAATGTCTTAAAAGGCACAGTGGAGCAATTTATAAACAGAACAGTGTTTATCAGCATAAAAAGTTACTTCTTGGAAAAAATGTGGTCAGTGGGGAAGACTTCTTATGAAGCACAATTGCTTTAATAACACAGCCCAATCCCCCCTCCCCAAATCTTTGCTATTTCTAGAATTGCCCAGCCACACCTTTGCTGTCCAGTAAAACTGTCCCAGCAAGTGACAAGGTATCTGTGTAAAACAACAGCAAATCTGTGCGTTGGGCAGCTGGATGTGTGTGAATTCACTTTACAGGAATACAGTTGCTCCCAAAATTGATTTTGAGGAAATGGACAAGGAAAGTTCAAAGCCGTAGGAGAACCTGTACTCTCTGCTCCACTCTGTAAGAAAAAGACTGGGATGTGGGGTCCAGTATTCCAGGTTTAGTTATGCATTACCAGGAGATGTTTTCTGTCACAAATTGCCAAATTCTGCTCAGTCCAAGGAAACAGCTTTGGTACATGGAGTCCAGATGCAGCTTTTATGTGATTTCAGTGCTCCCCATGGGAGCACCGGGGCTGAGAGGGGCTCTTGCCATGACAGCTTGCTTCTCCTTCCCCAGAAGATGTCAGAGAGGGCAGAGGCAGTGAATGCTGCCAGACCTGCTGCAACTGGAGAATGAATAACCCATACAGGTGATTTCCACTGTCTCGGTAGATACAGGCAAAACAGAGGTGTGACAGAGCCTTATAAAACTTAGAGAAAGTGACCAGTGGGAGGGGAGTCTGTGTGGTACTCTAAAATCAGCCAGGATTTCATTGCCTGGGATGCTAGATCAAGCTGCTTGATCTAGCTTCTTGCTTTAAATAGTTCTATTTATATACCAGCATCAGACTGCCAATATTTTTAGACTAAGTCCATACACAAGCTAGGAAAATAGCAAATGGACTTGTTTGTCAATGTGAAAGTACAGTTCAAGACACAGACATTGTACCTCAGTTCATTCCAGAAGTATCTGGCCTGTATAAAAAGCTTATGGAAGAAGAGAAACTAATTTACAGTAAGACACGAAGAAGACCTTGAGACAAAAAAATTCGTATTCCCCTTAAATTCTCCTGGAGACCCCAAGGACTGCTTTTCAGACAGCAGTATCCCAAAGTACTCCATTTCTATGCTTATTTGTACCACCTGCCCTATTGTTTTTGCCTTCAACACTATCAGCGCTGCTGCACTTTTCCTGTTTTGGAAAGTCTCCAGCTTTCATGACATTTTTAAGTGACCTTTGTATAGAGTGAAAGTGCCAAATACTAGGCTCCTAAACAGCATATCTGCTGTTTAGGAGATATTTACTTAGGAACTTAAAACCCGAAAGCTATCATTATTTTAATTCCAAATCTCTGGAAAAAGAAATGCAACCAGAAGTTTCTTAGGAAGAGGAAGAGAGAGATGGGTTGTGTCACAGAAATGCAGATGACAGTAAATAAATAAATGAAGACTAGGTTCCTTTGTTTTTATTCTGTTACTGTTTCCAGATCCGGAAAAACTATAGTTCGTACTGAGGTAAGTGTTTATTTCCTTTGCCTAAGGAAATAAAAAGCTGAAAACTAATATTCTATTGAAGAGGAGATTTTGCATTTAAGCTTTAAGAATAATTTATAGGTTGCATCAGGAAAAGCCAAGGAAATACAGAGCTTATTTGCAGCAGTCTCTTCTCCCTTGCCTGTGGCTCAGGGGTGGGAGGTGAGCTCTGCTTAAAAGGCTCTGGACAAGTTCCAGCTTCCCAGAGCCAGGCTGGGGTGAGTGGGTCCAGCAGCCTCACTGGGACTGTGTTGTACTGCAAGGGAAGGGAATGAAGAAAGTGCAGAGCAAAAATCCAGTTTCACAAGTCCATTTCAGGCAGATTCTGAGCTGTAAGAAATGTCTTTTTGCCTCTCTGTTAAGAGACTAGGAGAATAATCTGGAGGGTCATGTATAATAAGAGTTCACACTGTATGTTCAGATTGTATGACTGTTCCTACAANAATAATCTGGAGGGTCATGTATAAGAGTTCACACTGTATGACTGTTCCTACAGAAGTCTAGTGGAACATCTTCACTTGAAATGTGTAATTACCTTCTGTTTGCAAAAGATTATACAAGAGATATTATTCTGCCTTCATTCCTTGTTAAAATTACTGAGGACTTGGAGTCACAGAAATTCTGACACTCACAGAGGTGAGTTTTAATGGCAAGGTTAAAGATGGGGCACTTGGCCCTCCATCTAGGTTAGAGACTAGGATAAATGTTTCCTTAAAACTGCTGTCTGTAAATCCTACAGCTCTCTCACTGCTCGTATTTTCTAGGATTCATCCTGTTTGCCTTCGGGCAGCTGCCTCCAGTTAGACTGCATCTACATAAAAATGTATCCAAAGCTGGGCCCAGATTCTAGCTTTTCCAGTGGTGGGTAGAGAAGAAAGGTGGCCTTTATATCTTTCATTTGCATATGATATCCATCTCTTCACTCTCTGCTTGGCTAAACCAGTTTAGACTCTGATGTTCAGGATCTGTCTTAATCTTGAGAGTTTGTGTTCTCTCCTGTGAAACCACTAGGCAAAGGTTCATATCAGTTCTGCAGTTCCTAAAGAGCCAAAATAAACATGTGAGCCTCTCAGAGTTGCTTTAACCCCACAGAGGAGGCAGGGACAGCCCTGTGTGGTGGCAAGGAGGCAATGACACAGGATGAAATAATGTGGTTAGTGTGAATGTGGCAGTGACACTGAACACTGGTCAATGGAGACAAATAATAATAACAACCTGCCACAGTGCTTTCTGGTTAAATAGATTTCCAGAAGTTTGGGTTTCCTTTTTCTGTTTTTTTCCTTAGATAAAAGCAGAGCAAGTGCAGTGGGAGGAATGAACACTTTAGCGAATAGGTTAGGCTGGACAGAAAACTACCCAATGCAACTCCTTTGTGTGCTTAATATTAAGCATACTGGCCTGGAAGTATGTTTGATTGCTGAGCACTTTTAAAACAAAGCCCTCTAGCCTTAAGACTTCTGGAGTTCATTCACACCTGCTCCACACTTTGTTTCATGGGTTTATCTGTTCTTTTGGCAGACAAATATGGAATACCTTCCAATTTTTTTTTTCCTCCAGTATATGTTTTCTTCCAAATAAATGCCAGTACATTAATCCTGGTACTGAAAAAAGTATAAACTTTTTGGGATGAGTATGAAGCAATGATGTGCTAAGACTATAAGGGTACAATGTTCTATCTTACTGGTGGTAAAGATAATTTTCCCTCTAGGAGCTATTCTGCAATAAAATCTTTTGCAGGAAAGGAATATTGAGTCCAGGAGATGATATTTTTTACATATCAAAGAAGCAGTGTTAGCCCTCTCTCAGATATGAATTGCTTGTGTTTCACCATTTTCCTCAGAAATAGTCTGACCTTTCGTACACACTATAAAGAGAAAAGATAGTGCCAGTCAAGAAAGCAAATTTAAATCATACATGTGGAGTGAAACACTATTTTCTGTGTTGAGAAGCTTTTATTGGAGCACCACAATATTTTGGATTAGTTACACTATGGCTCTAAAATATCAAATTATGGTGTAGTCATTTTCCCAATAAAAGGAAATAAAATAAAGAAGCGTAGTGCATGAGGCTTTGGTCACTGAACTAAGCCGAGTTTTTGGAGCCAGTTCCAGTCCGGTGCAGAGAGGGAACTTCTTCACACTCTTTCATAAACTCTAGTGCAGACAACTCCTTTCATGGCACATTCCTAAGGCATAAAGGAAAATATTAACATAAACCTTTTGCTGACAGCAGTTGTGTCTGCTGCAGTAACCTCTGAAGCCAATGAAAATCCAAATGCCATGTTTTATATCTCTACATGTTTACAGAATGTTTAGAGCAAATAGCAAAGATATTCTTATATTGCAAATAGAGTTTTTTCTATTTTAACAGCTTTAAACTTCATAAGTGGCATTTAATGACAAAGAGATTGCAAAATTAAGCTCAGCTTCTGCAAACAAATTTACTTTTCTTGGTATTATTGCTGGCTTGTCAGAAATACTAGCCCCACCTAGTATGATGGCCCACCAACACTTTGAAATTTTCAAAGTAGGGTTTTTGGGTTTTTTTGCGTAGAAGCAGAAGTAGCCTGGGTGTTTCAGAGTTCAGGCTTCTGGCCTAAAAAACTTTGCTCTTCTGAGTCACAAAATATTTCTCTTGACCCTCTCACCCTAGTGGCCTTCAGTGGCTGCTGATGACTCACAGGCACAGGATGCATGCGACAAAGGGGCCAGGATATTAAAAAAATAATTCCTTGGTCTGCAAAAGATGAGGAGTCCTCCACAACCCTGTACAAGGCAAGGGGCAGACAGCAGGGTGTTGACAGAAGAGAGACCTTACCTCTCTGCTTTATGAAGAGCGTTTAATAATTAGAAAAAACTTACACAGAAATGAAGCTGTGAGGAGATGCAAAAGCAAATCACCCTTCCTACCTAAAAGGGAGGCTTCAAGAGAGCTGGAGATGGACTTTTTACAGGGGTGTGTGGTGACAGGACAAGGGGGAATGGCTTCAAACTGAGAGAGGGGAGGTTTGGATTAGATATTAGGAAGAAATTCTTTACTGGGAGGGTGGTGAGACTGGCACAGGTTGCCCAGAGAAGTTGTGGATGCCCCATCCCTAGAAGTGTTCAAGGCCAGACTAGATGGGGCTTTGGGTAACCTGGTCTGTGGAAGGTGTCCCTGTTTGTAACAGAGGATTGGAACTGGATGATCTCTAATGTTCCTTTCAAGCCAAACTCTTCTATGATTCTACCTATGAGAACTCGTAACAAAATACAGTCAGAACAACCTAACATGTAAAGATCTAATGCTGCTGACTTCAAAGAAGTTGCCAAAATTAGTTTGACTCCAGTCTTTAAAAACTTTAATGAACAAAGTGAAATCTTAATTTTAATAACAACCCTTAGAACTAGGGTCCCTAAAATGTGTTATCTCTCTGGCTTGGCCAAGATAGGGAAAAGGAAAGAGCTATTCCAGGGACAGCAGTGCCCTGCTTGTAGAATTTTGTTCACAGTTCACAGGTTTCTGTTATTTTTAAACCTTATTCCTTTTAAGAACAATAATGTTGAGAGCAGTAACTATGCTGTCAATTTATGGCAGCTCTGCCAAAACAGTCACTTTAAAGACAAGTTGCTGGATGCAGCACCATTTATTTCCTTCCAAGTGTTTTCCAAGCTCGGTTCCTTTTTTCTCCCTTTTAATTTATCTCATAATTAAAAAAGTAAGCCAAAATTGATAGTCTGTTTAGACAGAAACATACTGAGGACTGTAGCCTTTTTCAGTGTACAAGGAATGCGAGCTTACCACCACCATCTTCCCATCAACAAGTCTTCTCTTTATCGTGGTCTCTTTGCCGTTCCACTTCTGCACTTGCACCAAGGACCCTTTCTCCAAGGTTACAACACTCTGCAAAGCCCAAGAGGAAAGTTTCAACCTGCAGTCTGAGCATTGCAGATTAGTCTAGCAATTCACTTTACGTTCAGCAAGATATGCGCTCTTGGATAATGACATGCTCAGTTACATTATATCCAGTCCTAGACTGTTTATTCTTTCAGTGCTTTATTTGAATAGTTTGGAAAACTCAAGGTGCACTAAGGGAGTAGGTAAAATTTCTCCTGGTGTTCTTCTAGGAGATGTTCAGACCACTCAGAGATCATCAGCCCCCTTACCTTGACTTTCCGGTCATCTGCTGTTGTTTCATCAAACTGCTGGCCCAGTTTAAAAGAGATGGTTGTGTTTTTGAAGGTGCTTTCAGTTCTGATGGTCACTATGTCCCCTTTCATGCTGATGATCACATCAGGCCTTGCCAGGCCACCTAGTTTCCGGGCAGCTAAGCCCACTCCTAGAAATCAGAAACAAAATAATCATTACATTCTAGAAGCAAGAAACTCAGTATCCTCTAATGATTCTTCAGTGGAAGAATATGGAAGAATTTCTTCTCAAATTATTCAATGCCTGATTTAGATGAAATGCTAATTCTTTAGATGAGACACTACTGAGATAGGGATAAGAATGGTAACATCAGCATTCAAGGGATGAGGCAGCCCCAGCCCATAGAGTGAACTTTCAGCAAGAAGTAAAGATATACACAGTTATAGAGCTGTGCACATTTAGCTAAGATGAAACATAGGTTTTTACAAATCTGCATTAATTTTGTAGAGATAGAATAGGTAGAAAAATTCAGAGGAAGAGTCTGGTTCTCAATAAAATTTGTAAAGATCCTTTTAAAAAATTCTTGACAAATCTGAGATTTTGTACCTTTGTTAATAGCTGCCAGGAAGAAACTGGACACCAAATTGCCAATATGCTGGTGCTTGTTCATTAAAACACACTGAAGACTGAGTAATTCCTAAGTTGCTATTAGCATCCCTGAAGGATCCTTGCATCTAAACCTCAGTGAAAAGCACAAGTATGAAATATAAAAAATGTTGAGGTATGAGACTTGAGAGCTGCAAAGAGTTTCCAGGAAAATCCCATACCAAAAGTCTTTTATATTGCCTAGTCTCTTCCAGTCCAGCTCATTTTCTGCAGGTTGTAAGGCTTGGGGCAAGTAGGAGTGACACCACTGGCAATGTATTGCTGCTTTATAAAAGCAGAAAGTGGATAGCCATAGTTAGTACCTTTGTTAATGCTATGTCATGCCCAGATGAATAGATCTGTGCTAAACAATTCTGTTCAGATATTCAGAAAAATATCTGCAGCTGGACCTTCCTCCCACAGTCACCCTGGCTAATTAATTAACTGCAACTCTTTTGTTATTCATTCTAACATTTCAAATTAAGGGAATCAGTGAATCATTTATATAGCAAAAGCAATGCAGTAGCTGACTGTCTGTGCACTTGGCATATAGGAATGAAGCCAGCATTAAAATGAAAAACAATGCTTAATTTATTACATTCCTGGCATTCTTCAGTAACAGATAGATTCATTCATAGTATTTAGATGTCTGAAACTACAGTGTCATGAGACATCAGCTCCATTATATATTGTAAATTATCATAAGTCACAAGTTAATAGTGCAATCAAGAGGAACATAAAATCTGCATCTCCACAGATTACTCTCATGAGGGAAAAACAGATTAGATCAGTTCGGATCAGTTAGACAGAAGTAAATCTAGAATAGTAATTCATCACCTACCTTTTCCAGTTTAGATGCTGTTGATGAGATTTCTGAGTTACCAACAAGATGCTAAAGAAAAGAAATTAAATTATGCCAGAAGAACAGTTAAGTGCTTTTTGGCCAGAAAGAAGGCACCGTCCATGAGCAAAACCTTCCCAAAGGAAACTTACTAACAAAAGAAAAAAACAAACAAGGAATATTTCTCACCCAATTCTTTCATATAGTCATCAAAATTTTCACTGGAGACGAGTTTCCAGGTTCCCACAAATCGGTTACACATTGTCCAGGCTTTGTGAGGCGCTGGTCCTGCAGATAGAGGCAGTGGCCACAAGACCTCTTGGTGGCAGCCAGAGAGATTGTGTGCCCAGCTCAGATTCAGTGGTCTCCCTTTTAAAGAGGTCCAGTCCCTGTGGCAGCCAGGATGGCCAATAGGGGAGGCAGTACCAGGGTGAGACAATGTGCACCTTGTCTGAGGCAGCTGTGCCAGTACCACGGCTCTGGGTGACGCCTGCCTTGGCTTCCTCCCCTGAATACACCAGGACACGAGGGGCACGTGGGGATGGGGACAGAACATTACCACTGCACCCGCAGAGTGGTCAGGGCACACTGCAGTGGGGTGTCAGCAACACAGAGACAAGCGCAGAATCACTGCATCCCTAGGAAACCCAGCTGAGACTGTCCTCCCAGGGTTATTCTCCTGCTGTCTCCATATAGAATAGAAATCTGTAACAAGCATCTCATCCAAGTGCCTGACCAATCCAGGGCTGACCAAAAGTTACAGCATTGTCCATATGCCTCTCACACACTGATAGGCCTGGGGCTTTGACCACCTCTCCAGGAAGCCTCTTTCAGTGTATGACCACTCTCTCACTAAAGTGCTTCCTAATGACAAATGTGAACCTCCCTTGACACAGCTGTGAACCATTTCCACAAGTCTTATCCCTGGATACCACAAAGGAGATATCAGCACCTTCCTCTCCACTTCCACTCCTCAGGAAGCTGTAGAGTGTTACCACTGTTGTCGCCTGTGTGCTCGTCAGATAAATCAAAGCCACGTGGACTTTGTGAAGGAACTGTCAAGAAGATGATGTACAAAGTGGTTTGTTTTTGGTTTTTTTTTTTAACTTTCATGATCCATCCTGGAAAGGGTCTGTATTTTTTATCATTTAAAGGCAGGACTGAGTTATATTGTTCTGTTTTCTCCCTTTGCATCGAAGAAATGATCCCAAGCTGTGGGTTCTTCCCTGCACATATCCCAGACAGGATCACAAAAAGAAGAAGTAGCCAATATTCGCTGGCTTGCTTTTACAACCAGGCATATTCCGAATATCAGTGCATCAGTGGAGATCAGCTCTTGTGCTTGATGGGATGATGGCATGAAAAGAGGCTGAGTCATTTAAAGTGTTTGTTCTTAGTTCAAAGTTACTTGGTGAGAGGCAAGAAGCTTTGCTGACTTGGGAGGAGGGCATATTCTGTTCTCATTTTGTCTTCCTCCACGTGGATAGTTGGTTTGCCATAAGGTAAGGGGAAGACTTAAGCCAGCACAATCATATAAGGCTTTGCATTCAAATGTGTCCTACTACTGTCAGATTTCCTCAGGTTTCCCTGCTCCCGTGAAGAGATGCGTGGTTTGTTTTTGGTCCATGTCTGGCTTCTATGGGGGAGCCTTGAACAGGACCCAGCATTCAGTTGTGGCCTGATCAGTGCTGCATAGAGGGGAAGGATAATTTCCCTAAACCTCCAACACTCCTAATGCAGCCCAGGACATCACTCACCCGTTGCTGCTGACACATGTTCCTGGTTTACATTCAGCTTGGCATACACCAGGACCCCCAGAACATTTTCTGCCAAGCCAAAATTGAAAGAATGAAAAAATGGGGTTTTCAACATTCAAAACATTTGGGGTTTTTTTTAAGTCCACATTTAGAACTATTGTCTTATGGTTAGTAAAAAACAGACACAAAGAACAAATCCATGAACCACACATGTATGTGACAGGCAGGAATTTAAAGTGTTGTAATTCAAGACACCCCGAACTATCTGAAACTATTTAGTGCAAGACCACATCAGATGTAATTCTGTCCTTCCCCTTCTTAAACCATCTTCCTGGAGAAAATTGTTGCTTGGTACATGTAAAATCAGAGGTTTCTTTCTGACTTGGGTGAACAATAGTTACCTGTTTGCCTTTTTTGTATGATTCTAATTTCTGGATTATGACCACATATAATGACTCTTCAGATACACATTTTAAGGGCAGACACTGGGATTTTAGGTTGTGGGACCAAATTTCCTGTGTTTAGAGTTGAAAGAATGAGATGGAAATGATGGTGTGCCAAGGAGGGTGAGGTCTGGGTCCTGACTTGAAAGCTGTCACAAGGAAAAAGGCGAACACACTGAAACACATAAAAAATAGAGTCTGAGGAGTGAAATTATTGTAGTCTTTGGTTTATATGGTGGTTGTGGAAAATAAGAAGGTCTTCAGTCACATATTTTGGTGGCATATGCAAAATGTTTTTAAAGCCCTCATTCATAAAATCAACAAGAGAAGCTGAACAGAACTTCCCTTGCTGCACAGGTCTAATGACAGTTCAGTGAGGGGAGCAAAAGTCTGAGTCACTGAAAATGAAAACAAGGCAAAGAACTCTTTCTCCCCCACAGTAGGAAGCAGATGCTGTATCTGTAACATGTAAGTAAATGTCTGTCTTTGAACATGTTGTCCAGAAAAAACTCTTCTAGAGCAGAGATGCATAATATCACATTTTGTGTAAAGAATAGCTAACTCTTTTATCCCAACTCTGCAAATAAGAAAACTACTCCTAAATGAAACTATCAATTATTTCTCAACTAATAATATGAAAATATTCTACCGTTGCTCCTCAGGCATTCTCTGTTCTTTTATTTAATTGTCTTATCCACATAAAGGCACTTTAACAAGACAAGGCTGGTGCCTTTGGGACAAAAAAGATGATTGGGATGTTGTGAAATCAGACCCAAAGACATTCAAGAAGAGCAAATTAGTCAGAATAGAACAGCTACATTGCAGTACCAGTAACCTTAAGAACAAAAGTAACAGAGAATTATTTATTCAGACAAAACCCCAGTCTTAAGCAGTCTCAAACAATGTTGACATTGCTACCATCTATCTCTTTGTCACTAAGAAAAATCAGTACTTTCATTTAAAGAACCTACAGTTTAGAAAGAACAAGAGCAGGGAATTATATATCAGTAGAAATAAGTGTGGAAACCAGTCTTTTCTTCTTCTTCTTTTAAAGGGGAAAAAGTGTGAAGGATTGTGAGTACACACGATAAAGGAGAGCCTTGATTTCCTTCTTTTGCCTATGGTTGATGTAAAACGGGATTTGAAATCATTGAACTTGGAGATTGTGAAGCAGCACAAGTGATAAAAGTAAAACTTGATAGAAATAAAGAATTCCGAGACTATTTAGAAATAAAGATACTATTTAAAGAAATGCAGAAAGTAAATTTATGTGAATTTCTTAAAAGGAAATATGATCTGGGCAAATTCAGGGCCCAAAAAAGCCTAAATAGATTCCCATGAGAGCAATGAAGAAAACAGAAATAGAAAGGGAGAATGGAGGTCAGAGAGGGACTTGCTGTGGGGACACCAAGGATGTTTTAGCATTGACTTCTCTGAAGATGAAAGATTGACTCTGAACTTGGGGCCAGCAGCCTCCCTTTTCTCAGTAGCTGCATTGGAGGGTGCAAATGGCTTCTTGTCTCCTTAGCTGGAACATCCTACAAGACCAGAGCAGGACAGCTGGGCTAGGGGAACAGACGGTCAGGACACAAAAGTCCTTCAAGATCTTTCCAGTGGAAACGAATAGTTAAAAGAAAAGAGAAAAACAAGTGAAACGTTAATGTTCAGAATAAGTCTTTCTTCATTTTTCTTCTGAGCTGCTAAAAATCTGTGGGTGTGAGTCACCTTTCTCTCTTGTCATCCGAGAAACCTGTAAAGGAGTAGTGAGCGAATGTGGTAAGGGGCAGAGATCTCCTCCTCCCAGCATTCAAGGTGCCTGCTGTGATAAGTCTGCTGCCCACGGGTTTGTAGGGGTGTAATGAGATCCTTCTTTGGCAGAAGGGAATGCTCTGATTTAGGAGAATAGTTCAGCATGACAGAAGAGAGAGATCAGTGCTGCTCTGCAGATAGGGCAAGACACTGATCCGACTTTAGCTCTTGAAAAGGTGTGTTCTCACATCCATCCAGGTCTGAGAGTACACACTTTTTCTTGCCAGAGAGGAATCACTTCCATTTATTCAAGCAGTCACTAGACTGCTGCCTTTTATAGACCATAAATTTTGGCCTTCTTCAGAAAATAAGAAGAAACATGTTCTTCCAAACATGTTCATATTCTAAGAAAAGCAACACTAATACTTCCTTATGGTGCTGTCCCTGTTCAAGTTTATAGACAGAATGCTGCTTTATTCAAATTTCCAAAAAATTGAAGTTTTAAGTGGCTTGACTGATTCACAAAGCCTGGAGCCATTCGCCTGGTAGCAAAATAAATGGTGATGCTTTTAGAAGAGATTGCCCTTTTCTGAAATATTAGGCTGTGAATGCTACAAATGTAACTGCTGGCTGCATTAAGAATGTAAGAATCCTGAAAAATAAAATCTGCTATATGAATATATGAATATTGGAATATTGGAAAATTTACCTCTGACACACAATATTTCCAAATCTGTGGATGACAGAATATATTTAACTATGGGCTGATATTTGATGTCTATATATATAGTTTATTTAAGTGAATGTTTCTGCTTCTTACAACCATCACTTCCATGTAGATTTTCTACCACTAAGCTTGTAGTTGTATCCTAATTCTCATAAAGAATTTTGGTTTTGTTAAGTGCTAAGTAGATTTAGTATATATGTATATATGAGGTGCTCTTGAAGCATTCTTCCTTCCCACATGCAACTACTGTTCTCTAAGTTGGTGAGATTTCACAAGCAATGAAGCCAAGGTTAAAACACAGGAGTTGTATGCTCATGGCTTTTTCAACATTTTCTGCAGAATTTACTGACAGTATTTGCTTTTAAATGACTCCTCAGCTCATGCAGAATGTGGAAGTCCCTCATTTCCCTCTCTGGTTGTATAAATAGTGCAAAAAACTTGAGAATAATCTGACTCATGCAGAGGAAAGTTCAAGTGTGTGAGAGGTCTCTGCTGCTAGCAATAGGGACTCAGCACCATCACCTCTGACAGCTCACTTCAGGAATGTCATGAATATGTAGAATTTGGGTCACAGATCTTAATCACTCAAGATATGGTCGTTTCCCCATTTAGTAGTTAAGGCACACATTTTTATACTTACTGTCCAAGTTTTCCCTAGAAATCTCGATTTTTTTTTTGTCCTCCATTTAAGCCCTCCCAGGTGTAGAAATCATGGATTTTGTAGATGCAAAGTTTTGCAATAGGAGACCAGGTCTATCGGCAGTTCAAAAAATGGCAGTTCAAAAATAAGCAGAGTTGAAAAACATGGTGTCTGAAGGGCTTTGCATCTGGAAAGGCTCATGTTCCAAGACTGATCAAGCCTAATGAGCTAACAGAAAATGCATGTAGGTAATAAGGGAGGTTCTACCCACAGCAAAATCGTACCAGCTTTTAGAAAACCCGAATATTTTTTAAAGCTATGATTCTTAATTGAAGGCTATTTTGCCTATCTAGGACAACATGAGATGTTCAAGACAGGCCTATTGACAAAATAATCACAGGTGAAAGCTACAACAGCTGTAATTTCACTCTTGAGGTGGAAAAGGACAAGTCCAAGCTACTTCAAATGGTCCCCGGGTTTCAAGTTGTCTCCATTTGTGCACACAGGAGGTGCCTGGTACCCTGCTCGTGTTTGGAGGCGAACACCAATCATCCTCCACAGATCACCCTCTCCCTGCCCCAGGAACAACCACCTCTGCTTGAAGCTGAGAAGAGCAGCCCTGTTATTGCCCTGGCTGTGCACAGACTCCTTGCAGGGGGGGCAGCCCACACACAGCTCTCACCAGATGATGTTTCTGTGTTCAGGTGTGCACCTGCTGTTGTCACACAAGTGCTGCTCCCTGGGCTGACTCCGACGCTCCTTATGCAGAGACATGGGTCATGTTGATGCCTTAGGTTTTAACTTTTATATTTTTCAAATCCTGTACTGCTAGTGTGACTCTGAAGTTTCCTGTAGCTTGTTAAGTACTGTTCTCTTATGCTAAGATAGACATAACAAAACCTCTAACTTGCTCTCCAAGGACTCAGAATAAGAACTGTAAACCATCATCTTAGGAAGAGGGAGGCAGGCTTGGGGAAATTCCATCATTGGCTGGGCTCTGGTTGGTGAAGTTATGTTGATATGAAAATGTGAAGCACTCATGACGTGTCATCCATTTTGGGATCCACAGAGGCAGGACCCTCTGGAGTCCAAAGTGTACATCTGAAGGCCTTTCAAATAAATACCACCTTTTTTCCTTTATTCCTGTCTAGTCTCTGTTTCTAGATAGCCAGTTTAAGGCATCAAGGTTGGCTGAGTGTGTACTGGCTCCACACAGAGCTTTCCTGCACAGCACCCCTTTCCACACCGCATCCCCCCCAGCCCCTTTCTGACAAACTCCAGCGTAAGCACAGAGTGTAGAAAGCAGAACATTTTATTGAATAGGCACAACAAATTAGACTAACTGCGTGTAACTGCTTAAGAATATATCTGAAAAAGTACAGTTCTCTTTAAAACAGATTTGTGGGCCTTTTCTCCTTTGGTTAAGTTGTTTTAGTCCAGCTTTAAGCATTAGTCCTGTGTGAAGGTGGCTTCTTCATGCTTTTTCATAAACTCTTTTGCAGGAAACGTTATTCATGGTGCATTCCTGGAAAGAAAAAATAATTAAATCAGCTTTTAACTCCATAAAATGTTTGTTAGTCAGAAGGTAGAGAATTACTTATCTATTGGGAATGAGTTTAAGAAAAATTTGCATTTCTCCTCCTCTAAAGCCAATTGCCAAAAGAGTGAAACTCAAGTTTTGAGAGCTTCAGCAACAGAAGTCTGAAAAACAAGCACAGGAGTAAAAGAATTTTCAAGAACTGCTCCAGCAACCCCCAGGAGATTTCTAATCTTTTCTTATAAATCTCTAAAGAAGGCTTCTAGAACTTCTGTAGAGGCTGACTGGACCCAGGAGTTGGTCATTAACCTCTTCTTCTTTCACCTCTTTCAGCTGTGACTTGTCTTCTTCACACGTGTGCAGAACACATGCACACACAGAGAGCTTTCAGGCTTGCAGCTGCTAGTGTCAGCCTCTGCATGTTAGGCTCTGTCCTCATTTATTTTTCTGTTAGATCAAACTCTGTTTTGTTCAATCTTTCTTAATGAGGTTGTTATTAAAAACTATTTCTATTTCTTTTCCTCTGGTCTCTATCCAAAGAAATTTAAATATTGAATTTATGGACACATTATTTTTCCCTAGGGGAGGGCAGAACTCTTCAGGAATTTTGTGTATGTGTATTGTTTTGCAGCATGTAGGAATCTCAGCTGCCTCTTACAAACATTTAGTCCTGTCCCAGATTCTTCAAAGTGTGTTTTCTAAAACTGTAAAGCAGAGCTGGGAAGCCCCAGACTGTAGGTGGGCCTTACTGGCACCAAGTCAAGCACAATAGTCTCTGACCAGATAAAACCAACCAACAAAGCTTGGACACAAGTTTCCTTGCTCTAACATCATATTATTAACACAGCTGGTGATGCAAACCAGGATTCCCACAGATGGCTACCAAGCCTCTGCTGAAGATGAACAGGAGTATTCTGCATCAGCTTAGAGTGGATGTACTTAAGGTGGGCTTTGCTAATGCTTCCTCTATACTATCCAGGATGCAGAGATTCTGATATATAAAAGTTTCCCTCATAGGGATGTTGGGTTTTTCTTCCTACACTTTCCTAACCATGTCTTGCTATGGGGAACAGGCAGCTCTACACCATTCTGTAGGTTTTAACTTACACTCTAGACTCAATCAGAGAGATTTCTCACCAAGTGCACAGAGCCCTTTCAGATGCTTTCCCTCCCTGTGTTTGAATCCAAAGTCATACATCAGCCAGACATGAATTCTGCACACCGAATACAGGAATGAAGTAGCAAAAATGAACTTACCACCACCAGGTTCCCATCCACCACTTTTCTCTTTATGACAGTCTCTTTTCCATCCCACTTCTGCACCTGGTTCAGCACACCGTTGTCTAGGGTTATGACATTCTACCAAAGCAAAAAGCCAAAGTGTGTCTGTTTCATCAGGGTGCTCTGGTCTTTGGAGAAGGCTCTACAGTGCCCAAACAGCACCGAGCACAAAGCACCCAGAGCAGTCCTACCTGTGAAGGCAGCATTTCTGCACTGGGTGTCAAAATCACAACTCTGCCCTGCTGCTCGCAAATCCCTTTTGAGAGATGTATTTGCAAAACACCATTTCTGGACTCACCTTTGTTTTTCTGTCATCTGCTGTGGTTTCATCAAACTCTTCACCCAGCTTGAAAGAGACCTCTGTATTTTTGAAGGTACTTTCTGTTTTGATGGTTATCACATCACCATTGATGCTGATGGTTACGTTAGGCTTGGCCACACCAGCCATCTTCCTGGTAGCAAACCCCACACCTGTAAATAAGATAGGGAACTATGAAATGTTTAGCTTTCCTCAATCTTTTTCTCTTATACATTGAGAAAAACAACCCCCAGTGCTTTTTCCCCTATTGCTTTCTGAGTGTTATTAATTCTATGTTACAGAGATTCTTATGTAAAATCTCACTTGGTACTGCTATGGACCAAGCTGGGTGGGTTTATGTAAGGAAATTCTCTACCCTCTTATTGTCAAAATAGTAAAAGCAGTATTTTGAAGAATGAAATAATTTTAATGCCAGATATTTGCACATAGACTTGTTCAGAATAACTTTTGTATCTTGTACTGTAACTTGTATGCTAAATGTAAATAAGCAGAAATATATGACAGTTTCTGAGCCACAAAAGAAAGAAAACCAACAAACAAGGAATAAAAAGCAAGCACTTTTTATATTTACAAGCGCGTAGGTTGAATATAAGGAAATGATTAAGAAATAGCTGGCAATGGTTATGTCCTGAGTAAAATCTGGAGTAAAGATTAAGAGTGCAAGAGTCTCACTCCTTGAAAGCTGTCAGAATAAGTCACAGTAAGTATTTTACCCCTAAATTGCAAATAATCCCCCATCTTTTTAGCATGTACTAGTTGAATCTGTGCAAGTTACCCCCCGTTTCCTCCACACTAACAGAATGCTGAAACCTTTTAAATCTCAATTTTAATTCTAAGCGAGAAGTCTACACCTTTAGAGAAAAGCATTAGACATCAAATCTTTGCAAGTATCTGCATGAATCCATGCAATTGTCTCTGTTAATATTCACTGGAGGCAGCTGCAGAGTTTCATTCAATATAATAGCCATGGCAATTAACTGATGTCCTAATCCAGTAGCATTTTAAAGTTGTTTAGGTGTGTTGCTTATAGGCATAAGGAAACTTGCTGCTTTCTAGCACTGCACTGATTTGTTTGTCCAAGGATAAAAGCTAATTCAGACTACATATTGCAGTGATGTGTTTTACTTCCATTTATAACACTACTAATAAGGTATGCCTAGACTTGGCTCACCTAAAATTATTCCATCAATCAAAGTATTTCTGCTTTATAGGAATTTAACACCACTAATTGTAACAGATAAGTTCTTCAGTTTAAGACTACCTGATCAAAATAGGTACCCTTCATAGACAGCACAGCCAGAAAAAGCAAGTAAGGAGTAAAGTTCAAAATTGGCATTTCTCTCCTATTCCATATACAAGAAGTTGAAGTAACAATTCTCACCCAGTTCTTTCATATAGTCCTCAAAGTTTTCACTAGAAAGGAGCTTCCAGGTGCCCACAAACTTGTCGCACATTTTGTCAGGCTAGAAAGATGTCTTCCACAGGTTCAAACAGAAATGCAGGACAGGAGAATATTACGAGCTCCAGGAGAAGAGTACTTATCTTTAAAAAGGAGCTGTGGCCACATGATGCTCTGGGATGACCAATGAAGAGGGAGTCCCAGTGCCCTGTGATTTTCTTCCTCCCCTACCCCTCCTTTGCCAGTAGGTCATAGTGCTATTATTTATATGCCCTTACTAGCACAAAGATCACTGTCTTGTTTTTATTTAACTATTTTTGTCTTTCAAGAACACTCTTCCTTAAAGGCAAATAATTAAATCAAATTACCTTTCAGAATAAAAAGGTCGGCTTGAGCTCAACCCTCAGAAAAAAATAAATGTTCTCTCCCATACTCTTTCATTTCAGTCCACTATAGCAAGTGGACACAGCTCAGTTCCTAGACTTTCAGGTTCAAAAGGTTCATTGGGATCATTTAGCTTGCTGTCAGTACCCCTGCAATCAGAAATTTCCCCTAGAAAAATACAGAATTACAGGAGGAAGTGGATTTGGAGCACAAAGAGAGAATTCTGGAGTTATAGAAGGCTAAGGGAATAAAATTGCTTCCTTGAGTGGAGTCTCCTTGTCTTTGCACCACCGAATAAATTGAAGAATAGGTCTGTAATATGCTTTTATGTAATGGAGAGGGGATATGGGGTTCTATGAGAAGAAAAGTAACAAAACAGAGCATTTCTCCCCCTTTCACTCCCATGCTTTCTGAAGAACTATGTCCCAATGACCAGCATTTTAAATAGTTATGACATAACGCTAGGCTCTAGTATTGACTCACCAAAGGTCCCTGGACACTTAATTTCTTTTCTGTTCGTGCTTTTGTGTTAAGGCATCAATTTTTTTGAGTCAAGTTGTGTACAGGCCTGACATAATTGGTCCATCTTGACTGGTCGTCTAAGCCCTGTCATACTTCAGTTCACAAAAAACTATCAGAAAGTAGTCAAGCCAGTTCTGAGACCTTCCTTTGTCTGTAATGTGCTATTCCAATGGCAAAAAGCAGCTGATAAGTGCAAAGTCCAGCCCTTGCAGTTCTCTTTATGTAGATTTCCAAGAATTACTCTGCTGGTTGCTAGGCATCAAGTATTGAGGACCACATATTTTCTACTTGTTGTCTTTGTAAGTAACAATGCTATAGAAGAGTTATTTATATAGGATTGCAAGATCATAGGGATATTTGTAAGGGAAGGGAAGTGAGGACGTCTCCAGTGAATCCTTCCACTCAGGCAGGGTCCCCTCTGAGCCTGTATCAGGCTGCTTAGAGCTGTGCCCTTTTGTGGATCAGAAAACTCCAAGGATAGAGCCAGCACAGTTTCCCTGGGCAAAACTCACCCCTGCCCAAACGAGCCAAGGGGGAAAGGGTTTCCTTATCTTCTCTCTGAACCTCTCTGTTTTTACTCATACTTTTTCATCTCTCCACCAGTCACTGCCTGGCTCCAACTCCTTGGACACCTTCCCACAGGTGTTGAGAGCTGTTTGTAAGCCCTCCCAAAGCTCAGCCAGGATGAGAAGGCTCACACTTCAGTCTCACAGCCTCTTCTCACAGGGCAAGTGCTTCAGACCCCCGAGGATCCTGTGAGTCCTCTGCTGAAAGCACTCCAAAACTGGAGGCAGTACTCTGGATACAGCCTAATGAATGCTGAGATAAGGGGAATAATCACTTCCATCAACCTACTGGCTGTACTTCTGAACATACGGGACACTTCTGACCTTTCTGCTGCCAGGTCACAGCTCACTGCCCACCAGGACCCTGAGGGCCTTTTCCACAAGGCTTCTCCCTAGGCAGTGTGTCCCCAGCCTGGATTGCTCTGAGACCTGAGCATGTTTGTACATACATAATTAGTTACCCACCTTGTGTCTTTAAGATGTCAGTCTATGGGGACTAGAATAGCTAATATTAAGTTTGGCCTATTTTTTTAAAATATTTTTTTGCATATTCACTGACTTTGGCTTAATCTCAAAATAAATAAAACTATATTCAAATTATGAAGCAGCTAGTGCCTTTCCTGATTGGTTTTCTCAGACTGTCACATGGTCAAGTGACTCATGCTAAGAAATTCTGAGGGTCCCTCAAGTTGGGGTCATTATCTTGAGGCATTTTTAGTTCAGATCATTGGCTTGGGAAACTCTGTACTGTGTGAGAGCAGATGGTAGGAACATAAAAACTCAAATCCAGCAATTAAATAACGAGAACTGAAAGAACCAGGTGAGGATTGCTGCAGTGGCCCAGACAGAAAGACTGTGATGTGGATGAAATCAGTTCCTATTCATACTTTTCTTGCCTTTTGGGAACTATTCTATGTGTGGCTTACTACAACCAGAATTCATTTTTTTGGAGTGGAAACAGGGCTTTTATATTTAAAACTACAGCCTGGGAGAGGCAACTGGCCTTCTTTTGGTGTTAACAGCTGTCCGCAATGCTTGCGATAGTGGAAGAATTTCTGGGGAGAGTCAAAGAACCTTTCCATGCAAATCAATTTGGAGCAGACAAGTCCACCCTCCCTAGACAGTCAATTACTTCCACTTATTTAAAGTGAATCTGAGCTATTTGTAGATATCTTGCGAACGTGATGACTCAAAAATGCAAGAAGAAAGCCAGCTTGTGGGTTGACTTGCATGTTTACTTCAAAGCAAACAGCTATCTGGGAGCCCAATTACAGCTCTCTACTGAAATACCCTGCCAATGGTATCCTTTCCCTTGGGAGAGACTTCCAGTAACAAGAGATAAACCTGTGGCACTGATGTAATCTAATACAAATCATGCCTGCTCTCTTGGGATGAATGTATACAGCCTGCCGATAAAGACTGGAGTTTTTAATGGTCATGAAGGAATCAGTGAGGCTTCTGAGCCTGGAAGTTTAAGCAAGTGATTCATGTCACTTGCAGAAGTGTCTTGACAGCAAGAGCTGGGCAATCTGGCTAAACAGCCCTGTGGTTATTGACAGAACAAGGGCAATCTCAAAAGTGTAGAAACCTCCTTCAAAATAACCAGGAATTTTATAGAAACCACAGCAGGTAAGAAGTAAACCAAGAAAAGAAAGCTGGTGAAGGTCCAGTACAGGAAATGCTGACAGAAAAAATTCATCTCTTAATCCTGATGTGAACTGAGGCAGCTCCTGTCTTCAAATAACAATGATGCACTGTCTGCAATGTGGTCTTGGGGTGCTGTGACATTTGAGGACAGATCCTGACACAGGATATGCAGAAGTGATCACAGATCATAGAATTCTGTGGTTCTATGAACTGGAATAGCAAAGCAGCAGCTGCAGGGGAAATTAGTAGACAGGAAGGTAGCAATGATGGGTTAAATCTTGCTCTGTGAGTCAGACCAATGGCGGAGATCTACTTGAGATAAACTGCTCTTTACAAAAATAAGCACAATAGTAACCTCCCTATGGCTCTTTCGGGCTTGCAGGAGCAATGACGCTCTTCCACTAGAGTATGTGAGAAAGAGGATGTTTATTCCTGTAGTGAAGATCTGCCACTCAGGAGACCTTTCAATTGAGCATTGTGCTAAACCTTCCCTGGCACTTTAAGTTAAGTATAGAATTGTCAAAATAAAAACAGACCTTTCTCTCAAATGTGAAAACCTAAGTTAACAGTTATGACTGCTTAAATGGAGGCTTCTTTCTCGAGTTCCTCCTTGGCCCAGAAGGGCAACAGAGTACAACTCCTTCGAGTGCAATGGCTATCAAACTGATGACTACCAATGAGCAACAGTGTATTGTGCTTCTGCACTTGTCTCACTCTTTGAATCAAAAATTGGCCTGAAAAGACATCTGTGCTCAATTCCACACCCGATGACATTGACAATGACTTCTGTTGAACACTTACTTAAAGAGGAACGTGGCCTCTATATTGGGTTATTACTGGCACAGGTGGCAATATTCATAGGAAGAAGAAATACGTGTTCTTGGCAAAGCTATAAAAATGGAGATTTTTTTATTATGCAGGGAGGGAGCTGTGGCTTTGATGCAAGCTTCTTGTTCAGGCACAATAACACACACTGAGAAGATGGGCCATAACAGGCCTCATGTTAGGAAGGAGGGACCATATCACACCGTCTGGTACTTCTGCAACTTAGACAAAGCAAAAACCTTTCTTAATACTTGTCTGGCTCGCTACCAGGCTGGGAGTTTGTTCTAAGGCCCCGGAGTAGCTACAAGAAAGGTGATCTAATGCTAGAGCAGACAGGAATAGGTAAAGGAATGCCATCTCTGCTCACAAAGTTGCTACTTTGATTTTTGATCAACATTTGAAACAGGTGAATTGCCTTGGACTTCTGCTGAGTCAGGAAAAGGTATAGCTAAAGTTTCAGTACTCATAATGTGATGCACTGACTTTACAAAATACTGGCTTCAGTTGTTTTGAAAGTTCAAGAAGCTAACTGGTATTCTGTGGTGTTTTTCTCTCTCTTGGAGAAGGAGGTGAGCAGGAGAAACAGCAGGTTCTTTATCCTGTGCTCAGTCCCCAGCACCAAACTAATGCTCACTCACTTGTGATTGTGGATTCAGACCTCACTCAGAACTGAGGGTATTATTGCAAATGGTCACTTTGCTGAAGGAGTCAGATTTGCCAGCAAGAAGAGATCTGCTGTTCCTTGAGCGGGTATTGGCACCACTCTACCCAGTCACACTGCTGGGTTGTGACATTTAGAGACCTCAGGCTGGTGTGCCCCAGCACCTGATTTTTTACTTTTCGTGATTCTGTGTTACTTTATTTCCTCCTGAACTTTAGCCAATCATTGAGTCTCCATACCCTTAAATAGGTTTCCAGTATCTGAAAGCAAGACCATGAAAATTAAAATATTTAAAAGGTGTTTCTGAAACATTACGCTAAGTTTGTAGTAAAGCTTTTAATAACAGAAATGAAATCTCACAACTCTGAGGCATACTAAGATCAAGCCCCAGACAAAACCCGGTGGTTTACTCCATTAATTTGCAATTAAAATACACATGATTACATTTTCTGAACTTGCGTTAAAGATGAAGAAAAATTGCAGATATGTCTGGAGGGAACAGCAAGCATCTGGACCCTTGCCTTCTCCTGACACAGCTGAGATTCTGGCTTTTCTCTGCAGATGGCATGGCAATAATATATTCTCACAAACATCTGTGCCTCCTACCACAGGTGAGTGCTGTTCCTGAGGAAAACCTGGACTTCTCATACTCTCCCCTAAAATATATGTTCCTCATTCTTGGAGGAAGGCAGTTGATAGTGTGAATGCTATGAATTGCAGGGAGCGAGTTAAAAGGAATATCAGAATATCAGAAAAGTAAGAAAGGAGGAGTGTTTGCATATTGGGTTTGTTATTTTATTTCAATGCAATGAGAAGAAATACAGGTACACTAGCTCCTACAGGCATGCAGGTGATGGGATTCCAGAACATAATGTGGACATTTCTGTATAAGAATATTCAAAATGTCAGAGGTCCTCCTCATATAAGCTGTATCACAAATGGCATAGTGTGATTAGTGATAAACCCAACTTCATGACTTATGAAGGTTTGTATGGGAGATCTTGATTTGCTGGCTATGATGTGGGCACTGCAGATGCTTCATGTTTCTAACCACCTATATTTAAGGTTGTCTAAAGTTTCTGATGTTCAAATCTGTCCAACTTTTTTTGTACATATGGTACAAGTCTTGCACCTAACATCGGGGCTTCTCCTCTTACAGGTGTATGACAAAAGTCAGCCTTTTTCTGAATTCTGCTTTGTCTTGTCGAGGGACTTACCTCAGAGTACATAAATCCTTGCTGTTCTTCCCCTCTACCTTCCCCCCACCCCACAAATAAAAAGGTGCTTTTATTTTCTTACTTCTTTATCCCTAAACTTCACTCTAAATTTAGGTATTGCAGCAGAGTTGCAAATGAAGAAAGTAGTATGTTTCCCCAAAGCACTTCTGGGTTTCTTCTAGCAATTTCAAGACTTGCTAGAAGACCAAGCTTGATAACACTATTCTGAAAATCCCTTTGTAGTCCTTCCCCAGATGCTCTTCTGAATTATCCCAGATTGTTGGGGTGTGGGCTTCTTTTCCAGCCTCTTACCCTCACTCATCAAGGCTGGGATGAATCACAGGAGATGTGGGATTTTCTAGTTCGGACTCAGATGTTTATTAATTCTTATCTAAGTTACAGTCTTAGAAGCTATGGGTTCTGCTAACAAGGCGGAACTGGCTCTGCAAAGGTTTTTCAAGGACAATTTATCCACTAATGAACTGATACCTAAATTGTTGATATTTCTTACCCAATATCCAAACCTCTAAGTTCAGCAGTGCAGATTTTCTTATCCAATTATAAGACACTATCTAAACCCATGAAGAAGAAGGAAGAAGAAAGTGAAAAAGAAGTATCTAGCTACCACCCTAAAACCTCTATCTTTGCAAATGTGTATTACTGTATTCAAAACCTTAAATCTCAAATTTTTCACCCTGTGACACCACACCTTCTATTCAAACTACACATGCGTGATTTTAATGTTATCACTCAATTTTGGAAGCCTATCCCAAGGCCTCAGATCACATGCAGTGTTTTCTTGTGGATCAGTGCCTGTCAGCACGGTGAATTTAAAATTCTCAGCTTCCAGTATTCCAATACCAGATCATCCAGCTGAAATCCTCTCTTGAAGCCTCCATCTGTACAAAGTAATAAGACTGTTGGTTACACCTAGTTTGGGACTGCCCAAGAGGACTCCACCTGAGCTCTGCCTTGTTGTTGGAGCTCAAACAATACCACCTGTCTTATTTCCATACAGATGTGCATTTAGAAACCTTCCACTGTTTTGTTTGTTTCTTGTTAATAATTTTTTATCAAGCTGAGGAAAAATTCTTAAAATGGGGATGAGAGATTAGTGCATATTGGTAACATGTAATATCTTGTAAATTGAAGCTATTCTGACCAGTGGTTGTCCTTCTCTTAACAGCTGCCTTCCTGTGAAGCAAGAGCCCTCCCAGAATGTCACTTGTTTCTAAGACAGCAAAGAAAAAACAAAGCGTAAGAGCAATATTTCAACAAGACTAAAAAGACCCTGTACAAAACATCGAAGCTCTGCTGAACCTGCACTCTGGGTAAAATACATATGGGTTTGGCAGCCTGTTTTATGCATGTCTTCTTTCTGCATGCTGCAGTTTCTGGCTTCCTATGCTTTCAATCTGACAGCTTGCTCTGAAGGTTTCTTCAATGAATTCCTCCTTCTATATGGCAGAAAGCTATCTGTTATTAGAGATGCATTTGGATCACAACCAAAGACATAGTGCTCTATGTAAAGGAAAGTTAAAAAAATCCAAGTATGAAATGCCCATCAGAACTGAAGCCTTCCAGAGCCCTCTGCCTCTAGCGTGGTGAGGAGCTGATGGGTGTGAAGGCTGGCAGCTCTCTGGCTCTCTGCAGCAGATCTCTAATCCTCCGCAGCTGACTGCTGCCCCCGGGCGCTGCCAGCTGGAGGGAGGGAGAAGGAGCCAGCAGCTCCTGCCTAGCCACTGACCTCGCCTGGGCCACTGGCCTCTTGCAGCTGCCTTCACTGCAGCCTCGCTGTTGGATTTCACTGTCACTGACAATCTTGTTTCGTCTCATCTTGTACCAGATACAATAGATAGGGAATCAAAAGGATCTCTGAGGAAAGAAATGCTAAGGTTTTCTAAAGCAATCCATCATTCCTGCCCTTCCCACTCTGGACAGCTGTCTTGCCAGGAACTAGTAAACGTTGTTTGTATTCGACATGTAAAAAACTCACATCACATCGCCAGTAAGGGAACATCTGTAAAATGCATTGCTTAATGCAAGGTAGTAATCCAGATCCTTGTTTAAGATGCTGTGGAGGGACTGAAATCACAGGGCAGCGTGCACAGGGAGGATGGAATTTTCTATGCCAAGCACTGCATCCCTCCCAACACCATCTTCAGCAGATGTGGGCAAGGAATGTCCATACAGCTCTTTCACCCAAATCCCTATCTACAGTCAAGCCTTATTTTTGGTATACAGAGTCTTTAAATCTGCTACCCTGAAGCCCCAAAATTACTTAAAAATGCTCTCTGCCTTCTACTTTTTCCCCTCTGGAGGACTCCATCACAGCTGGCAGGCACAACAAATTGCAGGTCTCTATTGGAGATGCATGGCATGAGGCTAGGTTCATGCTCTTTTTTTAACAGATACTGTTTCTTCCTCAGTCCCTGCAGGTATGGGTTCCTCATTCTCTGATATCAGTTTAGTCTTGCAGACAAATTATTTAAGATGAACATAATTGCTTTTATGGTCTGATATGGCTTTAGGTTGTACATATCTTTGTTCTAACAGTATTTTCTGCATTAGCTTTGTTAATGTATCTTCTCGTAAGCCAATACTAGGTTGCTGAAATTGTATTGAGGTATCTGAAAACCTCTTCTGTCATTTTTAATTTAGTGCCTGGCTTATTGCTCCTTCAAACTTCTCACCCAATTAAGGCATGACTGCGCCCAGTCATTAGCACCAAGTCTTCTATAAAGAAGCACCCTGCCCAAGAAAGCTGATACATTGAGTGTGCTAGTGGGAGGTAGGGTATGCAGGTTTGAATTCCCTCAGCCTGAAGTGCCTACTGAAGCTACATCATCTGATACTCAGAGCATGGGAGATAGGGAAGTTTTGTTCAGCTGTTTTGGTTACTTACAGTTGTTATATAGTTCTTCCTCTGCCTATATAACAGCTCACAGAATCATAGATCACAAAATTGTTTAGGTTGGAAAAGACCTCCAATACCATTGAGTCCAACTTTTGATCTCCACTTAGAGCATTGCACTAAGTGCCATGTCCAGTTGTTTCTTCAACATTTTTTCAGGGATGTTGGCTCCACCACCTCTCTGGGTAGTCCATTCCAATGTTTATCAACCCCTTCTGTGAAGAAAATTTTCCTGATGCCCAAGATGAACCTCCCCTGGTGTAGATTGAGCCCATGTCCTCTCATCCAGTCACAGGTTGCCTGGGAGAAGAGACTAACACCCACCTTGCTACAACCTCCTTTCAGGTACTTGTAGAGGGTGATAAAGTCTCCCCTGAGTCTCCTTTTCTCCAGGCTATACATCCCCAGCTCCCAGAGGGGGAATGATGCCTTATGTTTTAACTTTTATATTTTTTGAATCCTGCCTAATGTGCAACTCTGAAGTTTCATATGGCCTGTTAGCTACTGCTCTCTCATGCTGATTAGACATAACAAACCCTCTCTAGGTTGCACTTCAAGGACACCTTGTTGTCCTAGGCCCCAAAATATGTAAACTACAGCCTTTAAGAGGAGGAGAAAGCTTGGGGTAATTACATCATTAACTGAAATTATGATTAGAGAATTAACCCTGATATGCAAACAGGCCCAACTTATAAAAAAGTATGAACAACCTGTGACCCGTCATTCATCTTGGGTGTAGCCTTCTGACTGCCCAAGGTGTACCTTTGAAGGTCCTTCAAACAAATACCTACTTTTATTCTTTTAATCTTGTCTAGCCTCTGTTTTCAGGTAGCCACTTCAAGGCATCACGCTCAGCTGCTCCTCATACGACTTATGCTCTAGCCCCTTCCCCAGCTCCATTGCCCTTCTCTGGACATGCTCCAGCACCTCAGCATCCTTGCTGTGAGGGGCCTAGAACTGAACACAGCTCCTGAGGTGTGGCCTCGCCAGTGCCCAGTACAGGGGAACAGTCACCGCCCTGATCTTGCCAGACACACTATTGCTGATACAGTGCACTGGCCTTCTTGGCCACCTGAGCCCTGCTGGCTCATGTTCAGCTGCTGTTGACCAGCACCTCCAGGTCCTTTTCCACTGGACTGCTTTCCTGCCATTTTTCCCCCAGCCTGTGATGCTGCACGGGTTGTTGTAACCAACGTGCAGAACTTGGCACTTTGCCTTGTTGCACCTCATACCAAACTGGCCTCAGTCCATCAATCCAGGTAGAGGCTAAGACTGCATTTTTAGCTGCAAACCTGGCAGATTACATTATTTTCTTCCTTGATTACCACGTGTGGTGAGTTGGAGCTGCGTTGATTGACGGGCTTTTGGTCCAATTGCGCTTTTCCAAATTTTTAAACTCCATGGAGACGGAGGAGCTGCCCTTTTTGTTCCTTCTCCCCCACCGAGGAGTGGCAATGAGCCGGGCCTGCCAGGCTCGTGGCAGGAGGGGGCCCTGGCCTCCTCCCCTCCCCTGGCGCATGGGCTTCCTGAGGCACTGCGGGAGAGGCCCCTCAGAGCCGCGGGCAGCTAAGAAACAGCCGTAGGCTGCTGCCCCCGGCACGGCTGTTAAAGACTGGCGGGCTGCCCTCCCCCCTTCACATGGCCCCGTGCAGGCCCGGTGGGAGCCGATACAGCTTTCTGCAACCTACACAGCCTGTATCGACTGAAGGAAACACTGAGCAGCCAGCAGCATAAAGGAAAAGAGGCTTTTCTCCAACATAAAGCCCGAGGAAACTAACTCTTAAACATGGCTTCAAGGTCAGAGAGAGAAAGAGAAAGTAAGTCATGTGGGACGAAGCTAAGATGGCAGGGCGGCGTTGCGCCTCAGCGCGAAGCTTAAACTTGCTTTCGGCAGGCTGTGGTAAAGACTGTAATATCACAAACTGGGATTTTTCTGTTTAAAAACACATGGGGAGAATTCTGTGTTCAGTCTGCCAAAAGGGAAAGGTGACCTAGGAGCTTGTGAGAGATTGTAAGAGGTTTTTAGAGATTTTGTGAAGAAGCTGCTTCCAGGCTGAAATATGCCTATTCTTAAATGAGAGACACCTCATGTGTGGCCCATGGGTGGCAGTGTGAAAGAGACTGTGAGCTTTTGTCATGGGGGAGATACCTTTTCTGGACGGATCTCTTTGCTAGTGGTAGTTTGGGAACCATTATAAGCAAAAGAAAACTCTTTTACCTCCAATATTGGAGAGACTTTTAAGCACTGCAAATACAGACCAAAATCATGTTTTGTTATCCTTTGTGTGAGTTGGGAAAAGGGGAAGGTGCTGGAGAAAAAGTTGCTGTTTTGTTTTTTTTTAATTTCTTATTATTTCTTTTTACTTTTAATACTGTTAGTAATAAACTTCAATGTATTCTTTAATGTTTTAAGCCTGCTTTACATTTCTCCAAGTCCCGTATGCCACAGAAGATAAGAGATGCAAACAAAAGCACTACACTAATTGGTGTTTTTGCCCAGTTTTGAACTAAACCTGCTACACCATGATATGTACTTAGGCTGAACTCTTTTTGTCGTTAGAAAGGATGAGAGATAATTTTTACTATCTCACTCCCTATAGAAGCAGACATTTTCTGAAGTGGAAACAGCATTATATCCTTCTTGTCTTGCCTAACAACTATTTCTCAGATAACATGGTGTTAAGCATTTGGTCCCTTTGGTCCCAAGAAAAGAAATTGGCTGCAAAAAACAAAGTTGGAGAGTCAAGCCAGAGAGGTTTATTTGCCAGTTCCAGCAAGTGTCTAGTAGGATAATGATCAGACTTACACTACCTGCTGCCAGTCAGAAGGTGTGAAATTTGGGACAGTACTGAAGCTACTGTGTCTTGCAGACCATACTGACACATCTAAGAAAACTCCTACAATCTCTCTGATTCCATAGGGTAAGTGGTGGTACACATCTGTCATGTGCTTGGAAGATCTTAGCTACAACTAAATCCAAACTAGTCCAGGTCAACATATGGGCTCATTCTTGGGTGATCATGGCTTTCTATAACCAAACAACTCAGGTCAGTTGGCACCACAAAAACACTATGTGCCTAATATGATCTAATTTAGCTGCATAACATCTTCTGCTCTGTGAAGCAGAAAATATTGGAGACTGCTTTCTCAACTGGTACAGCAAATTACCCATATGTTTCCTGAACATTTGCTGGTAGACAACCTGACTATGGTAACTGTTTAAAAAAATACATATATCTTTCTGTTCGGTAGCCAGTTCTAGGATCAAAACAGAAGAGGCTTAACCCAGTGTCCTCACTGGCACTTGATAGTGCTGTTCACAGAATATCCGGAGTTGGAAAGGACCCACAAGGATCATCGAGTCCAACTCCTGGCCCTGCACAGCACCATCCCCAAGAGTCACACCATGTGCCTGAGAGCATTGTCCAAATTCTTCATGAACTCTGTCAGGCTGGTGCAGTGACCGCGTTCCCTGGAGAGCCCGTTCAGTGCTCACTCTGGGTGAAGAACCTTTTTCTAATATCCAACCTAAACCTCCCCTGACACAACTTCAGGCCGTTCCCTCGGGTCTTGTCCCTGGTCACTAGACAGAAGAGATCAGTGCCTGCCCCTCCCTTTCACAAGGAAGTTGCAGACTGCAATGAGATCTCCCCTCAGTCTCCTCCAGGCTGAACAGGCCAAGTGACCTCAGCCACTCCTCATGAAAATGACTTTTACTTACTTGAGTCTGCAGTGATGTCAGCCAGCTGAAGTCTAAATTGAATATTGCTTGAATGACTGAAATAGTCTGTGGAAACACCTTACTGAGTGCTCTTGTGCAACAATCACCAACAGCTGTTACCAGCTACATAATTTGGGCTTCATACTGAAGTGGCAACTTTCCTGTTCATTCTGGGAGAGTGTCAAGTGCTACCAGAATACTTCAATCTCAGGTTTCTCTCTATTGCATTTCAGAAGCCAGCTGATCTGCCTCCTGCTTCACCTTTCCTTTTATCTTGAAATTTGATTGTATTGTACAAAGCAACATGTTTGAACAGGAAACGTTAGGTTGCACATTGATAGAAAACATTAATTCTGAAGATTGAACTAAATCTATTTGGATTGTTTGAATTAGCACCATTCAAAGTCTCTGTGGCTGGATGGCCAAATTTTCAATCTGCTTTTAGGCAAGAGGATGGTCTGTGTTTGGGCAACCTGGGGTAAATTAATACCTAACACGATTTCTGCAGAAAGCGTGTCCCTCACTCTCCTAAACCTACTTTCTGCTGCCTGTCATGCTACACTACTAATGAGCCTCTTTGGAGGGCAGCAAGTACACAAGATTCTTTCTCTTCTCCTTTTCTTTTCTCTATTCCACAAAGCGGGCAGACAAATCCTTTCTTTTTTGGAAAAAAAAAAAAAGAAGATCAGTTGTTGATCTTGAGATGTGTCTGTCTGTGATCATCTGTGACCTGCCTTACGGTGTGAACAAGAGGACCAGAGTGCTCTGATAGGAAAGTGCCTCTCTCCTAAATTAGGGCTTGTTAATGCCATCAAGATGAATGGAAAGGCAGGCACTGACTCCAGAGAGCTATGTCAATGAGATGGGTGAAAACTGAGTTAATTGTTTCTCAATCAAGTTTGTGAAATGGCAAAGGCAAAATAGAAGAGAATCATTGCACTATTTATTCCTCTCTGGGTATACTAGTAACTATTCATGCTGTAAAGTTGGTTATACTTTTTAAAGTTGTTTACACTTTCTAGTCTTCAAGCTCAAGCCCCTTGCATTTTGGAGCCTTTGTCTTTGCTGCCTCTCCTCAGGCCCAGATGTTCACATCGCTCTTTCAAGTATTGTGAGTTTTTTTCTTCTTTCACATGCCTATAAAACAAGGAACCTAATTAGGTGAACATATGAAGTTGGATAAAGGCAAGGAAAGGCGCCTGAACGTTCTTATTTTTTTCTTAACAGAATGGTAAAATAAAGCCTTTTACAAATTTGGTATAACATTTCCTTTAAAATTAAATAACTTTATTTCTTTTCCTGACTCTGTAGAATTCTTTTAGTATAGGTGAGGAAGGAGCAACTTCCCTTCTCAGGAAAAACCTGAAAATCAGGTTAGGTTTCTGGGGCATGAGAGTAAAAGAAATGTCACAGATTCGTTCACCTCACCAAGGAATGAAGCAAGTACATGGTGGAAGGTAAGAGTGTCCAGCTATAGGGACCAAGCAGATCACCCACACCTTTTTCCCCTTCCCTGAAAAACTATTTCTAAAGCACCAAGAAGAGTGTTCTTGCTCCTTACATTTTATAATGCAATGATTTTTGGGGATTATCCAGGGATTTACATCAAAGCAGTGTTTAGTTTCTGGCATCTGGAAAAGAGGAGCTACTTGCTTTTGTCTAACATTCTTAATGGAAGCTCTGTGCTGTGATATTGCTGCAATAAACCAGCATGTATAAAAGACTCTTATGATCAAATTAAACTCCAAGATATACCCCCAAGAATATTTGGACTTTTTAGGTAATCCATTTTTCAAAAGAAATAAATGTCACTGTAAGTCACCTATTTCTGCATGTCCTGCGATCAATGTAGTAGCATGTACCTGCAAACCAGAGGGAGTTGTTGCCTTGCATCTTTAGCTTCAGATGTGATAATTAAAGGCAGATAACTTTAATTTAGTCATAAAGCTGTAATTTGATGAGCTGCAGTATGGTCAACTCACCAGCTGTTCTGTGGCTGTTCTGTGGTACAGAGAACAGTATGTACTTGGACTATGTCCTTGTGGCCCCAGCCTATGTCAAATAGAGGATTTAACCCTAAATGTTGGTAAAGGAAAGCTTAATAATTTCATATTTTTTGACTGCTGTTGTTTGGCTGATATCTTGGATGAGAGTGTCCAGGAAAAATGTGGATGTCTAGAAAACGAGTACCTATAACAAAACAAGTCACCTTGGATTCTTCTTTATACAGAACAGAGGTCTAATGGTGCCTTACAGAGCAGAAATGCACTCATTTTTAGGTCATTGGCTATGCTAGAAGAATACTTTGTCAATTGTGTTAAGATATTGTAAAAATAAGCAAGAATGCTCCTAAGTGAAGCTCTGTAACTTCGTTTCGAAATCTAAGATGAGGTACATTCTACAGGATGACAACAATGATGAGAGTTGGATGCACTCCAGGTTTTCATCCATTTGTATTAACTAAACTTGAGCAGTTGAGGATTATAAAATTATGCTTGTCCCTGTCCCTAGTAATTAGTGTTTTTCTCTTGAATTAGAATCTACATGACCACTAAGTGTAATTTTCCAGTCATACTTTGAAACACTGGTGAGCATTCAGTCTTCTGTGTATAAAGCCATATATCATTTCCTTGACCTTCAATGTCTTCTCTTTGTCATTGTCATTCTAATATCCAAATGACGTCTTGGTCCTAACTGCTGCTTTGTATCCCACTAATCATCAGGGAGCTAATAAAGTACAGCAGATGAAATAATCTCAACAGTATATCATTTAAGTCAACAATGAGTAATAACTGTATTGTAAAGACTGACAATTCTAATTGTAAGAATTTTATATACTTTTGGGAAAGAAGAACTATTCTTAGATAGAAGAATGTTGTTTTTAATTCTCCCCTGCCTCAATTTTTTTATTTCTTAACAAAAGTTGATCATATTCTTAAAATGAGTTAAAAAATAGCATATAAATTGGTAGCAAATACACTGTGACTCCCTTTGGTGGAAGTAGGTTTAATATGGCACATCACTTCCACAATTTTGGATAACTGCTGCAGTACTTAAGAAACAATGTCTAATGACTGAACAAGAAAGCACCCTAGCCCTCAGCCACCCAGTCAGCTGTAGAGGCAGTCAAAGAGGGGGCAAGTAGTCAAGCAACCCCTCTGACTTTTCCATAATTCCAGGCAGTGTCTAAGAAGAAGTGTCAGTTCCAAGAAACTCAAGTACTCTCCTCCTACTTCAGACCTTGATGTGATTGATACATTGCCTGTGGCTTCCTTTGAATTTTCCTCACCCAAGAGTAAAGTATATGCAACACTCCAGAAAAAATTATTTCAGTCATTTTAGACTTGGTTATAAATCAGGAGCTGTTGTTTATAATGTATATCTACTTTTCATAGGGTCCATCACATTGATTTACCTCAAACTTGCCCTTCAGTGGATCTCGTTCCTGATGTGTGACCCGACTATGCAGAGAAGATGGATCATGTCAACGAGGCACAGGTTGAGCCACCTTCTCACTGGACTGGAGGCTGAAGAAAGGCTTCTGCCCCATCTGCTTTTTGTCTCTTTGTTATATACTTTGTGTTGTTCTATTTATGGACCTGGTTGGGTGACCCACTCTCCACAGCCACATTGCTCTGAGGGAATGCAAAGGTAATCAGAAGCCTCCTGTTCATGCTACAGTGATGCTTGAGATTACAGTGGTATTTCAGTTTATTTTTTAGGATGGTGTTTCTTTTTTACTGAACCACAGAGGTTTGGGTTCATATCACTTCATTTCAGCCATTTCACAGTTAATTTGTCAAATTAGCCAAGTTAGTGCACTAAGCTCCAGCTCCAGAGAAGATGCAGTGAGAAAGGCTAATACAGGCCACGTACTAACGAGGTATATTTTATGGCAGGATGCATGTGGAAGTAAATTTATTTTTCCATTGGCTACAGAGGAAACATGAATAAGTATCTTTAAATTAAACCTCCTGCCTGCAGAGGTTTTGGTCTTGTGGAATCAAGGAGTGATTATCCAACACTTAGAAATGCCCATATGCTATCTGTATGCTGCAGATCAATCACTTAACCAGTTTTGCATAAAACTGCTGGGCAGCAGTCAGTACTGGCTCAATCCAATACTTTTATTAAAAATGGAAATAGATATAAAATCCTTGCCAATAAATCCTATGAATGACACCAATACTGGCATAATGATAAATTATGATAGATGAAGGGTTGGTAATGCAGCATGAGCTGGACTTGGTAACAAACAAAATGTGCTGCAGTATGCACAAAAAATGGAATACTGGAAAACGGCATATTTGCAAAGGATTTTGAACAGACCACCAAGTGTTAACACCAGTGTGACAAACAAGGCTAATATGATTGTTGAGGGTGTTAAGAAGAGTACGTTACTTTTATGGTATAAAGACTGCTGGTTGGCGAATGAGCTGTACAGATTTTCTGAGGGATTGAAACTGTGTCATTTAGTGAGGAGCATACATGGCTTGAGTTGCATATAGAAACAAAGACTGAGAAGGAAGCTGAAAGCAGCATAGTCCTCTTGCCTTCACTGCAAACACACAGTAAAAGGTTACTGATATGGTGATACAGCCCTTCACTCTAAGGTATTATAACAGCCTATGCCTCAAAGCAGAAACTGGACAAATGAAAAATAGAATTTAGGTACACTCCCTAAGAAACTGAGATTAATAAAGCCTGACAGATTTTCTCTGTATCTTGTTTCCAAGTCAGTACCAGTTATTTTCATCATCATCATCATCATAATGTTTCCAGAAGATATTTTTTAATCAAATTCAAATTATCTATTCCACTTGCTATCACTACTGTGTGAAGTTGAATGATTTAGGAAATATGGAAGTCTGGCCAGATGAATACCTTAACTTCTATGAATCTAATGCAGAAAAAGTACCCTCATGGTTTGATTAAAATCCTTGGTCATGTCTGCTCCTAGGTATGGAATACTCATTTCCATTTCAGTATTTTTTTCCAAAAGCAGTTGGGTTTTACAAAGGTTCATGCTGATAAACTGCATGTCTTTTCTCACTTTTCTGGAAAAATGGGCAATATAGTGGAAACTTCAGTTTTTCACTCACGTGGTATGTTTTGTTTGACCTCGTTACCCAGTGTGAAAAAGATTGTGTTGCTTTAAAGGCATTTTTTGTTTTGATGGTGATCATATGCCTTTCAGCACTGGTTGTCATGCTGTGTTTGGCTAGCCTGACTGGTTTCCTTGAGGATAAAACCACTCAAAAAATAAAATAAAAATAAAGAAAAAAAATCAGATTGTGTACTCTCTGCCAGAAAAATTAGCAAACTCCTGTGGAATTTAATGTCCTGTAAATAGAAAAGTGGCACTGATGGGAAATGCAAACATTTTACAGCATATGGCCTTGAAGAGCTCTTAGCATCTGAAATATTTAATTTCCTGCTGAGGCTAGGAAGTGATTTATCATTTATTAAAGTCAGCGACTCTTATTTTTCAACACTGCAGTCCACTGCTGTCTTTTACATCTGCCTTAGAAGTGCTTTGTAGGATATTCTATACACCTGTTGGATCTGACACTGCAGGTGTGATCAGAATGCACTTCAGGAGCTGAGGGTAAAGGCATACATTAAATCATCTTCATAATGTGAATTATTGCTGAGGGCAGTAGTGCATTCCCCTTTTCAGCTTTCCTAGTGGGATAAAAGAGTGCTAAAAACTGATCTCTAAATAGGGAACTGAACACAAATAAGGATACATGCTTTTGGCACATGTACTGGCTCTGTAAAGAAAACCACGTGTATAATGACACTTAGAGCTGTAGGGATTCTGCCCATCAGCTCCATTTACTGCCAAAGTTGCCCATGACCAGACAAGCTGAAATAGAAGATTTAAACATCCAGTGAGGATTAGGCCTGAAAACAAACCAAGGAGAGATGCAGATTGACTCATTTCTCTAGCAGTGCTCTTCCAGAATCCAGAGAGACCTGAAGAATTAAGATCGTGTAATACTCCAGCTGGTTAAATGTTGTTATCTGAGATGCTTCTTACATGAAAAATGGATCTGCAAACATATTGTTGCTATACAGTATTCACCTGCAGCTTACAAACAAGCCATGCAATTTCATACTGATATGAGGTAGGATCACAAAATCCAGGTGGGCCAGCTATGCCCTGGGTGCATCAGGCAGAGCATCTCCAGCCAGTCAAGGGAGGGGATTGTCCTGCTCTGCCCTGCCTCACCTCGAGTAATTTACTAATTTTTAGTGAAAGAAGAAGTGTGCCTGCTGTTATGTTCTATGTCCTTCAAATCTTGGCTCTTTTAAAATATTCCTGGTATTTAAACGGATTTTCATAAAACATTGTTTCTTTGCCTTCTGGATGCAAAATTTCATCCTTTTGTTTAGGGTTTTGATGTTTCCCATCAAAAATATTTCCATTTTTCTCATGGAAAATAAAAATGATCCTTAAGATACTAAAACTTAGCTTACCTTTTAACACTATTTCTGTGATAAACATACAATTTTTACCAAAACTGCTTGTGTCAGAAGACCAACATATGAGTTATTAGTAAGTGGATGTAATAGCAGAAAGCTGGCATTCTCTTCTAAGTGTAGCAGATTACACAGCCAGTGTAAACCTCACAAAATAGGTAACTCCCTGCAGTTTCATTTCCAGACTTTCCTGAGTCTATCACTCCTTCTTTCCCTGCAAGATATTCTCTGTCTTCATAGTTATTGCCACCTTATTCTTGCAAATAAGATAGTAAACTATTTCATCCTTTCTCTTATTTCTATTTTTAAATGGTGTCAATAAGAGGTTTTTTTTAAGAAAATATCATATAAATACACTCACATATATTCTGTACTTATATATGTATATGTATGTGTGTGTGTGTGTGTGTACATATAAGAATATACATAAAAAATGTCTTATTAGGTTCTTCCATATATTACAATAATTTCTTGCAGGAGGTTGATCTCACGTTCCCAAAAGGTGATCAATGACCTTTCTGGATATGGTGAAGGATGAAAAGAAACAACTGTTTCATTATCATGATCTAAAGGAGACTCATTTGCAATCTGTCCCTAAGTGTCCCTATCCATGTGACATGTAAAATCCAGAATTTTCTAGTCAATGATGACACATGCTACTTAGAACTGATGTGAAAAAGTGTCTCAGAAGCCAATCCAAAAGCCCTTCACTTTCATATCTCAGTCTTCATGTCAGAGTATTTCGCTGTTCCCATTAACAATTCAGCTGAGTCTGAATTCCTGTTAACAATCTTCATCTGCTTCCCACTCCTCTGCTCTGTTCTCAAAGGCATAAGAGGACAAGTCTAGATAGGTGACTTAGCAGTTTTGCAGGGACACTGATGATGCTGATATGGCTTCCCAGAGGGAAAGGATGTTCAGTGCTCTGGTCCTTGGCTGAGCATCAGCAATAGGCAGGAAATCTCAGAGGGAGGGAATGGGAAATATCAGAGAGAGACATAGGGATACTTAGTAAATCTGGGTTTAAAATGTGGCAGATGATGGCTTAAGGCTAGTGTACAGTGATGCTGAAGAAAAGAGCAGAGGAAGAAATGAGAGTTCAGAAGATTAGAATTTGTGGTTTTGAGAACTTGATTGTACAATGAGAAAAGACTTTCTGGAACCTTTGAAAGACAAAGCAGGAGTGAAATATCTAGGGGCACTGAGGAGGAAGCGATTGCCATTGGAAAGAAGGAGAGGAGATTCAGGGATCTGCTATAAGTAGTGAAACGGTGAAATCACTTCTGTAAGTTGGCAGCAAATAGAAAAGAAAATAAGACAAGTATTAAGAGCTCTACTCTAATAGTCTGAGTGGCTGGGGGGAAACTTGCCAAACAGTTTCAAATATCCAGAGAAGCAACATGAGTTGGGAGTTATCCAGGCAGTATTCAAGGACTTCTCTGTGTAATTGTTGGAGATGCTGTTGTCAAGGGATGAAAGCTGTATATATGTTTAAATATTAACTAAACAACTGCCCTTGCCTTCTGCTGGTGCTGCATGGTTTTGATCCTGCTTCGTTATGGCATACAAGGGCTGGAACTGGGAGACCAGCAGGTCCCATCAGGCTGTCTGGCCATGCATTTTGTACCACAGTGTTTGTTAGTGTTGTCTTCTTATCAACAGCCACTGAGAAGGTGAAAAATTTAACCTCTTAGTAAGATCCCAGTAGAAGAACTGAAGGATAAATGAGTTCGCTGGGTAGAGAGATGTGCTGAAATTCTCACTTGTGCTTTCTATTGCTTAGGTCCTGCCTTGATGTTAGAAGCAGCAGCTCATTCTGTGACCTTTTACTACCTCACATGATCGGTTTTCCAACTATTTCACTTAATAATGTAGGTCATTGGGCACATAGCATTTTAAAATCAAGTCTGCTGAATGAAAATAAAGAAATTGACCAAATAAATATTTTAGAATTTGGCAAAAACCTTCATGTTTTTGGAGTGGCTTATTTCCATGGGGGTGCAATATCTTTAATATCTTTATTATTTGGTAGTCTAAACCAACTGAAATTGTTGAGGACAAAGACAAGCCTAGTTCAAGTTTCTTAAGACTTTTCTTCAGATTTGAAATTGAGGTAATCATTGGAAAAACTAAGGTTGGTTTGAAAGCAACGATTTTCTCAAAGGAAGTTCTTGCGTTTCTTTCTTTCTGAATAGCTGTATTTATCACATTATGTTTTTTTCCCTGTGTGTTACATTCAGATTCCAGATACATTTATAATCACGCAGCACAGTTGAGCACTACTGCTTGCTTGGGAGTCGCCTTGAAGAGTTTTCAGACAGTCCAAACCTGCCACTGTGTAAAATTTGTTGTGATATGGTGGGTGAGCATAGCCCACTTTCCACCCCGGAGATTTAGGAAGCTTTGTTAGACCCATGCCTGGGGAGAGTGAGAGTGGATGGCCCTCTGCTCACTGCACTGTGAGGTAAGAGGGTACCCACAGAAGGCTTGTGCCCAAAGCAACAGGGAGCGATGTGAGCAACAGAGAGTGACAAAAGCAATTACAGCTCCTAAGATTAATATTTCCTGCTGAAAGTCTCTTGCTTCATGACTCTCTATGAAGGGACCTGGGAAACTCAGGTCCTTTGAAGCTTAATCCCAATGAGTTGCATCCTGCTGCAGCTAATGCTGACCAATTATTCAAGCTACCAGTGTGTTATTCCTGGTGGGCAGCTCTCATGCCTTTACTATTTCCCTAATCTTCTTTTCACTAAATCCTTTTCTAAACAATTACTTGAGAGAGAAAGCAGTACCAGGTAAAGCAGGATTAAAATACTGATCTCAGTGAACTGAGACCCAGAAAAATAAGGGTATCTCACAAATATGAAAGCCACTGAGTTTTAGTTTACTTCTGCTGAATAGGATTAAGAGGAATTTGACAATCTGCTGATGTTTCCCCTAAGGCTCTCTGCCCCAATACACTACTCCAGACAATCATGTAATGTAGGGAACTTTAGAAACCTATTGAGGAATTTGAAGAGTACTCTGAGTATGAAATTTTAAAATAAATCCTTAACTGGGGAGCGAGTGAGTCATAGATTTTGTGTATAAAAAACACTGAATGACGTTCAAAACCCAGTGATGGATAAATCTTTGTGATGTGGTGAAAGCTTGTTATTAAAGAAGATACTCTTTAAACAGCGGTTTTATCACCATTAGGGCATAACAGTCCAAATACTCTTCCCACACCTTCACAAGATGTGTGCAATTTGTCCTTGAGAACATTTCTGGGAAATACATGCACCCTCTAGTACCTGATGGGAGCCTTACATGTGCAGGCAGGGTTGGCTGCCAAAAGCCTCAGTTGTATCAGCAAGGCAAGATTGCTGCCGCACCATTTTCTTTCCAGAGAAATTAAGGTTGGTTTGTTTGTTTTTTAAATGCAGCAGGTGCCTTGCTGAGAAAAGCAATTCAAGCTGTGCCAAAGCCCTGGCAGGAACTGATGATGGAAAGAGCCTATAGCTGTGTGGCTTTACCTTGGGTGAGCATAACTGTGCTCTGGAAGCCTTGTCACTGCTAAGATTGACCAGATGTAAATTTAAAAAAAAAAAAAAAAAAGGAAAGAAACAAAAATAAGAAAAAAAGATTGGAAAAAAATACCATTTTTCTTCCTAGTAAAACAGGATATATTATGCTGTGTACAAAAACAGAGCAAGCATTTCTTGCCTTCACAGAAGATGTGAAATTCTTTTATAACACAGATGTTGATGCTTACTGCTATTCACCTTATTTTTCTCAATATGAGTTATTCTGTGCTATTATCAAGTGGTTTTGAAAAGCATCTAAAACCAGTCAAAGCACTATAATAGATCTGACCTTTCCTGTTGCTCTCTTTAGACTATTTTTTTTCTAAGAAATGTGACCATTTTCTATGCCCATCCATTTTGGAGTTATTCTCCACACTATGTGCACAGAATATCTCTACTCTGCTATCAATATTTCCAGCTGATGGTTTGACCTGCAATTCTTAACATTCATAGCTTCCTCCAAGTCCCATGGGAGACAGAGGCATTCATTTAAAATCTGAGTTTATAGCTTTGCTGACTACAAACCAACCCCCAAAACCACAAAACCCTACTAAAGATGTGTACCTGAAAAGAAATAGCACCTAATTTATCCATTTAATATACATATATTTAAAATTAGCCATATGAGGTCACCATTGTTTGTTGGTTTTTTTTTTAATGTTGGGGACTGACTACACTGAGTTTCCTTACATATATATTTATTTATTTATAGTATGCTAGTCAGAGCTTGGTGTTGAAGGGCTGACTGACTATGTCTTTGCTAGTATCACATGTGTGACCTAGTTTCCTCTGTCTTGTGCCATCAGAGGACTCTAACTTTCTGCTGACCCAAACCCACGAAGATGTGTAAGAGTGGTGGGGTTTGTAAGGACAACAGTGTTTACAGACCACCTGATCTGTAGAAAAAAAAAGGACTAAGTTCTGAGCCAACCAGCTCTCCCAAAGTTGTCTTTGATTTTCAGTCTTTTATGTACACAGAACTACAAGTACATCAGCCCTGTGGGCTACTGCCCATGAGGCTCAAAATCACACAAACTGTAACAGCAGCTCCAAAACTTGCAGTTTTGTCAGTATGTCCATGAGTTCTGCAGGCTGTAAGAGGATCCTAGTGAGCTGGGTCGCTCCCTTCTGTTTGAAGGCCTTCCCACCAAGGGCTGGACATGGCTCATTCAAGGGAAATAAGGTGTCAGCTTCCAGACCTGGACAGGTTCCCAGCCATGGGCAGTGTGGTCATCCTGAACAAGTGTGGCACCAAACAGTACCAGAAGCACTGGCCACCTGTATTATTGCCGTGGTAGTCATGAGCCCGGACTTTTGTCCCCTCCTGGCTTTCCCAGGTGGCACCCTTAGTGTGAGCCATGCATGGCCTCTCTCTCCCTTCACCCATCACAGGAGGCATTGTAGCCTCTGCTGCAGAACGAGGTCTCCCCAGGACAGGTCCCAGATCCAGAGACAGATGCAGTGAGCTGGTAATGGGAAGATGGCAAACAGACCAGATAAGCTACACCCACAGGACCTGTAATCTTATGGATCCATATCGAAGAAACCTTAGAGTTACTGGTGATAAAGCAATACTTTTCTGATATCATCATAATGACAGATTCAAAAGGGTTTCTCGCCCGCATTCATTGTGCACAAACAGCTGGGTGGATTATTTAAAAAACAATTCCCAGGCTCTTTAAACTTTGCCTTCTCTTTGTTACTACATGAAAAACAAAACTACAGGGCCCAACCTACTGCTCTCTAATTTTGTCCAGTAAGGGGAGATATTTTTGCATTTTGGAGATTAACTGTGACGGAGCACTCAGCAAACAGAAAAAAATAAACCCCGAACCAGTCCCCTGCCTCCCTGCTTCTCTCACCATCCCCTAAAATGAAATTACCTTAAAATAAGCTCAATTTTCATCATATAGTTTGGTTTTGTTCCATTTACTTCTGCATCCTTACAATAGTCTGAATTTCTCTGCATCTAGGAGAGTGAGAAACTCATTCTGCAGACAGAATGTAAGTTCAACTTTTTGGCTTCTGAGTGGGTTTTGAGAAGAAAAAAATCCTCGAAACCAAGAAAGAAAACACAGAATTTATGAAACATTCTTCAGCTTGATATAAGCTTACTACAGTTAGCAATATAGTTAAAATAGCTGTACTGCAGCCATAAAAAGAAGGCAGCAGATTTTTAGGAAGCCAAATGCTGCTGTCAGGCTGATGGTTTAGGCAAGAAAAAAAGGGGTTAACTTTATCTTGATAAAAAAACATATAGCATTGTCAAATATATTATTGTCTGGTAATCAGAAACAAGGAGAAAACCTAAAGAAAGGGTCTGGCTCACTGTGGATGAATTATAAAATACCTGGACAGGGAAAGGTCTCTAAGAACAGTGTGAATAACACCCATCATACTGAGTGAGGGCTGCCTGATCCAGGCAGAGCTACTACACATATAAAAGTGAACTTGGCTGTGATTTCCTTTGGATATTACTGATATTGGTAAGAGCAATTCTAGAGCACAGAAGATGGAAGGATCTGAACTCAGGGGACTCCTGTAAACCTGTGTCTCTCCCTTCATCTTACATACTAATACTAATGAGCATCCATCATACTCAGTATCACCCACTTGTAATTAAACAGTTGTAGCTAGGAGCAACAGATTTTAACAGCATTTTTAAGAAGAAACATTTTCCTAAAAAAATCTGAGGCCTGAAGTTCTTAACCAGTAATTTTTAGCTCTCCTTTTTCCTTCCAAAATGTGGTTCATACACAGCAGAACATCATCACAGAGGTAGGCTGAGGCTCTATGTCTTACAGAGGTAGGCACTATGTCCTACAGCTTTTCAACTAGGTCATCAGTCTTAGAAGGAGGCTTTGGTGTGCCAAATTAGGGGTAGAAAGTAAATTAGCCTGGGTTTCCATTTCAGACTATACCAGATATGGACATCCAAGATTCCTTGTTAGCTGTTTTCTGGCACAAGCAAGAAATTCTCTGACTCCAAGGAAAGAACTGGTCTTTAACTGGATGGATGAGCTTTTCCCTGACCTGGGTAAAAATTGGGTAAATCTGAGCCATGTGGGGATTCTTCCAGTCCTTGCCTACTTTGAGTTGCCTCCAACCATTCTCAGTTACTCTCATATCCATGTTCTGGCTTTTGTGGGTGCCACCTCTACGACCTTACCTTTCCCCCTTGTTCTCTGTTCCTACCATCTCTGCTGACTTCTAAAGGAAGGAGACCTGAGCCAAGACACGACGTGCTCCAGGCAGCTGGAGTAAAGGTCTCTGGAGCCTGCTGGGACACACATCAGTGACCCTGTGTACTGATTTTCGCTGGCATGTTGCTAATTTTCTTCACAGTGACTGGTATGGGGCTGTATTTTAAATTTATGCTGAACACGGGGCTGAAAATATAGAGATGTTTTTGTTACTGCTGAACAGGGCTTGCACAGAGCAAAGGCCTTTCTGCTTTTTTTGCTGCCAGGCTGGCAAGGAAGTTGGGGATACTTGGGAGGCTGGGAGGAGACACAGGCAGGACAGGTGATCAGAGGGATATTCCAGCCCATGTGATATCATGCTCAGCATATAAATTGGAGGGAAGAAGAAGAAAAGGGAAGATTACATTTGGAGTGATGTCATTTGTCTTTCCAAGTCACTGTTATGCGTGGTGGGGCCCTGATCTCCTGGAGGTGGCTGGACACCTGCCTGCCTATGGGTAGCAGTGAATTAAGTCCTTGTTTTGCCTTGCTTGTGTGCACAGCTTTTGGCATTTTTTGTCTTTATGTCACCCCAGGAGTTTTCTACCTTTTGCCCTTCTGATTCTGTCCCTGATCCCTGCTGTGAGTGAGTGGCTGTGTGGGGCTTGGCTGCTGGCTGGGGTTAAACGACAGCATCCTGCCCAGATGTGCACCTGTATTTCTTTGTATGTCAGTTCCTGCTTTCTCTGGGCTCCAGGTGTTCAGTGAGCACCTATGAGCCCTTTTAGCTCAATCCAGCTGTTCCAGAATACTTGTGCAATTTTTTTTCAGGCCAGCATGACCCTGGACAGTTTTTTTTTTTTTTTACAGGAGCATCTTTTTATATTTTTCCAGCATTGCATAACAGGTAGAGAGTTCAGTTGTATTACAAAATGCCTGGGCTGGGCCACTTGCATTTTGCTCCAAATTTAGCTGAGAGTAGAGAGAGAAAGTCCAAAAACCTGAGGTCAGGAATCAGCAGGTCTTGTTTTAACAAGTCTTGCTGAATCCACTACAGGCTTTTTGCTGAGTGTGCAAACAGCAACAAAGAAGAAAAAACTTCAATGCCTGGGTGGTGTAACTGCTCCATTCTCTTCCCAGTGGCTCACATCTGACAGCTCAATGAGCTAACCTGCAGAAACAAATGACTGCCTTTGTGAATGTCTTAACAACAATTTTTCCCACTTTCATCTGGGCAAAAACCAAGTCACTGCATTTGGTGGAACACACCTGTTTAAGATCAGGATTTTCTGTATGTGACCTCAATTCTACCATTTTGTTAGAGGCTAAACTAACTCCATAATTATTAGCTAGGGTCCCGATGGTGCTGCCATAATACCTGTTGGAATCTTGACTGCTGTAGTAGTGGTGCACAACGATTAGAGAACCTACCCATTTCCTCCTGGTGCAGATGAGATGCCTACCATTACTTGTTACTATAAATATTTATACATCTTCCAACTCTGCAGAAAGCCTAAGAGGAATGAAAATAGATTCCGTTTCCAACTTCTAAGTGTCTTTACACTTATCATATAAGCAAAAGTTTTGATTTTTGCTTCCACATTTCTTTGCTTTTTGCAAAGCAGTAATCAGACACTGTCCCAGGGACTTTCAATCTCCTGAGGCAAAGAAGCAAAGGAGAACAATCCTCCAAAGTTTTTAGCTGAATTTTCCTCCAGTTGCTAACTTCTCCTGTCAAATATGCATCTGTTTGTATCCCATAAAAATCAGGCAATGTGGCTGGAAAGGACATTGAGAGATCTTGGGCCACAAAGAGATGAGCACTAACACTGAATTTCTGGTAGGTATATGCATATTTGTTCTTGACAACTTGCAAGTAGGTATTTCCCTCTCTCTCCAAGATTTTTTTCTTATGAGAATTAATCTTCCTTGCTGCAGTTTAAATCTATGATTTCTTTTTCTATCTTCACTGAATGTTCATTCTTTTACTTTTTGCAGAAGCTGCCTGAATATTTCAGGTAATACTTAATATGCCCTCATTTTTCTCATCTCTGTTTAACAACCTTCCTTCTTCACAGTCTAAGTTTTTCAAGTGCCTGATCCTTCTGACCTCCCATGACAAACACAGTAAGATGGGCTTTTTAAACTTGCTGCTTCTTTATTTCTGTCACTGCTTGGCACACTTTTCAGTAGTGACCAGCAAAAAAACTTCAGTATCTGAAGGACCAGTAGCTGGACCTTCTGCAGAAACCAGTCTAAAATATACTTTCATTCTGAGATGTATAAAACCAGATTATGGGGAGAGTTACAGTCTTTGGCTTTGTTTTCTTAGTCATCCTTCTGGCAGAAATACAACAACATTTAGGCATAAAGAGCTCCAAAAGTCTTCCATGTACAGACTTGCAAGTAGGAGGAAAGGCAATTAATGACCCATTTATGTGTAGAAAGAGAGGCAGGTTCTTTGTGAGGAAAATGGGCAGAATTTGGAGAAATGAGTTTCCAAATGAGACCTTAATGTTCCTAACCAGAGAGATTTGGTCCTAACAAGAGAGATTTGGGGGTTGCAGCATGCAGACACACAAGGCAATGCTTTGGAGCTTTGAATGCTGTATGAACTGTGTACTGAATGCTCAGTCTAAACTCGGCTGGTTAAAGCGTTCAAACACTACCCAGAACATTTTTTCCATGACCAGAACATTTTCCTTTTGTCACCAGAAAGCAAAGCAGGAGCTTCTGCTGGTTCCATGCCTGTGCTGCTGACATATGTGATCACTTGGTGATGGTTGAGGCAGAGCTCCTGACTAAATCAACCTGCTAAGAGCTAAGAGCACCCCCAGGATTTGCATCATGTTGTCTCTTCCCTGTAAACGTTTATTGCCTGCATTCCTCTGTCTGCACTGACAATTCAGCAGACTGTTGAGAACTCAGCGGATATATTCATTTTTTCCAGTGCAACTAATCTGCTGCATGGACACTGGGCTAACTTCCTTGTGCTGGAAAGGTTTTAGATGCTGTTTTCACTAAATAAAGTTTTATGAAGTGTAAAGTTGCAAATAACATAGTAAGTTTGGATATAGTGCTGTTATCAAGATCCTTTTATGCACACACGGTGTGAAGCAATCTTTACAGTCAGAGGTGTCTGAATCATAGAAAATTATGGCTGGAAAGAGCTTCCACAGATCAGCCATTCTATCTCCCACCCAGACACTGGATAAACTCTACCTACAACTTTCCTGGCAGATATTTGTCTTATGTCTTGGTAAAAGTCTCCTGTGATTAAGCTTTTTCCAGATTTCCTTAGGCAATTTATTCCAGTGCTTAACTATACTCAGTCATTTTCCTAATGTGTAATTCAGACAGAACTTATCTTTAGAGAAGAAAGCAGTATGGTCAGAGAAAGGTAATATTACTATTTATATCTAGATAAGGCTGCAATAGGAGAGTTCCACACATATATCTTGAAAGCACTAACTCAGAGAGATCTGTGTACAGACATACGTGGATCTGAGCACGGCAGCAGCAACACTGACAGGGACTTATGCAGACTAGGTGGCTGGAAGTGCTGAGCTCCGACATTTTACTGGAGTTCCTCCCTCTCTGGGCCATCAATGGCTGAGCCAGTGCTATGAAGTGATGCTTCTCTCCATGCACATTTCACAGCCCTGAGCCCTCACATGGGGCATCTCCTTTGGCAGCAAATGCTCACTCCCATTCTTCAATACAGATTGGCAAGAGGAACAAGTTTTTTATAAATCACTCTGTTGTGGAGCACTCATGCGAGATGCGGAAATTTTGGTTCAATGCCCTCTTTTGCCTAGTGAGTCCTGACTCATAATTTGCCCTCAGGTGCCTTGTCTTCAGATTGCTCACAGTTTTCCCCTTTTGCAATGCCCTGCTCGACATGAAAAAAGTTTTAATTGCACTGGAAAGCAAGAGTGTGACTTTTAGTATTGCAATTAGATTTTACTGTGAAGCTTGGAACTGTCGGTTTGGGTCTAGCCACAAGGATTGCATCAATATTTTATGCAATATTTGTTTCGTGCAAAATGCGAATGCAAACTTTGGCTGAAAGAGCAAGCATCACCCTCCACCCCAACTGCTTTTCTCAGGAATCATGCTTACTTTCTATGACTCACTCAGCATTTAACTTTTCCACACAGTGGAACAAGTTCAGCAGGTGAAGCAGAGCCTCCCCTACCCTTGGTTACACACCCTTTTGGAAGGTAAGCAATGGTGGCTTTAATCCTTTCCCACAAAGAGAAGAACTAACCCTGTATCCCAGTTCTTGGTGATTGTTGCAGAGTGCTTAAAATATTTTCCAGCCAGCTACATTTTGAAGGCAAACAGCAGCTTCCACTGGGCTTCATGTGGATCCAAGGCTGAGAGCTCAGCATGACCTGGCCTGCCCACAAGGCAGGCAGAAGAGTGTCTGCAGGCAAGGGCAGTGGCTGACTTCACATGACTGTCCCAATGGGCCCAGAAATGGAATTGCAGAATGGAGACCATGGCAGAAACTCCCTTTCCTTCATGGTGAAGTACTAATGAACACAGCTCTTGAGGGTGAAACAACTGGACTTAAGTTTACTGCAAACAAGTGGAGTTAAATTTAAATTGTCTCCCTAAGAACGTGCAAGAAAAGTATAAATCTGAAAACTTTTCATGTCCTAGTGAATGAAACTTAGCCTTATAATACCACTAATGTGTTAAGGGGTGTTGACTGCTTTTAAAATAGTTATCCTGCATTTTAGAGATCAGGGCACCAATTAATTAATGTAACCTTCTTACTAGTCTTTATCAAAGAAATTTTATCTAATTATAGTAGTTTACTACAAACTTTTCCCCAGGGAGTTTCAGACTGCGGTATTGCTAGGTGTGCTGAATTAATTAAGGATGCACATTTCTAATTCGGCCATTCAGGACTATTTTAGAGCCTAATTCTTACAGCGTTTCTTATCTCTGTTCTTTTAATTTCTGTTTTCATTAAGTTAATTTTGGAAATTACTTAACAACCAGTAGAGAGAATCTGATATTGAAATCAGGTTGCATAAATGTGGACAAAAGAAAGAGAATTCACAATTAAGAGGTGAAGAGAAAGGCAGACTAGGAAAGCAAAACAACAGAACTCAAAAAGGTAGGTTTGACTAAATTGAGAAAGTGCATCTCAAAAATACCATGGGAAGCTGATGAGAGGGAAGGTTAAGCTAAGAAGAATGGCTGTCCCTCAGACAGGATTAATAGGAAGGACAGATACAGAAACAATCAGACAGAACACAGAGGCAGCTTGCCTCCCTGTCATTTCACCACTGCCCTCAAATTCAAGAGGAAAAAGAAATGAAAAGGAGGTCATGTTCATAGCTACAGGAAAAGAAGAATGAGCTTGAGCAATTACAGACAGGATCCAAAAGACCAAGGCATAAAAGAAGATGTCAAATAGCAAGAAATTCAGCTTTAAACAGCCTTAGTAAGGGAAGAACCAGGCAATAGAAAGGCCTCTGCTTCACTTGCAAAACAGCTTGATGTGGAGAAGGCAAAAACATTCAGTTCTTTCTTTTGCTTTGCTTTCCATAAAATGTTCAACGATGAGCAAGTCTGTAATAATTAAGAGTCCAAAAAGTGTAAGATATCAGCCTAGGTGAAAGATGGGATAGGAAGATCTTGGAAGGTAAAATTCTTATATATTTGATGTTTCAGCATGGCTGATAAATTTTTCAGTAAGATATTTAAGGCTGAAGCAACCTCAGTGGAGAACATACAGGAGGAGAACAAAAGTTTAGTGAAAACACCTGACCTTAGGAGAGAGGGAGGGAACTGGAGGGGAGATTGGGAATAATGGACCTTACCAATAACAATTGAAAAACTAATTTTAAGTATCTGGGTGCTGAAAAAAATTGTGTTATTTGCCCAACTAGATGTCAAGAGCAAATTCTGTCGTTTCAACATTTTCTTCTTCAAGAGAAAAATTGTGCCTGTAGTTAAGGAAGGAGGCAATATGCCATCTGTGCTGACTTTAATAGGGACTTTTGACACTCCCTTTCAATGTTCCTACAGGGATATTAAGAAGGCACAGGTAGGATGAAACCAGAAGAAAAGCACAAGCAAAAGTGTAATTCTCCATGATTCATTGTCAAAATGGAAGGACTAGTTTTTCTACAAGGCCATCAGTTAGGTTAAATTCAGCTTTCTGAATTGATAAAAGAGCAATTTTTTTCCCCATTCTCTCATGGAACAGAACAAGAAATAATGAGCTTAAGTTTTAGAAAGATTCATTTTAGACATTAGTAGAAACATTTCTAGCCATATCACAAAGAGAAGGAGACAACTTCAGAGTCTCTGTCACTGGAGGTCTGTAATAACAGTTGAAACAAACATAAATCATGGAATGGTTTAGATTGTAAGGGACCTTGAAGACCATCTGGTTCCAACACCCTTGTTACGGGCAGGGACATGTTCCTCTAGACCAGGTTCCTCAAAATCCTCTGCAGCCTGGCCTCGAACATTTCCAGAGTTGGGGCATCTACATCTTCTCTAGACAACCTGTTCCAGTGCCTCACCACCCTCAGTAAAGAATATCTTCCTTATAACTAATCTATACCTACCCTCTCTCAGACTGAAGCCACTACATCTGTCAGGGATGAACAACTGTATCTGACTCTGACTCTTCTCTCCCTTCCTTTTTGCTGTGATGAGAAGCATTCAAAGAAAAAAACTTGACTGCAAATGCAATAAAAATAATTTTTCCTAACTCTAGACAGAGATGAACCCTCCCATTAATTCATGGAGTCATGCACTTGCACAGCTTTGAGAATCAAAGCCTCTATCACACCAAATATCAGTGATGTATGTGAAGATCACTATTCATCTGTATATTTTATCTTTGTTTCCAGCTGTAATCATAATTCAATTCCAGCATTGCTGTTGTGGTTCTTGCTTTTCTGTGGCGTAGCTGAGACACCTATTAGTCTCTGGTGATGTTAATTAAATAATGAATATTGATGGCAGAGAACATAAAAAAGGGTTTTTTGTGGGAGAAAAATAGCTATATAGAAATGCAGGCATTTATCAAGAGAAGCAGTAGCAACAGAGAGAAAATAATTCCAGTGAGTGAACATAACAAAAGAGAGCTTCAGCAGCTATAACTACTAAAAAGAAATGTCAGTGTTGCCTCCTTAGACTCAGCATGTGCTCTGCTGCCTGCTGGGATGGAAGGCTCTGCTCCAGCAACATCCTCAAGTCTATGCATGTCCTGATAGGAACAGCCATGAAAGTGGCAGGATGAAAATTGCTGAGCAAAAGAAAATGTTCTGCTGAGAAATACCGACAGAGTAAAGCCTGCCAGCCTGGAACTGTGATACAGGGAGTTAGGCTTGGGAAAGAGAAACAGGCTTGAAAAATGCAGCTGACATTTTTAAAGTACAGCTGGGTACCTGGAAACCAGAGACATCCTGAGACACTAGTGATAGGTCCCAAAATAAGATGCTGTAACAGCAACTTATTGTCTGAAAAAGTGGAGAGAGTCTGGTTCTAAAGGAACAGCAAACAACATCATCTGTTCATTGCTACATGTGAATAAATGGAAACTCAGAGCATCTGCTGGCTGCTTGAAGTAGTGATGTCCTACAGGCCCTTATGCCTCTATGATCTAAAAGGTTTTTTCAACCAAAGTGAAGCTACTGTCTCTGAGTACTTCCCATGCTTCACTTTTTTTTCTTTCCCAACAGGTTAAATCCCACACAAACTTCCAGCGAGCGCTTGGATGCTCACCAGGGATATCTGGCTGACTCCAGGCTCAGTGATGCAGATCATCTTCAAAGTGAGAACTCTGCATAACTCTTTTACTGGACTTTCTATGGCCACAGTTTTGGGGGATTGTCTTACCACCTCTGGGTGGTTGGGTACCCTTCTAGGGTCAGTTTGTCCTCTCCCTTGGGGTGGTTCGGCCCCTTCTGAAATCTGTATAATTCACTTGATACTGGCCAGTATCAAATAACCATAGAAAAAATCTGTAAGTATATCTGCTGCTATATTGTTGGTAAGTTTCTTCACTAATTATATTTGTAATAACCTGTAATAACACATACCCCCTTTGTTGCTGCTACACAATTGGCTGCTGGTAATATTATCTGCCATACTAATGATTGATATCATGTTATTGATTGCTTATCATAATTTTTAATAGTTTGATATACGTATATCTTTGCTTTATTAATCATATCAACTTGCTATTATTGATTTTTGTGCTATTTGTGCTAAACTGTAATAAGGTGGAGAAGTTTAGAGGATAAGAGTCTTGATGTTTTTGTGTATTACAGAGTCCTAAAAAGCCACAGCTGTGATCCCCACCCCACCCACAAGCCAGGTAGCCCATTAGGCTGAGACATATTGCCAGGCACGTGCTTAGTTTCCCTAAGCATGCTCCATGATGACATTGGGAATACAAGTGAACCTACAGGTAAGGACGTGACAAAATGTTTTGCTGGATAGACAGGAAGCTGTAAAAATCAGTAACATCCCACAAAAGACAGGATCACATAGGAGGTTCAAGAAAAGGAAAACACAGCTGCTAAATCAAGCGGCTTGTCACCCACTGAAGATGTTTGAGAAGAGGCTACTCTCTTCATTCAGATGTGTGGTGTTGCAAGGTTCAGCTGCTGAGCACTGAGCTACTCACAAGGCCAGCAGCAGTGGGTGAGCTGAACACTCGTCCTCTCAAAAGCTGGGGAAATGGGACTATTTACCAGAACCACCTCCTCTTCTCTGGCACAGTGTTGGTTTGTCACTGCTAAAAGTGGAGGCTCAGGGATGTAAAGCATTTTAGTGGTCATGAGCAGAAAATAATTGGCACAAGGTCTCCTAGCCTCCCCATGAAAAAAGCAAATTGATGGGTAATAGTTAAATTAGTATTTATCAAGTTAAAGTTTAAAAATTTAAACTTCATCATACATGAATTTGTACAGGAAATGTAACTTTTCCAAACATGTTTTTTTTCTTTATGTAGGTGGATATTGGGTAGGTAATTGATACCTTAGGTTCTAACTTTTATATTCTTCAAATCCTATACTGCTAGTGTAACTGAAGTTTCCTGTAGCTTGTTAAGTGCTGTTCTCTCATGCTAAGATAGACATAACAAAGCCTCTCCAGCTTGCTCTCCAAGAACACCCAGACTGTCCTAGGCCCAAGAACTGTAAACCATCATCTTGGGCAAGCTTGGTGAAATTCCATCATTGGCTGGGTTCTGCTTGGGGAATTGATGCTGATATCAAAGTGTGAAGAACTCGTGACCTGTCATTGTCCATTTTGGAATCCACTGAGGCAGGACCCTCTGGAGCCCAGAGTGTACCTCTGAGGGCCTTTCAAATAAATACCTACTTTATTCCTTTATTCCTGTCTGCTCTCTGTTCCTAGGTAGCCATTTAAGGCTATTAAGCCATAATAAATATGTATAATATAGATGTATTGAATTTTCTCATGCTACCTGGAGTCATTTCCATGGCTCCTGAATATGGCAGCATGAAATCAGTGGAGTTACACATAGAACTACCTTGCCCATCTTTCCTCCCCTGCCTTCAGTCACCCAATTAGTTCAAATTGCATCAACTACAATCTGGTTTAACGTGACAAAGTACCTGCTGTATGCCTCTTCAGGCCCACCTACGTACCTGCTGTGAATGTGTTTGCTTTAAAAAGCAAGTGAACTGAGAGCCAAAATTAAACCAAACCAAGCAAATTCTGTTGCATGAATCTTTTGTTTACCCAAATATCTTCCTTCTAGTGGAAAGCTATTGCAAATTGTCCTCGCTATCATTATCTTGCAACACCTCTGCCACCATAAGACAGCTCCCCAGCCCCCCAGCCACCCCTTACACACCCTTTCCAAAACTAAATGCATCCTGTCAGTGGTGTTGCCACCTGAGTTCATTAGGTTCATGCTGTCTGTGAAGTCATTGATAGAAGATATTGCAACAGGCCGGGTGGGAGTGGATTTACAGTTCCTGCACTGCGTTTGGAAATGCTAAGGATAAATTTTCACAGACTGTAATGGAAGAGTCACACATCTGAGACACTGCCTCCATGTGTCATCAGGCATATGTTGGAAGATATGAAGCAAGTGGGGAGGAAAAAAGCCTTCAAATGAAACAAATTCTTAATGAGCATGCTCAGGTAAAGATGAACAGAGCAGAAAAATCTGTTTTCTTTTATTTGATTTGTTGTCTATGTTATCTCAATAGTTATAATTTGATTTGGGGATTTTTATTGTAACTGATGCCACTTTTAGAAAATCATTAGTCTCTTTATAGGTTAAACCATAACTGAATTTTCCCAGCTTTCTTATCTTCTGTTCCATCTTCTATGCAGATGGTGCCTTTTCTTGAGAAAGTTAAGCCAATTAAATATCTTTAAATATTTGTGGAAAAACTGAATAATTACTTATTCTCCTAGATGTTCTGCTAAAATAAAATTACTTTTTTAAGAGATGCAGATATCTGCTTTCCAGAAAGATCACTCTAAAAGCTTTACTATGGATTACATCAGATCCACAGGGCTCTACACAGGTACAGACCCTTCTGGAGCAGAGCCATGTGTGGAGTGGGAAGTAACTGCATTTAGTGCTCATTTCAAGTAATTCAAGAGATGTACTTTTGTGGGTTTTTTGGTTTGTTTTTGTTTTGTTTTGGGGTTTTTTTTCACATCTTGAAGTTGTGTCATTCTGAAAGGGAAGAGAGGACGGTATCCTATCCCAAAGAACTCCAGAGAAGAATGTTTATCTGAGAGAAGGAATGGGGTTCTGACTTCTCTCTCTGCTTCCCACCCTTTGAATATTTTGCCCATAATTCTTTCATAAAAAACCTAGGCAATCAACTCTCTATTCTGGATTAAAAAGGAGACATAATCCACTTGACTTCAGTTGAGATGCACTGAAGATTGCAATGAAAACTTTGGGAAGAAGAAATAAACACTAGTAACAGAGTCTGCTGAACTGGAGGAACTAACTCGAGTGGGGGTGGCATTTCCTAAAGTCTCAAGTATTATGCTTAACTGTTGGCAGGTACAAGAGGCAGAAAGAAATCCTTCTGACAGAGTCTACTAGTTATTAATGTTCCATGATATTTAAATAAAAGATATGAGAAATTGACTGAACTGGAATGTGTACTAGTGGAAAACATATTTTCTCTATTAATTGATTCATCTGACTGAATAGCAGTGTTTTCCAGTGCCAGCCCCACAAAAGACTGTTGATGGGAATCATTATGGCCGGGTTTGCACTTCCTTTCAGTGGAAACTGCTATTAACATCTAAGTGCCTACAGAAGCAAAGCTTTTAACCTCCCCCTGCTATGACAGTTTGTCATTATGAATTCCATTTCAACACAGTGAGCTGAACAAGGTGCACAGATGAAGTGGGGTACAATTTACTTTTACACAGCTAATACATTGCTAATTACAACTATATAAATATTGAAACAGGAATTTCTAATAACATTAACCATTACTCTCTTTTAAATGTGTTTTGCTGGATGACTGTTGAGAACTGTAACCACAATTTCAAGCATAATGAAGCAGAAATAAACGGTGTTTTTATTATTATTAGCTTTCAGTAGTGAGGTTGCCTATAATAGGCCAATGCAAACATCCAGTAAAGTTGAGGTTTATGCCACTAATAATAAATAAAATCATCCTTATGAATTTTTACACCTGAACTTACTTGTTTTAATTCTGGAAAAAATAGAGAAAATTGAAAATCCCTATAGAGGTTTTCTAAATACCTCTATAGATGTCATCATACCTGTTTTTCAGGAGAGCTGGAAAAGAATGACATTTCTAAACCTAGAAACATTCCCTGCAGGTACTGATATAAGCTGGTACCAAACCAGGACCTCCTGTCCCTGCTGCTGTTGGCCTGTTCTGGCCAAGTCCCTCTTCTACCTTCCCCAAAATCCCACACCACAGCAATCCCTAGGTCAACAGCTGGGACCCTCTTTCTGCAGCTAGTTGTCCTTGGCCAAGAAGCCCACTGCCAGAAACAGCATTTGGAGCTTTTCTCTTATCCAAAGGAAAATTTGCAACTGGGGAAGGAAGGACAGTGTCGCTGTCTTGCAACACCTTATAGTCATAATATTAGAAGTCATAATAGAAAAGAGATATATCATGCTGATCTCCACTAGAGTAACTTATTTTAATTCACCCTGACCTGTATTAAAGGGCATTGCAGACAGCACAGGACACATCTCTCCTTTCACCACTTGCTTTTAGGAAGCAGAGTACCTTGGGCCCACCCAACAGCCTGTGCAGATATGCTCAGCAGTGTCCTTATGCTGGGCATGTTCTGCACAGTGTGCTCTGGCAGGGCATCTCCAGATGTAGTACAGGGAGGGCAGGAAAGTCTTTTCCTGAGAAAAGTCTTTTCCTGGGAGGCAGTGCCTCTCAACAGCCACACTGAGATAAAGAGTGAGCCTTTTGTTAGTAATGCATTGGCACTTAACCTCTAGGCCACTGCCTTCGTAGGCAAGGTCATAAATACAAATAAACTCTTTACAGCATGCAGCACAGAGACCTGTGAAACCTCGAAATAAGGGGATGAGTTACCTATCCCTGCTTGAGCAGATCTTGAAAAGTATAGTCTCAATATGCTATTGTACAGGGACTGTACAGACACAGCTATTATAGTTCCTTTACATCATCACAACACATTTGGAGGAAAAATATTGAGCTTGTGCTCTCTTTGGAAAATAAAACAGCTGCATCTCAAAAATCATTAAGGCCTGCTTATTTTTGTCTGGGTTTGTTGTCCCAGGGCTGTATCTGCATATGGATTAATACATGCATGCCCAGAAGATTATCTTGCAGGCTTAAAAGAAGGGCTTTTAAAAAGCCATGTCCTAATTTATGACAGCAAAAAATACAGGGGAAATTACTACAGCCTTAAATACAGTGTAATCTAAGGACTTGTATGTTTTTTATCTCATTTTAAAGTTTAGATTTGTGATCTTTTGTGATAGATGCCACAGTCTTCAACATTGAAAATGAGGGAGTATTAATTCTGCTGGCACAAGTGCTATTTTACACTTCTTCTCGAGATAAACAGAGCCAAAGTCCTAAAAAATTCTGGAATAATTATTCTGAATAATTCTCAGTTATTGTATCCGATAATAACTTCAGGGAGCAGAGGAGGATGGAAGGGAGGCGTGGAAAAGGGAATGTTCTCCAAAGCAAAGGAACCCTGAGCTTCCTGGTGTTTCCCTGGCTCCGGCTGCCATCTAGTGTTGTGCCGGGAGCGGTGAGGGGCGCGGCTCTTCGGCGTTTGTGCATCTTCCCCGAGACCGCCCTCCGCCTGCGCCCACGGGCAGGATGAAATAGCACGGAACCACCTCTCCCGGGACAGCAGCAGAGGAAGATGTAACCCACAAAGCTGAGGAAGAGCTCCTATGAAATTATTTCTCAATATTTGCAGTACAACCACTTTGAACTTAAGTGCTTAATGGTTGTAAACGCAATCTCTGCTGAGCTCAGGAGAGACATAACAAAATGTAAACCTTAATCTTCCACTCCATGAAAAGAGGAGGTTGGCTTACCTCTTGCTCTGGCACAGCCATTGCTATTGCCTTTTCTTCCTCTTTCCTTTCCACTTTAGGTGGGAATTGGGCCTTCTGTAGTCCCATTAAAGCAATTTTTGTATAGAGAGAATCACCTCAGTGTAAAAATCATTACTGGGATTGTGCAAGCCAAGAGTGTGTATGGCACAGTGTATGCAGCCAATGTACCAGTCACCAAGAGAGGCTATAAGCTTCTGGAACAGGATGTACACTCACCATTATTTTTAGCATCTTAATAGCTTGAATTGTGCTAGAAAATTAGTTCTGCTTTGCTTTGGGAGAGAGCATTCCATTCTTTAATCCATTCTCCTCCTCAAACAGGCAGGAGTTTGTGGCTCTTTCATATAGTGCCATAATATTCTCTCGGCTGAATGCGGTCCTCCAATTTGTTTGTTCCAAATGATGCACACGGCTTTGAAGTGTGTCAGGTTTTCTTTGCTCTGTTGTTTTAGCAGGCAGACAGCAGATAGGGGGCACAGAGGACATTTCAGAAGCTCCTGCTGATCTTTAAGAAGCTGCAGATCTTTGTGTGAAGATCATACAAACTGAAGAGTGATGTGACAGACTACACTCACTGTTGCTCCTGATGCTGGACAAGCAGTAGTCCAGAGATGGAACGGATATTGCCGTCCAGATCTGACTGACACTCTTGAGGTGTCACATCATTGACATCCTTGTGATGCCTGGAGTTTGTGCAAATAAAGGCAGCCATGCCAGCTGCTGTAGATCCAAAACCAATGTGCTGTTGGAGAGCTGCCTGCCAGCACTTTAGCAACAGGATCAGACTGGTGAAGGAAGAAGCAATTACCTCCCTCACAGGCCATGAATAGAACTGAATTAGCTGTGGGCTTTGAGACGATGGGAAGAAGCTCAGGAAAAGAAAGTGATGTTTGTTCCATAATTAAAATGCTTCATTACCAAGGCCACAGGATGATTTTATTCTAGTCAGAATGCCTAGTTCACACTGACATTAGACTAAGCAAAATTAAACCACAGCTTTAGGTCACAGATATTATGAGGGATAGTCCATGCTCCATAAGGGAAGTGGGGTGCAGAGGAGGGATTTTCTGCAGGCCTATTTAAGAGGGGTGGACAAGAGCCTAAAACCTTTTGTGAATTTTGGCAAAATTTCACGCTGGGAAAAACTCTGCAGGATTGAATCTACTGGAATACTCTTCTGGGCAGCTAGAGCAAAGCTCTGCAGGTCATCATAGGAAACAATTGCAAATTATCAGCAAATCAGTAAATGGAGAAGGCCAGTGATGGGCAATAGTGGTTTGTTTTTGCTAAGGATACGTCCCCTCCTGCATACATATCAGTGCTAGAAGTCACAATTATTTATTTTACAGTACCAATTGTTTCAGTGTCAGGCTAAAAATCAGTCCCCTATGCTGAAGACCTTTGTTAAGATGAGCAGTAGGCTCTGCAGTAACTATAGTGACGATGTTGACCATTTAAATTCTCAAAGTAAAGGCAAAGGGACTGGTTAAATTTGCTCATGTGGTCCTTTAATCTCCAGCAGTATTTTTTTTATTTTTTCACTTGCTCCAGTTGCTGACTCTATCTACGTTTTGAGTGTTTTTCAGTCAGAGTTGAGGTTCAAACCACACTGGAATTTGCTAGTTGAAGTCCCAGGTTGCTCACTGAAAAGCTATGCAAGAGTTTCCTGTATACTCTGACTTCAGAAGGAATATTCATGACCCTAATTTGACAGTTTGTCTGTTCAATAGGTGGTAACTGGCCTTTCTTTCAGATTGTCTCACCACCCAGCAAAAGCTACCTTGTAAATATATAATTTTATCTTAAATTATTAAAAAAAATATATATAAGAGGATTAATTCTGCCACTCCATCTTTCAAGGCAACAATCCCACACTTTTTATAGTTTTGAACATTCAAGGACTATCTCATATACTAACTCTCAAAATTTTGAATACACAGCAATCTTGACTTCTTTTATTACAAAAACTTGTCAAAATTGCAGGCTATATCAGAAACAAAATGTCTTTAAACTTATCTTTCAGTGTCCTTTCGCATGACAAAAGAAGTGGCCACGTGTTAATGAGGTATCTGAGAAGATAATGCTTAGCAAAGTGGCAAACTATTTCTGATCCTCCTAAAAAGCAAGCAGACAGTTGATAAAAACTGCTATTTACAGAGTAAAAAAAAATTACACTAGTTTCCAACACAAACAGAGTGAAGAGGGCCAGGACAAGAAATTCATAAAAATTTTTCCTCAGATAACATGATTAGAAAAGCGAACAATGAGAAAGCTATGTATTTCAACCAGCTGACAGACCTCCAACACAAATGACAGGCAAGATAATCCATGAAGTTCCAGTTTGAGGTTGGACATGATTAATGAACCATGATCTCACTGGAACAAGTGGAAATACTGGCTCCAAAACCCAAGTGCAGGTGCATACATAATCCCACATATAAAGGCACAAGAGTTTATGATCTATGCACATCAGAGGCAAAGAAGAAAAACTGTTGAACTCAGACAGTGTGAGGCCCACAGATCCAGCTTGATGGGTCACAGTACTGCAGCATGATAAATGCTAAGAAAGGAAGCACAGCTGAAGCCACACAGGTGCTAAACTTATTTATTTCTAACATGTTCTCCCATCTTAAGTACTTTTTAGACATATCTCCATTTTGCAAATAAAGTTATACAGATTTTGTTATATGAAATAGTACAGAAGACATCTTAAAAATAACCATGATCCCACACACATTGTTTAAAGCAATAAAGTTACAGTGAAATGCTCAAAAGGTTTCCATCCTTGTCACCAGGAATTTAAAAAGTTAAGTCTGACTTTTTTGGGAAGACCTTTAAATAGCAGGCTGATCTTGTTAACAATAATCATCTGGCATTAGATACATCTTAAAATAAAGTATTTCTGACAAATCTGCAGAAATCAACTGATATAGAAACTGGACTTTTATAATATGCAATTTGTTGGAACTTCAATATACCATTTTTCAAAATAAAAATAGTGGGACACCAGTACAAAAAGTCAGGCTTTCCATTGCTTTGTCTTGACTAAACCACCAATGAGACAACTTTCTTTTCAACACACACACAAAAAAATCAGTCTAAAAACTGATCTGAGTGACATCTTTCTTTTAAAGTGCATTAATTATTTGAACAGTGCACTGATGCTTTTAACAATCTTAAATACAAAAATGCAGAGAACCAGTATAATTTTTGAAGTTCACAACAACTGAAAACTAGAATTAAATCAATAATATTTCCTAATTTATAAAACCTTTAGGTTTAGGTATGTATCTTCTTCTGTGTACACTCTGAAAAAACACAATGGAAACCTGGTCCTGGTTGGTCACTGCTTTCGTAACTTACAGAATATTATGTAAAAAATATGGACTAAGAACTTATTTTTTTGCCACCTGAAGTACTGAAAACTCTCTTGGATTTAATGATTCCTTCGAAACACACTCATCCATGAAGAAACCCAATCGAAATTAACAAAATGAAAATCATACTGCATTTTAACTTCAATTAAGTACATTTGATGATAGGTATGCTCAGAACTTAATTCTGGAAGATGCATATATTTCCTGGCACAATAACTATTACTTTCGAAATTGTAATGGATTTGCAAGCATACTGGCCATACACTAGGCTAAAGAAGAGACTGTGTCTATCCACAATCAGAAAGGCAGAATCATGACTACAAACCCAATGATAGATAAGTAATAACAGCTTTAAATTGTAGCCAAAACTACAAGCAATTAACAAGTTGGGAAATGTGTGAACCACCTCTACAAAAACTGCAATGAGGTAAGGAAATGGATATGCTGGAGACCAGATAGAGACCATAATAAACAGTAATGCCTTCATCTTTTTGGGTTCAGGATCAGCTGTGATGATGTGGTGTTAGGACAGTGGTTTTTGTTTTTGTCACTAACAGAACCAGAGATCTTTATTGATCTATACATCGAAGAGTCTCTTGCTATGTGTTCCAGTGTAGTATAAAACTTGAAAATACTAGTTGCATATATATGCTTCTTTTTCTAGATTTTTATCTAATTGTGATGTTACTCAACAGTTAAAACTTACTTAGAATGTTGTTCAATCTCAAAGTTTTACTTAGCAGCCAGACCAGTACTTAAAAACTACCATCTATTCAAGGTGTAGAACAATCACCATGTGGGAATATGAGACAACATCAGACAACAACATTTACAGTGCAGCTTTGGCGTTCAGTTGGTTGCATCATCTCTTCTCAGAGGAATTACTTGAAGTGCTTTGGCTATTCTCTCTCCGATAGCTCGACTACTTGCTGCAATTATTCTTCGAGACATCAAATCAAATGGTCCACCTAGAAAGCAAAGCAAACAAAGCAACCAGTTCATATATGGAGAAAATAAAAAGTTGGTATGAAAATAAGTACTAAAAAAATTGAGTGTAAATTACACATTGCTATTTAGAACCAAGTTTTGCCTCTGGACAAAAATGCATTTACCACAACAGGTATCTCATATGAGCTGCATTTAAATTCTCTTCAGTGTATTTTTACTGTCTTTTTTCACTTTTCCAGGTGTCCAGCCAAGGGAGTAAAGGTTGTCTTGTTGCTTAAGAACATACAATTAATCTGCTCTTCATCTATTGATGGGTTGGGAACTGTTCAGTAGTGGCAGCTTGGAAAGAGGACTGAGAAGAACTTCTTGCCTTCTCATTTCAGCTACATTTTGCTCCCTATTAGCCATTTAAAAGGACAAAAGACTATTATGTAGGCCCATGTATTTACCTGTTACGTCCATCAGTACTCCACCGGCTTCAGTAATAATGATTCCAGCTCCTGCCATATCCCAGCAGTGAATCCCCATTTCATAATAGGCATCAGCTCCACCCGTTGCCACAAGGCACATGTTCACAGCTGCTGTACCAACAGCTCTAATCCTAATGGAGATACAAGATGCTGCTTTAACTGAGAAGAATTTGAAAAATGTTATATATAGTGCCTGTGTACACTGCAGAAAGAACACAAAAATGTCATGATGAAAGTGAACTGGAGGAAGGATGATGAAATGTTGCAGTGAAACATAAAAAATTGGAAGTGTTGCTTAAGTAGCTTGAAGATATTTCAAAATACAGCAAATTTCCAGAAATTATATTTATATATTCTGTTAATTGTGGTTTAAACACATCTTAAATCATTTCTCAAACTAAAACACATTGTGGAAGATAATTTCCCATGAAACAGTAGTGGATAGTCTATTTTGCTCTTTAAATACAAGAATTCAAGGAGAGTGTACACTTTTCAGTGCTGAAAAACCATTTTTGTTATGGTTTGAGTTTCTCTGGGGATGCTCAGTAAATATATCTAACTTAGGAAATCCTCCAACAGTAATCACAAAAAAGAAATCACACGGCACAAATTTGGTCTGGTTAACTTCACCAAACCGTCATGTCACAAATTCCAGTTTCTTTTGGAAATGTCAATACTCTTAGCAAGTAAGTGTGACTTGTACAAATAACTGCAGTTATTTCAATTAATGGTAAACTGTACATTAAATTGTAACTGATAGCAGCTTAACTGTTGCAAGAAGCAACTTAAATCAACTCCAGTCACAAATTATTGTTTACAAATAAAATGCCAAACTTGAATGCACAACACACCTGAGAAGTATTTCCTACTTGCATCTTAGCATATATTCTTCAACAACATTGGAAGACTTTTTGGAAGTAGAAAGAAACCTACATGTTAAGTGTCAAAACAAGAATCCTGAGAATCTCAGCATAAAACCTGTTAGATCAGAAACATTAATATGGCAGTGTAACAAAAAATTGTCTATTGAAATCAACTTACACAAAATGGTTTGTGGAAATGTGGACTTTGGCTTATCTGGAGAAGAGGAAGCAGGGAATGCAACCAAAATAAGAGCAGTTTATGGAAAATTTAAACTGCTCAGACAAATTAAAATTGTATGGTTTTGAAAGAGGAAAGAGATATCTGCTTTTGTCTTACATATATATATAAAAAACAATTTTCATTACTACAAGGAAAGGAAACTAAGAAATGTAACATAGCTTCTGTTCATCCAGTTTTATTCCTTGTGTGTTTCTAGAGGGAAAAAAAGCACAAAATTGTATTTAATTTTTTTAACTAGTAAATACAACACTTTGTACTCCTACACCTACTTTGCCTCTCAATACTGATTGTTAGGGTTCTGCTCTATATGTATCAGCTTTAAAAAGTCAAACACAGTTTCTCTGTGGAAGCTACTAGACAGAAAATCCTATTTCACATTTAAGGTGTCAAATATAAAGCAAACAAAGCTTTCTATAAATTATCATAATTGCAATATTAACCACTGTCAGTACATATAAATATATATAAAAAATAGGAAGTGTCTTACCCATGAATAGGAATACTGAGAAGTCTCTCCATATTTGAAAGAATTATTTTTATAGCCTCTGGATCACGATTTGACCCCAATTCTGTTACTAAAAGGGATTTTGTAATGTCTGGAAAAGAAACAGTAATTAGCAGAGTTTACCTAACTGCTTTCTTACAAGACTGAATAAAAGTGAGGTATCTTAAAAAAATATTATACCAAACATATAAAAATTGGTTATTACTTGGAAAACTGCAGGAAAAAATAAAATACAATGAAAGAAGCATGATCTGCTCCAACTGTGCATATACATTAATCAACGACAGTACTAAATAAAATTCTATTGCTATAAAAATTAAAAGTCTTGAGATACTTAAAGATCCCATTTGAAGCACAGATTTTACTTAATATAGGGTTGTAAGCATAGAAGAGTGCTACTGACTTAAACCAACAGGTGACACCTGGCACAAGTTGAATTGTTTGGCAGATTTGTTACATGCTAAAGAACAATCTCAAACAGATTGCAGACATACAGGGAATTAAAAACAAAGAAACAAACTAACACAACCACAATTACCACATGGGGAGTAAGATCTTCAATTGCTGAGTCCTGATATTGCACAGATCACATCACATACATCAAAGACAACATAAATGGTGTTTCTCAAAACTAAACATCCCATGGCCAAAGAAAGTCTTGCAAAAAAACCCTATGACCTAAGAAATACCAATATATCCAGGTATGAAATTTCTGCTGTCTCATTTGCAATCTGGTAACTACCAGAAAGAAGCTACTCAGTTCAGCTTACCTTCTTGGCCTGATACTTGAAGTTTCTGACCATTGCAAAATGCACCTTTTCCTTTTCTGGCAGTATACATCTTGTCTTCTATACAACTATACACAATTCCAAACTCTATCTGCAAGAAAAAGGAAAAATAGAGAAAAACCCCTCAAGTTTTCTTCCTATTTACCGTGAAATAGGAAATTACAGAACTTAGTTGTAACTGGAAACAAGCAATTAATTTGGGTTTGATTAAATATTAAGTAATGAAAAGTATACCTTTTTGTTTACAACAAAGCCAATTGAAACTGCCACAAACGGAAACCTACAAAACAAAACATTTCACTAATTTATAGTGAGATACTAAATTTCTTTCATTACCATGCTTACTCTTAATAAAGACAGAGTTCAGTTAAACGTAATGTCTATTTCAAAAACAAACTTGACTACGCATGACGTAGTTTTCTGGAATTTGCACAATTTAGCTGAAAATAGAGCCACCAACACTGATTACCATTTGAAACAAACTTTTCTATGCACAAGGGGCTGTCATTCCTGTTACAGCTGTTCCTAGCTTAGGGACTGTTTTTTGCAGCTGAAGAATGCAAACAAGCCTCTATGCTGCTAACCTTTCTCAGAAAGAACACACTGGCCAACATGGTGTTATAAAAAGAACCAAGTTACCTCCCACCTGTCTTACCTCCACCAAAGCCAGGACCAAGACAGATATTAAAGAGTGCAGGAAGAGTGAAGACAGTGGGACTATGTAAGATATGGAGGATTGCATCTCAGACTAAGTTTGAAACAATCAACCAGTTAACTATTTTTCACTTCTTTTTTTTCAATTCCCAGACATTTGCTTTTATTCCTTCTGCAACAAATACTGATTTTTAAGCCTGTAGATTCAGCAAAATGGGTTCTTTTCATATAACTTTCTGAACATGTTATTTAGCAGGATTCAGAAGCTGTTTAAAAGCCATTGTGCACACAGCAGCAGTCATTTCAAAACTGAAATCAAGCAGACTGGGAATAGCCCACTGGGGCTTTTAATCTATCACGTTTAAAAGACATAAGGAATAGGCTGTCAGCATTACACTGAAAGTCCCCTCCCCATTTTGGTGCAATTACCACTGACAATTACTGCTTTCCTTTGCAGCTTTGCTTTATAGTTGGAGCTCTTGGATCTCAACAGATTTGAAATTTCTTAGAAATCAGCACTTGAAGCTGTTATTCCCTCTCTGAAGATGCTGCAACTTCTTATTTTCTGTCCTGTTCCTGTTGAAATCTGCCCACCTATCTTTGGAATCCATGCAAAAGGCTGCTGACCCCTGCTATATAATACAGGCCTCTTAAGGAACAACTGATGTAGGTAACAGGCCAAGACTATTATAATACAAGAATATTAAAATGCTTACAAAAACTGCCCAATGGCTCTCAGTAAGTACCAATTTGTAACTATTAGCAAGTTCATAGTACCTCTTTCAAAGCAATTTAAAAATTAAAAACAACCTTACTTTCATGGAACTGGATAAAGAAAAAGGATAGTCAGTTGAGGTTGCTAACAAAAAAATGAAAGGTGGACCTGTGTACAAAGTTGGTAGTTCCATCAATTGGATCTATAATCCATGTGGGGTTGTCTGTCAGAATGCTGCCCTCTCCAGCTGCAACTGATTCTTCTCCGATAAAGCTACAGTAGAAACACATTTAAAAGACAGAAAGAAATTGTTTAAAATGTCTGAATTACAACATTGTCCTTGACACTGAAATTCTTAAAAGTGAAATGAAGCTTGGAGTACCACCAGCGATCATACACAAAAAACTGAGAAAAACATGATTTATCCAGAAAGCACCAACCACATCTGACCAAGCTTACATCAATATTTATGATGTCAAGGATAAGCACAATATGCAGGGAAAAGAACTTTATGTTTCAATATAGAAATAAAACCAGAATTTAGCATTCAGAATATACTAGAATAATACCAGAATGTAGCATTCAGAACACTGAAGTTTTCACAATTTTTTCTAGGAACAGCACAATCAAATTTTGTTCAAAATACCTACAGCTATTTACACCTTTCAGCTTATTTGTGCCATATAACATTATTTTTTAGCTTGTGTTTTCAGTGAAGAAAGCCTTTGTGGTTTTATGTATCTGGTTAGAACACTGCAACAACTGTTAAATTTTAAGGCTGACTTCAACCCAAATATGACAAAGTTGTTAATCTCAAAACTTTAGTTTTACAAGCATGAGAAAATGGTAACATGGTAAAGAGATGAAATTCAAACCAGAGTTCCTGAAGAAGATGGGTGAGTGCATGCTCAGGTACAGTACTAAACCCCAGGGACACAGAAGGCACAGTGCCACAGCACTTCAAATATCACAACTTCTGCTGCTCATGAAAGTGTCTGTTTTGGACTGCAAAATTATTAGAATGAGTCTAAGTGGGTGGAATTCTCTTTGAGGCCTTTTGCAGGTTGTCAAAATTTATCACACATTACTCAACCTATGAGAAGTTTGCAGCAAACACATGCTTTCCTCCACAAACATGTAAAATGGGAACTCCTGAGAGGAAACAAACGAGGTCCCTTTAATATTGATTGGGAGTTTTATGATTAACTACTGAAGTGAAGATGACTAATCGGAAAGAAAGAGCATGTTTCCAAAAAGCAGCAGACCTTCAGAAAGACAAGACTGTATATAGGTGGATGAGTAATTCACGAGGACGAGAAGTTCAGCACCATTATGTCTAATGCAACACTGATTACCTAAAATAAAAAGAAGCTAAAATATTCTAAAATGCTTATCGGTGTCACGGAAACTGTTATTTCAAGGTCATTCCACAAATCTGTATGATTATACTAATTTGGTTGCTGAACTTCTGCACCACCTCAGTTGTTCCAGTTCTACACAAATTTCTTACATTTCACATACACAACTACAATAACAAAATCTCCCAGAAAATGCCAGAAAAAACCAGCAAACTGACTTTAAGGAAACTGTATTAAACTTGAGCCATTTTGTCAAAATGCTGAAGACAGAATCATACATACATATCACCCTTCATGAATACAGTTCCCAGGGAGTGGGAGGGGCACGGGAAGGGGAGGAAAAGGGAAGAGCAATTATATTGCAATATTTTGTATGACAGTCTTTCTGTTATGTGGAACAAGAAGATCCTGTCTTCTTTTAAGCATGTTTTATGTTGCCAAACTGTTATGAGATTTACCAAAGGCACACTCAGTTCCACAGGACCCAACACAGACAGCAAAGGCACATTAGTTTCAACAGCAGACGAGAAATTTGGGTTCCAGGTCTCCTGGGAACACCTCTGATTTTGCAAAACAACAACCAAGAAGTTCTTACAGCTGGCTCAACTTCAAGTGACTTTCAGCCTGACTTTTTTCCCCTGTCAGTAGACCTGGGGACACCTTCTTTTGTTGCTACAGCCCTGGGCAAAACTTCAACCCACTACTACTCTAAAATACTTAATTCAATGAAGGTAAAGGAGAATACTACAGCTTTCCAGCATGCTAGTTGTAATAGAACTTTACCAAGCAAAATCATAAACTTTCCACTTTTCTTCTGTTAAAAGCATACTGGTAACAAGCCGTACCTGTGAGAAGGATACTTTTCTTTTATCGAAGAAATAATGAAATTTTCTACTTTTTGATCCGTTTCTGTCACTAGATCTACAGGTGAACTTTTAGTCATAACAGATATTTCTTCTTTGAGTGCTCCACGGATTATCTGTTAAAACACAAACAAACAAAAACACCCTTTCACTGTTAACAATATGGAAAATATTCGTTTTCCAAAAAAATCTGAGCATCATTTTTACAGTCATTTTCTATACTGCACACACAAAACACAAACAGAAGCAGTGTCACAGCCTGGATTTAACTGCAGGAGCTGGGACTTGCATCTTTAGTCCCTACTCAGTACAGAGTTTTACATGGCTTTAGATCTAAGTAGTACAGGAAGATCTCCAGGCAGATGAAATTGGGGTCCATTTTCTTAGGACAAGTTTTAAATTTACAAATTTAAATATCAGAGTTGAATCTAACACCTGATGCTGAGCTCCAATTATTTTTAGCCAGACCCTGCATTTATGATCTTAAAACTATCAGTATCAGCTTAAGCAAGAATCCATGCCTCACAGCCCACATAATTATTTTACTCTAACACAGAAAGATTTTCTGAGGGAAGACTTTAATGAGGTCGTTGCAGAGACAATGTTGCACAGATTTTGCAGCTCCAGGGGACAGAATTAGTACATGTGCCATCTTGTTTGGCTGCCACAGCCTTCAAATGTACCAAGCAGAACTACTAAGAACTGAACATTTGGTTAACCACTTGTGCTGAGGCTTTGCCAAGATGTACAAACTTTTTCTTGTTCTAAGCCATCTTAGATCTCAAATGGCAAAATATCATCACTGTAAGGAATGGTTTTTATTTACAGAAGCAAAGCAGTTTCCATGAAGAGACACAATCACAGAATGGTTTGGGTTGGAAGGAGCCTTAAAAACCATCTAGTTCCAACCCTCCTGCCATGGGCAGGGACACGTTCCACTGGACCAGACTTAGAGCCCCATCCAACCAGGCCTTGGACACTTCCAAGGATGGAGAGAACACGATATGGTATTGTGTGCCATTACATAAAGCTGATTTAAGCGTTCACAAGAAAGAATGTTACCAGCTTTCAAGCGGTAAAATAATAAGGCAGACAGGAGTCGTTTAAGGGGGGAAATCGAGATGCTCTTTGTTTACCACAATTCTGAATTTTATTTTATTTCTTAAATCAAACTCATGGAACAAAAGTTACTTATTAGTCTTTAATCGGACTCCGGGCCAAGGAAAAGCACAAAGTTGGTGTCTTAAGTTTGCCAAATTGCAAACATAAAAGACAATCTAATCCTGCACTTGAACATCACGAAGTATTTCTGCCCATTTAGGTTTTTGAGAAAACACTCTTAGGAAGAGATTCCAACATCAACCTCCTTCAAAAGCTATGTACATATTAGACTCAATAAATAATATTATTATTTGTAAAGAGCTTATACATACCTCCCCAGCTTTCCTTGCTAAACCAACTGCATAATCCATACATTCTTGCCAGGGATCTGCCATCTTCCCCGAGATAAAGAGCCTAGCAAAAGGAGAGATGAATGCAAAAAAATTGTTCGGCTTCTTTGTTTTCTTTCTTTTTTTACAAATTCGAAGTTTTTTGCTTCACCTGGTTTATTTTTCAGTACCGTTCAAAGGAGGAAGTGC